>JAYESA010000009.1:175725067-176085689 GCA_036927795.1 Iris macrosiphon
ATATATATGTATGAGTATAGATATATATATATATACATATATGTGTATATATATATATATATATATATATATATATATATATATATATATATGCTTAGTTATATAGCTAGGTATATGTTTATATAGATAGTTAGCTATATGGTTAGTGTTAGAGAGGGGGATAGTTGGGTATCTCAATAACTCGAGATACCCAAGGTATTGAGGTATTAGGGGTAAGGTATTGAGGTAACCTAATACTAAGTTTTATATATATATATATATATATATATATATATATATATATATATATAGATAGATAGATAGATAGATAGATAGATAGCTAGATAGTTAGAGGGTAAGGTATCCGGGTAAGGTATCTCAATACCTTGAGATACCAAGGTATTGAGATAAGTTGGGTATCGAAAATGAGGTAGTTGCCTATACACTAGGTTATATATATATATATATATATATATATATATATATATATATATATATATATATATATATATATAGTTAGATATATGTTATATGTTATATGTTATATATATATATATATATATATATATATATATATATATATATATATATATATATATATATATATATATATAGTTAGTTAGTTAGTTAACTAGTGTTAGTGAGGGATAAGGCTTGAGTATCTCAATACCTTGAGATACTCAAGGTATTGGACATCGGGGCAAGGTATTGAGTTTTAGCCTAGGATTGAGGTTAGAGATGCTTTATATATATATATATATATATATATATATATATATATATATATATATATATATATATATATATATATATGCGTGCTAGTATATATTTTAGAGGGTGTAGACGGGACGTATAGCGTAGGTTGAGGTATCAGATATCGAGGGTATCCCGGTATCTCAAGGAGGCAAGTTTGAGGGTTTATTAGCTTAATGACCTAGTTTTGACCTATAATTTTAGGGGCACCCTAGTTTGACCTAGACTTGACCGTAGTTGACCCGGTTGACCGCCAAAGTCAACTTTTGACCTAGTTTTGACCCAGAGTTGACTTTTTAGACCCAGAGTTGACTTTTTGACCCAGATTTTACCGGTTTGACCCATTTGACCTAGAACGACCCTAGAAGCCTATTTTTAGTTATTTTTATATCTGTTTAACTCATTAAAAACCTGTTTAACCTTGCTTTTCGTAATAGGTCCTTGCGATACCAGTTCGGATCGCTAGTTGCTCAGGACGTCAGGCGAGTACATTCTCTGATAGTTTTCATTATCTGATGATTATTATGATTCAACTTCTAGTATAGTATCATCTGATTTTCTGGTACGACACGGACTAGTATTTCTGGATTCATTTACTTATGACAAGTATATTTCATGTTTCTGGCCTCTATTCTGGAATCACCTACTGGCATCACTACAGGCATCACTACAGGCATCACTCATGTTTCTGGCTAGACTCATGCTTGATTTACGTGTCGGGTCTTGGATTCACTTGTACTAGTCGGAGCAGGAAAATACTCGAGTAGACATGTAAACATTTCCAACTGGAATTACTGGAATCACCCCCTCTGATCTAATCTGGAATGATAGCAGCCGCACACCCAGTGTGCGGTGAGCCGTACTTACCCCTAGCCGTTTATATGTCAAAACAGGTATTTCAAAGACACGAGTTCATTCTTTCTAGTCTGGACTCTTTTGCATTTCTTGCTGGTCTCACTTATAGTTTCTGGACTTGACTCATTACATGTATTCTTGCTGGACTCACTTCATGTTCTTGTGCACGCACTTACTTTTAGTTTAGATTTCTTGTATCCTGTAGTTATTACTATCTTGCTTCTGATATTCATGCATCTTTACCTTTATGCACCAGTGATATGTATATATTTCTTGTCCATACTTTATTTCCTTCACCTTGCTACTTGCTACAACTGCTTTATAGTTTTTATCATTTAACTGGAACTGCTGTTAGAGGTGTACTTGCTCCAGTCCTGAATGGACATATTTTTTCCAGAGGATCCGGAGGATTGGTGTTCAACGTTTTATGGACCTCAGTCTGTCGATGGTGCAGATAGGGACCCCCTAGTTTAGGAGTAATTTTCGCATTGGTAGCCGGGATCACTAGGATCTCAGTTGTTGTTTTATTAGCCTTTGGTACTGAATTTGTCTCCGATTTTGAATTGAGACCTTGTATTGTATATGATTCAGGATATTGTATTATTATTATTGATGTTGTGGTTGTTTTAGTAGTAGTTGTTTAGACCTTGTAGTTGTTAGACTTCTGTGTTATCTTATCGTGCTTAGATTCGTGATTGAGTACTTGTGTTATCTTTATGATATTGCTCCTCCATTTGGAGTTGAGATCATGACAGGTTCTTATATTGATTGTATGAGATTGTTAGATAGATAGTAGACCTAGACAGCGTTCTACCGTCGATGCTGCGACGTAGGCTGGACGTACCCACGACTCATGCCCGATTTTTTGGGTGTGGGTCGTGACACATTTTTGGTGGCGGCCCCATGCAGGTCTCGATTCGCAATTAGTGCGATATCGTGGTAGTACAATGATTTAGTTGTACTGCTGCGAGCCTGCTCTAGGATATAGGATCTAGGATGAGAGTGTACTCAATCACGACTAGGAACAATTCTAATCTAATTATTCTAAAATTATTTCTTTTGAAATATTACTGTCCTTCTTTGATGATATCGTATCTTGCACCATATTGACTTCTCTTGATCTGTGTTCAGGATGCCTCCGAAGACACGATCCTATCGTACCATTCCAGTAGTTGCCACCGAGAGGTCTGCTACCTCTCGTCCAGCTCGTATTCAGGCAGCTGCTACCGCTCCACTCACCACTCCTGCGGTCGAGGGAGCATCTGTTTCTCTCGGGAATCCTCCTCCACTTGTCGATCCGAGGACTACCCTAGTCGTTCCGGTGGTTCCTCCACCACTTCCTGCACCAGTAGATGCCGCACAATTATTTGCGTTCTTCAGGGAGATGATGGACGCGCAACACCGTCAAGTGGATGTGATGAGGCTGGGTATTGAGAACGCCCACCAGGTGGCCATGACGGCAGTGGACAGAGTGGCACAGATTCAGCCACAGGCAGATCAGGCACAGCATCCGAGGCCGGGCAGCATCATTGACTTTCAGAGGATGCGGCCCAAGGAGTTCCGGGGTACAGAAGGGATCCTGTACGCGGATGACTGGATAGAGCAGATCGAGGGGATTTTTCGGCTGGCACAGATTCCAGACAGTATGCAGATAGAGGCAGCGGGCAGTCAGATGTTTGACCTCGCTTTGACGTAGTATCGCACAGAAACGAGGATCGCGGCACCAGGGCTTACTTGGGAGGCTTTCAAGAGGCTTTTTAAGGAAAAGTTTTTTCTAGATGTGGCGCTCAGTGCTTTGGAGAGCCAGTTCGAGGCACTCGTCCAGGGGAGCATGATGGTGGATGAGTACGCAGTGGAGTTCTGCCATCTGGGCAGATTTGTGGATGGCTTGAGTGAGGCAGCAAAGGCGAGAAATTTTTGCAAGGGCTTGGTCATGGCGGTCAAGTCTTTGACTAGGAGCGACCGCGAGGCGACTTTCGAGCAGATAGTAGGAGATGCTCAGAATGCAGAGGATGACTTGGAGCTCAAGTCCAAGAGAGGCAGGGATGATTCAGGTTGTGCAAGTAGTAGTGCGGGACCGGCTAAGCATCCCTATGGGCATAAGACAGCGCAGCAGGGTCAGGATCAGAGAGTGCCCACTTGTGCCTACTGCAGGAAGGCAGGACACACTTGGGATGTTTGTAGGAGGAGGCTGAAGGTGTGTTTGTTCTGTGAATCCGCTGCTCACCAGATGCGAGATTGTCCCACTGTACCTCCATTTGGTGGAGCACAGGATCGGAGAGTTGGAGCTAGGCCATCTGTGGCACAGCATCATGTCCCGCACCAGCAGAGGGAGATACCCCAGCAGGGCAGGGCTTATGCGTTGACGGTCGAGGAGGCCGATGCTACAGGCGTCGGGTTAGCAGGTCTGTCTCTTTGTTCTTCTTCCTGTCCTTTTCTATTCCTTGTGGTGTGCTTCATTAGTACCTGTTAGAATTTTCTTTGTGTTGTGGTAGATAGTGTAGTGACCCTGATTGAGACTGTGATAACACGACCAGTAGGACCATAATCTTGCATGTTGTTTAGGTAGAATTTCTTGACTGTGATTGTTGGGGGTTTGACCTAGAAGAAGTGCGATCGACTTTAAATTTCGAGGACAAAATTTTCTAAGGAGGATAGGCTTGTCACTACCCCATTTCCAGAGCAGGGTATTTTTTTATATTTTAATTTGGTTAATTATGTATTTATCATAAATATTTGTATTAATATTTAATTGTTGGTTGTATTATTTTTTTATTAGTTATTTTAGTGTTTTATCAAAATCCTAACAACTCCATTATAGATTTGTACACAAATTAAGCTTAGATAATGAGAGAGAGAGAGAGAGATTACACAATGCAAAGGTGCAAGTGAGAGCAGCAAATGCAGCCCTCTTGAGTAAACTCAAGCACAGACCAGTTGCAGCAGCAGCCACCTCCCTCAACTGCCCTTCCATACCTAAACCCCTAAAAACCCTTCCGCAGCCAACCCTACCAACTAACATTTATATTCTGGATTTTATATCACTTTAAGAGTTTAAGTCCTAACATGTCCAATTGAATAATTTGTATCCTATATTTTAATTTTTATTTGTCATTATACACTCCTTTTAAACATGTGTTAGTTATTGCCCTTGTACTCTTGTTCAAGGTATAGTGAAAAAAAAAAAGAAAACAAAAACAAAAATAAAAATTCAGACTGTAAAATTTTCAATTGGATATGTAAGTACTTAAACTCTCTCTCTCTCTCTCTCTCTCTCTATATATATATATATATATATATATATATATATATATATATATATATATATATATATATATATGGTGCGACCTCTTGTGGTTGTAGAAGCAGCATGAAAAATACGCCGGATGACTATACGCGGCATATTGGTGCAGAGCAGCGTAAGCAGAAGCCTTCAGAGCCATCAAGCGTACAACAGAGCTATTTCCGCTAAAATGCAGCATGAAATATGAAAGCTCAAAGGACCATCCGCGTAAGGCAGTACGTCCAAGCCGTTTCAGCGTAAACAGGATGCGCCATCGCCTCCAGGGCATAAAACTCATCCTCTTTCAGACGCAGCATTGAGGTGTACAAGAGACGCTTCGTATTCTCCAAAGTGAACCTGTCAGACCCTGCAATGAAGATCCTGTAATGAACCTGACGTTTGGACTTCTGACAAAGGGATACGGCTCGACTACCCAGACGACGGCTATAATGATGACACAACACTGCGACCCAGGCTGTCAAATACCGCCATCCCCTTTGCGTAAGCTGCTTTTACAAGCAAGAAGGGATATGCTGTCTTATTTTACACAGGCAGACACAAGCTGTTTACGTCCTGCAGTAGACAAACCGCCTGCCACGTCAAAAGGTGCACTCCGTACGGGGTCGAGGCACGTCTCTACGTCTAATGCACAGAGCGGTGACAGTTTCTCAAGGCACGTCTCTGCGACTGATGCGCAGAAGGGGTTGCAGACCTTCAAAGACACGTCTCCACATTTAATGCACAGGATGGTGGCAAATCTCGGCATTTAATGCAAGAGATTTGATTATATCTTCAAAAGCCGTAATTCCGGCTAAAGATGTCCCCATCAGCACTCTAGCACG
This sequence comes from Iris macrosiphon, assembly GCA_036927795.1. NCBI lineage: Eukaryota > Viridiplantae > Streptophyta > Magnoliopsida > Asparagales > Iridaceae > Iris > Iris macrosiphon. The sequence goes on from JAYESA010000009.1 coordinate 175,730,780, forward strand.
GTACGCAGCGGCTTCTACGCCCATCCAGCTCCTACGCCTGCTCGGCCTCTATGACCATTCGGCTTCTATGCCTGCTCGGCCTCTACGACCATTCGGCTTCTACGCCTGCTCGGCCTCTACGACCATTCGGCTTCTACGCCTGCTCGGCCTCTACGACCATTCGGCTTCTACGCCTGCTCGACCTCTATGACCATTCGGCTTCTATGCCTGCTCGGCCTCTATGACCATTCGGCTTCTACGCCTGCTCGGCCTCTATGACCACTCGACTTCTACGCCTATTCGGCTTCTACGCCTATTCGGCTTCTATGCCGGTTTGATAACTATTTGGCTTCTATGCCATGGTGACAGACATTTGGCTTCTATGCCAACCTCTTCTACACAATGGATACCTACCTACGTGGCTCCTACGCCGTGATCTTCGTAGCGATTATACGCGTTTTGTCCCTTAGTTGGACCCGCGTCACACGCTCATTCAAAAGATCATCTATACGCAGGCATTGGTTACTTTAACCGTTGTGTAAAAGGGTGCTGTTCTTTCCACTCCTCGGTTTCTACACCGACGGAGTGGTCACTGTCACTAAAACTCTATAAATAGAGACCTCTATCAATGAGGAAAAAGGTCGTCGAAAAATTGGTCAAGAAACCAATAGCAGATCCAAGGTCGAACTTCCAAAAAAGATCGAACTAGAGGTCAAGAGAGAGAGAGAGAGAGAGAGAGCGAGAACCCGGAGCTCAGGCAGAGAGTAGGGATCGACGACTTCGGCATCGTGCATCCACCCTCTTTTGCAACCCTCGAAGCTGCTTCCTGTCTTCTACGACACTTCTTCAACATCGTGTGGTCCAAGGGCTAAAGTGATCGACTGCAGATCAGACACCTATAGCAATATTTACCCAGATTAAATAAATTTTACTTCCATATCCTCGTATAGGATCAAATTGTACAAGTTTTTTTGTAAACCAAAGAAGGCGGGTTTCGTATAAACTCCATCCTGAATACATTTTTCATTCTTTCGTTTAATACCACAAATAAGATGGCGACTCTGCTGGGGACATCTTTCTCTTCTGATGAGGAAGTAATTGCTCAACACGACGCGGTATCTACAGGAACCGTGAAGAAGACACTGGTCGTCCAATTCGACCAGTCTGCCTATGAAGACATGCTTCGAACCGGGGGTAGCTCTCACCCTCTCTCCGTCCAAGACAACAGGAAGCTGCGCAAGGTCTGGATGCCCAAGACATCCTCTACCATTCCTGTGGACTCTCCGATCTCTCCGACCTCTCCGACCAATGAGGTTGTAGCATTGCTCCCTCCGTGCCCTGCACGTAAAATTCAGTCTCCCGCTACGCGCGGTACAGACGAAACTTCGGACAAAGCCTCAGCGCTAACCCAGAAGTATCAACTGCGCTCTACGCGTAGGAACCAGTCTCCCGCTACGCGCGGTACAGACGAAACTTCGGACAAAGCCTCAGCGCTAACCCAGAAGTATCCACTGCGCTCTACGCGTAGGAACCAGTCTTCTGCTACGCGCGGTACAGATGAAACTTCGGGCAAAGCCTCAGCGCTAACCCAGAAGTATCCACTGCGCTATACGCATAGAAACCAGTCTCCCGCTACGCGCGATTGTCACGACCCGCACCCGGTTTAGGGGCACGAGTGCGTGGGTACGTCCAGCCTATGCCGCAGCATCGGCGGTAGAACGCTGTCAAGGTCTTGATACTATCTAGCTAATGTCACACAACATCTAATCTTCATAAGGAGGCACGGATGACACAAATAAACGAGCACATACTCAATCACCGGATTACAACACGATAAGATAACGAATAGAAATTAAATACAACACAAGTCCCAAAAAGTAGTATACTAACTCAACCATATCCAAGTCTCATAAAAAAAAATGCCGGAGACAAATCCGGTACCAAATAATCTGCTAAAAGAACTAATCAGAAAACTAGAAGAATTAGTGATTCCGGCTAGACCTCCCGGAATCACAACTACTACCAAGTCTGCAGCTACTCACCATATGGTCCATAAAGTGTCGGACATCGGTCCTCTAGGGCATAGTCTGGAAAAATGTTTCCAGTCAGGAAGGAGCAAAGCACAATCTCAAATAACAGTTCCATTTAATTGATAAGGACTATAAAGTAATAAACATGTCATGCTAGCTACTGAGAAGACATTGAAATAAATGCAATGGCAATTAAAGAGAGACAGGCAATGTAAAGAGACAGGCAATATAATACAGTCAGTGCATGTATGAAAATGAAAGAACAAGGAACAGGATCATATACGGGTGATGTAGTATATGATTTAAATAGGAAAACTGTAATATATTCTAAGTGTTTGAAATAGTAGTTTCAAAATGTGATCGGCTTGGGAACATGTACGATAGCTACAGGGCCTGGCTAATCATGGGTGAAGAGCATGATTAACACTTACCATTTCTACACTGCAATAAGAGGTTATGATCACATTTCTTACTAACTACTTCCCCGCGCCCCAACTAGTACTGTGGATCCAACCATGACACGTCACGATACACGAGCAAGTCAAGTCTATCATGTACGATGTCTAATATACATGTCGTGTACAATGTCAATACGATAATCAAGATAACATCTCATGACTGCAGATCCAAGCTATACTAGTCCGTGTAACACAGTGTCAAGGATTCAGTTGTAACATTTCAAGATTATTGAATTTATAGAAATTATCAAGAAATTGGAAATTATCAGAGAATGTACTTGCCTTGGGTCCTTAGCTGGTATTTATGGATGTCCTGTTCCAGAGTATCCCCTGGGTACCACAGTCCTATAACACATCACAAAGAAAAACTATATTTACATCAGATGCTACACTAACACAGACAAAAACACTGGCCTCAGGGCCATGCCAGGCAGGGCACTAGTCAACTAGGGTCATCTGGCAGACAGACATCTAAACACATTACATATTTAATCCTTAATACCTACCATATATATATCAAGTAAACATACATTAAAAATATGCTGAGTATATATATATAAAATACATGTATACACATATACCAATTAAATATATATTGAAAACATGCTAAGTATAAAATACATGTAGTAGAACACATATTTATATATATCAATCATATATATATAGAAAATATTTTAATGTATGTACAAATATATATATATATATATATATATATATATATATATATATATATATATATATATATATATATATATATACATTTATACTAATTATACATATTTGAAAAACATTAAGCACATATATATATATACAAAATATATACATATACCAAACTTTATATATTTTTATACTAGAATACATACATATATATATTAGATGAAAGACACGTACATATATATACATCTATTAAAAATACGTATCTAATACACATTATAAGAAAATACCAATATACTTACATTTATACCAATTGATGATTACATACATATACTAAATATATATATATAAATACATGTATACCCATTTTATATATAAAAATATTAAGTATACCAATAAATAATTACCTACATATTCTGAATCTACATATACATTAATTAATTAACTATTCTACATATACATCTATTATAAATATACCCATATGTATATACGTATGTATATACATACGTATATATATATATATACATATATATATATATATATATAAAAGAAGAAGGAAGGGAGAGAAGAGAATTGCTTACAGATGGGGTCGGTGATGGCCGCCGGAGGCTCGCCGGACGCTGATCTGTGGGCTGGTCGAGGAGGGGATGAAGGGGAGTAGTCGGAGAAGAGGTTGGCCCGAGTTGGTCGATGGTGAATGGAAGCTTGAGGTGGTGATGGTGGTAGATGCTCGTCGGACCAGAGGGGGAGACAGCGCCGGACCGGAGGGAAGAACAATGGAGGATGGGAGGAGCCACGGCTTCAGGCGGAGCGGGGTGGCGGTACTCGGCGGCAGCAGCCGAGCAGCAGCGGCCGGAGGGGATCACAGGGAGTTGGGGGCTCGGTAGTCGGAGGAGTTGGCCGTCGGAGCAGGTCGGGGAGTGAGTACAGAGGGAGCTCGGCAGATCGGGCTGAGCAGCGGCCGAGGGAAGAGCAGCAGGCTCCGCCGGCTGGGAGAGGGCCGCCGGTTGGATGCAGCAGGGAGTCGGGCTCGGGCCGGAGTTCAGAGGGGGCGCCGGAGTTGGCTAGCTGGCCGGCCGGATGTAGATGGAGATGGTGGTGGGGGTAGTAGCAGCGGGATGATGGTTGGACGGCAGTTCGCCGGACCGCGGGGGTGAACGCCGGGGTGCAGGGAGTCCGCCGGAGCGAGGGGCAAGGCCGCTGGGTGGTCGGGCTGGAGCAGTCGCAGCAAGGCGGAGGGAGTGCTCGGGTTCGGCCACCGGAGTACACAGAGGCCGTCGGAGGAACAGTAGGTGCGGCAGCAGCAGTATGGGGGGGATGAACAGTATTCCCCCCCTTAATCCATTATTTGAATTCAAAGGAATAAGAAATCAAAGAATAAGGAAAAGGAAGGAGGAGAAAAAGAAGAAGAAGAAAAGAAAAGAGAAGAAGAAGAAAAGAGGTTTACATACGTAGGAGAGAGGGAGGAGGCTTGTGAGGGTGGTGTTTCCTAGGTAGTCTAGGGATTAGGGTTTGATGTAGATAGGACATTATATAGGGAAGAGGGTTGTTGAATGAAGGGTTGTGATTGACCCTCTAGAATGAGGGGTCCAGATTAAACATGAAGGAAAAATAATTCATGGAGGATGAGGGTGAGAGATTTAATTAAAATATTAGGTTCCCTCATTGTTTAAACAATTGGGTGAGGCCACAAAATGCAAATTTGCAATTTAGCCCCCTTAAATTTAGGAAATTGCACAAACACATAAAATGACAAAAATTTGGCGGGCGATTCGGGGTCCAGTATTTTGTAGGGTCAGGGGGCGCTGTATGATCGGTATGGGCTCAATTTACAGGGCACTGGAATTAATATGGAATTTACGGAATCAGATAAAATGGTATCCTCAAATTAAATAGAAATAAATGTAAGTTGTGTTCAAAAATTAATTAGGAGTACATGGAGCCAAAATCAGGTCAGGTCATCAATAGCAATAATGAAGAAGACTCAGAACAGAATATTACCCTAATTTGGGTCGCACAAAAAATAGGTCAAGATTGCCTCCAATTTTCGATTGGAACGCACAACGATACAAAATAGGAATTTATTCAAATAACGTCCGCGACGATTTTTGTGCGGCAGAATTAATGTACAGAGGACATAATTATGAGTTACAAAAATAGCAGAATGGAAGGCGGGCATGTCTAGGGCAAGATTATGAAATTTGTTGGGAGACAAGAGTCAGGGTAGTGCTCCAAATATCGAAGCAAAGGCAATGCGCAAAAATATTAAATAAAATACGGAAATAAATTACAATCTCCAAATATTAAATTCTAGATAAAATAATAAATACAGAACTCTATAATTCGGACAGGTGGTCATCTACTGGGCTTCTAGGTCTAGTCTACTAGCTAAAAATAAATGAGCACTGCATCTAATACTATATTTAATTACTCATCACACATAATTATTCAAAACAAACAATTATCACACAATTACTTAATTATAACTACCATAATATTAAATATTGTAAAAAGTCGAAATTATCCCTGTTTTCAGAATGTGGTAGTGACAAGTCTACCCACCTTAAAAGAATTTCGTCCTCGAAATTCAAAATCCTCATAGTAGTGTTTAATCATACACGTTATCATTTTCCTCAAAGTTTAAATTCATAATCCACGAAATCAGGTAATAATTCATGATGTCCTTTCACAATTTGTCAAAATTCTGAAATTGTTGCATTCCAAAAAATCCTCGAATAAAATCAAGGTCCATTTTATCAAAATTTCCCGAAATTTTTAGTTAATAATTCCATACTCGGAATTTAATATCCACTCCTCTAACTTGATTTTAATCAATGCACCGATATATAATGTAATCTCGTCCAAAAAGTTTGAATTCAAACATTAGTCCATCAAAAATTTTATTTCTCGATTTTCTCTTTCCTCAAAATACTTAACAATGCGATACTTAAGGATTCTCCAACTGCAACATCAATATAAAATTTTAAAAATTTCATAACTTGCAATCAAATAAATATATTGATAATCCCCCAAATTTCCAAATTTTATAACCCGTTTAATCATGTCATAATCTTCCTGGAATTCATAGATCATAAATTCTGCCATGTTAAATTCTTGGCCCTTTATTTAAATCGATGCTTATCCTCGAATTTTTAATCATCTTGTTAATCATCTTGTCTCTCCTGTCAAGTCATGACTCCTTTATGAATCTTCGTCATGGTCAAACCTCGATAATCCTGGTCAAAGAAATCTTCCTACAATCATACAACATGCAACCTAAGGGATATGTATGGTCATGGTGTCTTGTCATGGTATTGCAGTCTCTATATCAGGGGTACTACTAACTACATTATAACAAGAAAATCATGCATTCAACTTGTATTAAGGAATCAATCAATCAATTAAAATGGAGAGGGACAGAAGGAAGGAAAGAACAGAACCTGCTAACACATTACCTGCAGTATTGGTCTCCTCGACCGTCATCGCAATTGCCCCGCCCTGCTGGGGTGGTTCCCTTCGCGGGTGCTGAGCAATATACGGTTCCACAGGTAGCCTAACTGGATCTCTATAATCTGAAGCTGCGAGCTGGCCGGGAAGATAAGGGGCTAGAAGACAATCCCTTACTCGATGTCCCGCAGCGCCGCAGTGCAAACAAAGTCCTAGCCTCGTTCTACAGCTCTCCCAAAGGTGACCTGGCTTCTTACAGAAATGACAAGTCTGCTGTGTCTCTCTTGGAGGCTGTTGCTGACTCTGTTGAACACGGACTGGTGCCTGGTACTGCTGTTGATACTGATACGCCCATGGATGTTGCTGGGTAGGAACTGGTGCCAGGTACTGCAGTGGATGCTGAAATGTCCATGGTTGTTGCTGATCATGAAATGGTACTTGGTACTGCTGTTGGTGCTGAATACGGGGATGCTTGGCCGGTCCTGTGTTACCATTCGTATCTCCAAAAGTATTGTGACTCCTCTTAGGCCTAAGATCCAGATCCTCTTCTGCGATCTGAGCATCCATCAAGATAGCCTCATAGGTAGCGGTACGACGACCAGAAGTGCGTGACCTAATCTCTCTCGTCAGCCCCTTTCTAAATTTTCGGGCTCGATCTCCTGGGTCCCGAATCATAGACGATGCAAAATGGCTCAATCTACAGAATTATGCAGCGTACTCGTCTACCGACATGTTTCCTTGAACTAAGTCATGAAACTGACTTTCCAAGGTTCCCAATGCCACGTCGGGAAAGAACTTCTCCTTGAAGAGTTCCTTGAAGGTCTCCCAAATAAGTTCTTGCGCAGTAATTCTCGGCTCCGTGCGATACCACGTGAGTGCGATATTGAACATCTGACTGCCAGCGGCTTCTATCTGCAAGTTCTCCGGAATCTGGGTCAATCGCAGGCTCCTTTCTATATCCTCTAGCCAGTCGTCAGCGTAGAGTATCCCTTCGGTGCCTTTAAACTCTCGAGGCATCATCCTTTTGAAATCCACTATAGTGCCTGATCTCTGCTGCTGGCCAGGAAACTGCTGGTACTGTGCTATTTTCTCCAAAGCTTGGAGAGTCACCTGATGAGCATTCTTCATATTTTCTTTCATCAGCTCAGTTTGTGCCTGGTGCGCTTCTGCTTGCACCCTCTGAGCCTCAGCTTGGACTCGCTGAGCATCTGCCGTCACTCTCTGGGCATCTACCATGCCCTGGATCAAGGTAAACATCTGCGTCCCGTCAATTGGCAAACCTCCGGGAATCGGAGTCGGTGGAGGGGGAAGGTTGTCCGCCACAGCTGCGGCAATCTTCTGAACAGGTGGGGGAGGAGGATTCCCGAAAATTGCAGATACACCTACGTGCATCGGAGATGTAGGAGGAACTACGGATGTCTGTCTCTCAGGTGGAGAGGTGGCAGGCCCCTCTAAAGCTGATGTTCCCGCTCTCATAGACCGTGTCTGCGGCGACATCCTGAAGACAGATCCCAAAGAATCAATTAAGGTAAAATACGATATCATCAAGGAAGGACAGTACAGTTCTAAAGAAGCAACATTCAAGATAAAAGATTTGGAATAAATATTCCTAGTTGTGATTGCACAGGTCAAAGATACATCCAAGGTTGATACTTCTATCCCTCTAAGTACCACAGTTCTACTACAAGCACACTCACTGCTAGCTTTCTTACCTACTGCAATCGCTGAAACTAGTTATCCTTATCACTCAAGTGCATATCAAATGCAACACACCATACTAAGGACTGCACTCTCTAATACAATCCTAGATGAACACCTAAGCCAGTTGGCGGTGAAATCTCAATCATGCTCAAACCAACATATCCTTACATATGCACCTCATCTACTATTTACTAATATCTCTCTCTCACTATAAGATTTTATCCTCAAATGAAATTCCTGAAAATAACTCCTTGAATAAATTTTAAATAAAATGCATACACTTTCCTCAAGACCAATTATCTAAATACTGAAATGAAAATTTAATCACTCAAAAATCCTTACAGCTTGTTTAGGTTCAATCAAATTGAATCTGAATTCCTCAAAAAATTTAATGACAATATTTCAACTTCTCAAAATTCAAAAATTTGAAATTCACTTTTCAATCCTTAATTTAAAATTTAAATCCACCTTCTGTAGTCCAATAGCTCTAATGTTAATCATTTTCACTGACCTCATCGACATGTGTTATCAGATAATACCATAAATTAGTCTGCAAATTCATCTTGATATGAAATCAAACCCTACAATGGAACCAAAATCCTAACTTAATACCTAATTAACAATAATCAAATTCAACATCAATAAGTGAGAATTGACGGAACAAGGGAATGATTTTAAATTTGGAATTAAAATAAGATTCTCAGGGGTCATCCCAGGAATCTCTCAAGGAATTGTGATTGAGTATTCGCTCTCGTCCTAGTATTCTATGTCCTAGATCCTATCGCAGGTACGCAATAGTGTAACAAAGATGCCACACTACTACGATATCGCACAATTCGCGAAGTCTGACCTGCATGGGCCACCACTAAAAATGTGTCACGACCCGCACCCGGTTTAGGGGCACGAGTGCGTGGGTACGTCCAGCCTATGCCGCAGCATCGGCGGTAGAACGCTGTCAAGGTCTTGATACTATCTAGCTAATGTCACACAACATCCAATCTCCATAAGGAGGCACGGATGACACAAATAAACGAGCACATACTCAATCACCGGATTACAGCACGATAAGATAACGAACAGAAATTAAATACAACACAAGTCCCAAAAAGTAGTATACTAACTCAACCATATCCAAGTCTCATCAAAAAAAATGCCGGAGACAAATCCGATACCAAATAATCTGTTAAAAGAACTAATCAGAAAACTAGAAGAATTAGTGATTCCGGCTAGACCTCCCGGAATCACAACTACTACCAAGTCTGCAGCTATTCACCATATGGTCCATAAAGTGTCGGACAGCGGTCCTCTAGGGCATAGTCTGGAAAAATGTTTCCAGTCAGGAAGGAGCAAAGCACAATCTCAAATAACAGTTCCATTTAATTGATAAGGACTATAAAGTAATAAACATGTCATGCTAGCTACTGAGAAGACATTGAAATAAATGTAATGGCAATTAAAGAGAGACAGGCAATGTAAAGAGACAGGCAATATAATACAGTCAGTGCATGTATGAAAATGAAAGAACAAGGAACAGGATCATATACGGGTGATGTAGTATATGATTTAAATAGGAAAACTGTAATATATTCTAAGTGTTTGAAATAGTAGTTTCAAAATGTGATCGGCTTGGGAACATGTACGATAGCTACAGGGCCTGGCTAATCATGGGTGAAGAGCATGATTAACACTTACCATTTCTACACTGCAATAAGAGGTTATGATCACATTTCTTACTAACTACTTCCCCGCGCCCCAACTAGTACTGTGGATCCAACCATGACACGTCACGATACACGAGCAAGTCAAGTCTATCATGTACGATGTCTAATATACATGTCGTGTACAATGTCAATACGATAATCAAGATAACATCTCATGACTGCAGATCCAAGCTATACTAGTCCGTGTAACACAGTGTCAAGGATTCAGTTGTAACATTTCAAGATTATTGAATTTATAGAAATTATCAAGAAATTGGAAATTATCAGAGAATGTACTTGCCTTGGGTCCTTAGCTGGTATTTATGGATGTCCTGTTCCAGAGTATCCCCTGGGTACCACAGTCCTATAACACATCACAAAGCAAAACTATATTTGCATCAGATGCTACACTAACACAGACAAAAACACTGGCCTCAGGGCCATGCCAGGCAGGGCACTAGTCAACTAGGGTCATCTGGCAGACAGACATCTAAACACATTACATATTTAATCCTTAATACCTACCATATATATATCAAGTAAACATACATTGAAAATATGCTGAGTATATATATATAAAATACATGTATACACATATACCAATTAAATATATATTGAAAACATGCTAAGTATAAAATACATGTAGTAGAACACATATTTATATATATCAATCATATATATATAGAAAATATTTTAATGTATGTACAAATATATATATATATATATATATATATATATATATATATATATATATATATATATATATATATATATATATATATATATATATATATATATATATATATATATATATATATATATATATATATATATATACATTTATACTAATTATACATATTTGAAAAACATTAAGCACATATATATATATACAAAATATATACATATACCAAACTTTATATATTTTTATACTAGAATACATACATATATATATTAGATGAAAGACACGTACATATATATACATCTATTAAAAATACGTATCTAATACACATTATAAGAAAATACCAATATACTTACATTTATACCAATTGATGATTACATACATATACTAAATATATATATATAAATACATGTATACCCATTTTATATATAAAAATATTAAGTATACCAATAAATAATTACCTACATATTCTGAATCTACATATACATTAATTAATTAACTATTCTACATATACATCTATTATAAATATACCCATATGTATATACGTATGTATATATATATATATACATATATATATATATATATATATATATATATATAAAAGAAGAAGGAAGGGAGAGAAGAGAATTGCTTACAGATGGGGTCGGTGATAGCCGCCGGAGGCTCGCCGGACGCTGATCTGTGGGCTGGTCGAGGAGGGGATGAAGGGGAGTAGTCGGAGAAGAGGTTGGCCCGAGTTGGTCGATGGTGAATGGAAGCTTGAGGTGGTGATGGTGGTAGATGCTCGCCGGACCGGAGGGGGAGACAGCGCCGGACCGGAGGGAAGAACAATGGAGGATGGGAGGAGCCGCGGCTTCAGGCGGAGCGGGGTGGCGGTACTCGGCGGCAGCAGCCGAGCAGCAGCGGCCGGAGGGGATCACAGGGAGTTGGGGGCTCGGTAGTCGGAGGAGTTGGCCGCCGGAGCAGGTCGGGGAGTGAGTACAGAGGGAGCTCGGCAGATCGGGCTGAGCAGCGGCCGAGGGAAGAGCAGCAGGCTCCGCCGGCTGAGAGAGGGCCGCCGGTTGGATGCAGCAGGGAGTCGGGCTCGGGCCGGAGTTCAGAGGGGGCACCGGAGTTGGCTAGCTGGCCGGCCGGATGTAGATGGAGATGGTGGTGGGGGTAGTAGCAGCGGGATGATGGTTGGACGGCAGTTCGCCGGACCGCGGGGGTGAACGCCGGGGTACAGGGAGTCCGCCGGAGCGAGGGGCAAGGCCTCCGGGTGGTCGGGCTGGAGCAGTCGCAGCAAGGCGGAGGGAGTGCTCGGGTTCGGCCACCGGAGTACACAGAGGCCGTCGGAGGAACAGTAGGTGCGGCAGTAGCAGTATGGGGGGGATGAACAGTATTCCCCCCCTTAATCCATTATTTGAATTCAAAGGAATAAGAAATCAAAGAATAAGGAAAAGGAAGGAGGAGAAAAAGAAGAAGAAGAAAAGAAAAGAGAAGAAGAAGAAAAGAGGTTTACATACGTAGGAGAGAGGGAGGAGGCTTGTGAGGGTGGTGTTTCCTAGGTAGTCTAGGGATTATGGTTTGATGTAGATAGGACATTATATAGGGAAGAGGGTTGTTGAATGAAGGGTTGTGATTGACCCTCTAGAATGAGGGGTCCAGATTAAACATGAAGGAAAAATAATTCATGGAGGATGAGGGTGAGAGATTTAATTAAAATATTAGGTTCCCTCATTGTTTAAATAATTGGGTGAGGCCACAAAATGCAAATTTGCAATTTAGCCCCCTTAAATTTGGGAAATTGCACAAACACATAAAATGACAAAAATTTGGCGGGCGATTCGGGGTCCAGTATTTTGTAGGGTCAGGGGGCGCTGTATGATCGGTATGGGCTCAATTTACAGGGCACTGGAATTAATATGGAATTTATGGAATCAGATAAAATGGTATCCTCAAATTAAATAGAAATAAATGTAAGTTGTGTTCAAAAATTAATTAGGAGTACATGGAGCCAAAATCAGGTCAGGTCATCAATAGCAATAATGAAGAAGACTCAGAACAGAATATTACCCTAATTTGGGTCGCACGAAAAATAGGTCAAGATTGCCTCCAATTTTCGATTGGAACGCACAACGATACAAAATAGGAATTTATTCAAATAACGTCCGCGACGATTTTTGTGCGGCCAGAATTAATGTACAGAGGACATAATTATGAGTTGCAAAATTAGCAGAATGGAAGGCGGGCATGTCTAGGGCAAGATTGTAAAATTTGTTGGGAGACAAGAGTCAGGGTAGTGCTCCAAATATCGAAGCAAAGGCAATGCGCAAAAATATTAAATAAAATACGGAAATAAATTACAATCTCCAAATATTAAATTCTAGATAAAATAATAAATACAGAACTCTATAATTCGGACAGGTGGTCATCTACTGGGCTTCTAGGTCTAGTCTACTAGCTAAAAATAAATGATCACTACATCTAATACTATATTTAATTACTCATCACACATAATTATTCAAAATAAACAATTATCACGCAATTACTTAATTATAACTACCATAATATTAAATATTGTAAAAAGTCAAAATTACCCCTGTTTTCAGAATGTGGTAGTGACAGCGGTACAGACCAAACTTCTGATGATGCCTCAGCGCCAAGTCGGAAGTACAAATCACTCTCCATGCGCAAGACAACATCTGACCTCTACGGGGAACCAGATGAGCGCTGTGATTTCCGCAAGGGGAAGCAAGCGGCAGAGTACTCAACTTCTCGGCCGTTACGCCAGCAAAGAAGCAATCTGCCTACCCTCCGGATTATGCGGGAAGCCGACGGCCGACTGAGGACCTCTTCAGCTTTACGCCAGTCTGAGCAAATCTCCAAATTACACCAGGCGAAGTCCCACGACGTAAAGCAAGCTCAGGTTACGGGAAGGCACCCTCCCCAGAAATTATCCGCCACCCAGATGGCCAACCTGTTGTACACAGGTGGCGTAGGGAGAACCATGGTGCCCAATCTCCGCATGCCCACTGATGGGAACAGAAGGAACAAGCCGTCGTCTTCTTCCTCTACTCCTCCTGACTTGCGCGAATATCTAATCCAGAAGCGTAAGGAGAGGGGACCTTCCAACATGTCTATTACGCCCTCTAGCGAGCGATGTTGTAATAGTCGTAAAATTGTAATTGACTGCTGCTGTTTTAAAGCAAAACGGTCAGTTTTTGACCGATTAAGCTACTCTCAGTCTTTCCAGGAAGAAGAGCCTGCGCATGCATCCGTGAACATGGCTTCACACATACCTAGAGGAGGGCCGAGCTCAAGACGTCATCCCTCTAGGCCTCCGAACCGAAGGAGATTCGAAGACCTCCTCAGGAACACTGAAGCTGGGGTATTCCAAAACACCCGTGCAAGGTCACAGCAACCAGCTTCGTACTCGTCTGATTCCGACGCTGGGGGTCGTCAATCTCCCAGATCCGATACTGAGAGTATAGAGTCGACTTCTGCAGCGACCTATACTAATCCTTCGATGACGCCCAGGGAAATGGGAGTTTACGCCGTTGAAGATGAACGTGAGGAAGCTTCGCCGTCAGGAAACGCGGAATAACACATCATTGTGCTGGAGACATCTCTGAAACAAATGCAATCCATGATGGAGAACATGCACCAAATGATGCTAACTCAGCACGCAGCTGCCATGGCTCAAGCGTCGGTCCCGCCAACTCAGATACGTGTGGGGGTGGACTTACCACCATCCAACCCGAGCAGAGCCAGAAGGTGCTTCAGCGCCATACTTCCCGTGGACGCCATCCCCTGAGAAGAGGACAAGAAAGTTGATATCAATATGATAGTAATCTTTCTAAGAGAAGACATAAAAATGACCTTTACCCGTAGCCAACGGTATATATGCCGCGTCTGCAGCCGATGTAGCTATATCACGCCTTAATGACGCAATACGAACTATCATACCTGGAGAAGGAGGTGGGCCAACCGACATCGCCAGGAGCTCTACCAAGCCTTCACCAAGACGTGGTCGAGGTTCGTCAGCTGGAACCTCGCTGGTCATGCTCACGGACGCGGCAGGAGTTTCATCCGTTGCCGGTCTAGGGAAAGATTCTCCCATTTGCCTCGGCCACGCAGGCGATTTCATTCCACTACCGGAGGCAGTGGCAACAACGGCAGCCTCAAGCAGGAGTTCTTCGGCATCGCGGCCAAAACTGAGGGCCCCTCTCCGAGAGGCGGGGAACCTCCAGTCAAAGAGACATCCCCAACAGGAGAGACAGCAGGTTCCTCTCTAGGAGCCTCAATGCCAGGAATCCGGAGAGGGCGATTAACCGTCTTCTTCTTCCTCTTGCGAGAGGAAGTCTACTTCGAAGCAGGAGCCCTTCGCTTCCCAGAGATGGCCAAAGCCCCCGCAGGCGGAGGCACTTCACACCTCGGCACCGACACCAGAGGCTCATCCGGAGTGACGGACTCCTCACCCTCGTCAGATGAAACCGAAGGGACTTCGATTCTTCCCCCAGGCTTGGGAGAAGGCACCCTAAAGCTTCCATGCATGTCAAAATCGCGATGGAAGGTGTTGATCGCCACGTAAAACTGAGCGTACGAATGGAGGATCCGCAGCTCCGTGGAGAGGGTGACGACCGGCACGATAAAGATCGCTCCCGTGCAGCCCATGATAAAATACCGCCATCCTCTGGCTCCGTTAATGAGTCCGCCCCTGGACCTGAAGCTGGTGACGACATTGCCCACGTGCAGCTGATCGTACCCAAACTGCCTGGCGAACCGATTGGGCAAGTAAGGCTCGAAGAAGCAATGATCTTCGCTTCTGTACAGCAAATGGGAGGGTATGATGCAGACCAGCCAATTAAAAGCTTCCGGAGAAATATTGGTCTTCTCTCCACCTAAATCCTCAAGCCTAATCCCCGACTGATTGCGATACACAGAGGGGACAGTACAGAGGAGCTTCCAGCAATGACCGAGGCTCAGCACCAGCCGACAGTCTAAGACTGTGTTCATATTCCAGAGGGAGTCCTTGTAGTTCAGCAAGAAACTACCCCCCGCGCTACTACCAGGGCCGAGAGACATCACCCTGGGGTTGTGGAGGATTAACCATCCCATCAAGTACAGGTATGGTAACTCTACCCGGGGAAAGCTATCATGCCGAGCTTCATCAACGAGCAGTCCGTCAGTCATGGCTCTCAGGCCAGCCTGTATACGGCACACCATGGCAGGGAGAAAGCCCAGTCTTGCCCCAAACACCAGACGCACGACAGGCCACAGGATTTTCCGGTGGATACGATCCGCGGATGCGATACCGGGCACCACTACTCGACGCAGCCATAGGGAGAGAAAGCCAGCCAGCTTGGCTTCCTCAGACAAAGGCCTGCGGCAGCGCCTCAAGTAACTATAGGCCTTAGTGCCTTCAGGGTACTTTCCTACCCCGTCATTGAGAAACTGATCTGGAGCTTTAGCCTCCTCCATAAGATCCTCGACGACCTGGGCACTGAGCATGCCCAAACAGTTCACGGGCTCATTCTTGCCCCCCGAAACTTTCTCCGACTTGACGGCCCTGGCCCGGTGGAAGAAGAGGTAGGACATCCACTTAGTGGTGTGAGCCAAATCAGAAGGCTCATTATAAAAAATAGTGCACGCGAAATAGTGGCACATCAGCTCCTGATACACCTCTACAACCCGAGGGTCCGAGTCCTCCAACTCCCGGTTGGTGGGAACATACTCTTCATACGGGGTATCCTCCATCGGCAGTCTCGAGATCACTGCCATTTCGTGGAGGGCCAACCCCAACTCCCCCAGTGGAGTGGCGAAGGTCCCGGTGAGCGAAATATATTGCTCCATCAGTGCCAGAAACAGGTTAGGGTTGGGAGGCAACCCAACACTCGTCGCGCTCACGGCAGCATACAGTCCGATGACCTCCAGCTCTCTTCGAAAATGTTTCAAAGCCCAGTCAACTAGGCAAGTCCATCGAAGATTTGCTGGGGTGATCCACCCGTTGCACCGAGGGTTCTCCTTGGGTATACCCCCCCTCGCACCATGAAGTCGTTGCAGAAAGTCGGCAATTGGACCGGCTGGATCACTGAACTATCTTCACTCGGAACGCTGCCCGGGCACAGTCCCCTGAACAACGTCACGACGCCAGAAGGGCGGCTGACAAACGACCCCTGGTCAGCTCCTTTCAGATGAAAGATCTTCCCCGGCTTGCCGTGAAGATCGGGAGTCAGCGTCCATGACATCCTCCTGGGATGTGTGGCATGGAAGAAAGCCGAGATGGGATAATCACTCGGCATCGTGGGCAGATACAAGACCACACTCTCGGCGGGGAAAACCTAGGGTTCTCTCTTGGGCTTCGTCTGGGACTGTTTGTCTATCATGTCCCCAAAGAGAAAGGCCGGCTTGATGTAATAGTCCCCGTCTATGTACGTCAGAGGCTCTCCGTTAATCATGTTCAGCAATGTCCGCTCGCCCTGAGCCGATATCAAGATCCCCCTCCCTTCAGGGTACTGGGGTCCGGAGATAGGAAATGTCATGTGCGACAGATCCTCCAGGTATTTCGAGTGCAGCATCCCGGCAGCGGAACCCATCACCTCGGCCAGTGGAGACTCATGCAAGTTAACTGCGAAAGTGCAAGGAAAACACGTCATTACAAATCTTGCAACACAAAGACCAAGAAACGACAGTCTGTGCTTTACGCCAAGACTGTACAAAATTTGGTCATTTTACGCCAAAAGTCACATCCTGAAGCGTAATTGGCGGTATACAGTCCGTGCTTTACGCCAGACAGCCAAAATTCTAGTTATTATGCCGGAGGTCCCATCCAAAGCGTAAAACTAAAATTTTATAGTATACACCAAGTTTTTGGCAGTCAGAGCTTTTACGCTTAAAACTGCGAAAACATGGAGTTTTTACGCTGGCACATTAGAAATGTGGGCGTAAAAGATAAAAACGTCTCAGTGCGTCATCTTCCTCAAAGAGGCTATCAGCACAGGAGACGACCTAGCGCGGTCACGTTCAACGTGTGCGAAGGATTTTTTGTCGTTCTTTATCATCCCAAAGGCTATACCTCTAAGGCCGGGTGCGCTACTCGTCGGCAGGATGCTTCGCTCAGAAGAAAGTTCACCTTGCCCGACCGAAGACTCTCTCGCTGGGGCAGAGGAACGAGAAGAAGAGCCTATACTCTTTCCCTTGGTGGAGGGGGTTTGTTTCGACGCCATTTCTGAAAACTCGGAGTGCTCAGAGAAAGAACGAGGGGAAAAACTCAAACAATCGAAGGCTCTCTTTCGCAGAAGACGGATAAAAAGTTTTTTTTCTCTCAAAAGCTTGGGATATATATAGAGTTCGGGTCGACTCCTCGAATCCTCAGATGGGCTCCTCGAAACCCCAACCAAATCTCACAAATTAAATATTTGGTTATGATTGGGTACTACGTCAGCCCACTACTCTCGAAAGACGGACAGTCAGCAAATTCGAAGAGTTTTTCGTGCAAAAGCAGGTCAGCGGTTCCTATGCTAAAGAGCTTTCTACGCTCGACAGCAACAGATCTACGGTTTTACGCTCGCAAGCTATCAGTCTATGGTTTTATGCCCGGATGCCTTTGTGCTCAATAGCTTTTATGTTCGAGAGGCTACAAACCTACGACTTTACGCTCAGCAGATACCAAATCGATGATCTCACGCTCGATGGCGTTTAGTTTACACTCGGAGGCAACAGATCCGCAACCTTATGCTCGGAAGATTTCTTTTTCACAGGCTACAAATCTATAGTTCTACTCTAAGGAGCTTTCTACGCTCGACAGCAACAGATCTACGGTTTTACGCTCGCAAGCTATCAGTCTATGGTTTTATGCCCGGATGCCTTTGTGCTCGGTAGCTTTTACGCTCGAGAGGCTACAAACCTACGACTTCACGCTCAGTAGCTCCGAATCTACGATCTCACGCTCGGTGGCTTTCTACGCTCAATAGACTACAAACTCAGGATTCTCAGCTCATCTACACTACGGATCTCTGACTTTCCGCATATCCGAACAGCAAGGCGGTCGATTACAGGAGTTCACACAGAAGATACTCCTTCTTGACCTCAACATATCCCGAGTACCCGAAGCATACAGAGTTCAAGCATTGAGAAATAACTCTTCTCGGGTCGAATTGGAGGATCATCCAGACTCCAGTCTGAATATCTCGTCTATCAAGATGGCAACTCAGTTTGACAGCCATTTCTTGACCCTGTTCCAAGGGATTTTTGAGAAATTATTCTTGAAGACGAAGTCTGAACAAAAATTCTGTTCATCAGAAGTAAAAACAACAGTTCAGAGCTCTACGCGGTTCCTCAGTCCTAGCAACAGGACAGTTCTAAATGTTCAAAATGCTCAACAGTGTTCTATGGACTATTCGCTATGCGCAAAAGGACAGGACCTAGCACTCTTTCTACAGAGTCGGCGTAAAGAATCAGACGTGTCGAAGCTATACATATTCAGACTTCACAGCAACGTATGGCAAAACGATCATATACGGAGAAGAAAGACGATTTTATTAAAGATTAAAGTCATGATTACATATAAGGAAAATCCAATCTACAAGGGTTTTTCTTTATTTTCATGATTACAACTGAGGGAAACTCCGTCGACAGGAGGGCTTCCTCATCATCGTCTGAAGATCGCACCAAGAAGCTGTTTTGACAGGTTCTCGCGTTGGTGACGGTCTTCCTCTTCTTCGAAGAAGATAATCAGTGGCAGGAGGATACAAAACTAGGCATATGACCCATCCTCCAACAGAAGGAAAGCAGGGTAATTCTGCTTTCCTACAGACTACCGCTACTCTAGCCGGTCTGTCTGCCTCTCGTCACCAGTGGTAACTGGAGAAGGCGCCACTTGCAAGCAGCGTGGTGAAATACGATTCTTCATCTCTCCCGAAGAACCACCATACAAAGTTGCTGATTATCCCGAGCAAGGGAGGCTAAGATATCCTTCCATGATCCATCGTTGCAGTGGACACTTGCTCGAAGATGCCATCTTTTTTGGCTCCTTACACGCTGGAAGAACATGATCTCCTTCTTCCTTAGATCGACCCGACGAACTCCGGCGATCATCTCTGCGTGGTGATGGGAATGTGGGGAGAACAGGTTAACTCTTCCTGCCTTTTTATAGGCGAAAGAGGTCACACTGGACCCCAATAAATCCGCCATAAAGTCAGCATCGACCGTTTCAACGCTCCATTCAGAAACGTTTCGAGTCACGAAGAGCGGTTCATGCTTCATTCAAAGCGTTCCAAATTTTGAGGAATTTGAAAGCTTTGAATGGGGTCTTGTAGAAGCATAAAAAATACGCCGGATGACGATACGCGGCATATTGGTGTAGAGCAGCGTAAGCAGAAGCCTTCAGAGCCATCAAGCGTGCAACAGAGCTCTTTCCGCTAAAATGCAGCATGAAATATGAAAGCTCAAAGGACCATCCGCGTAAGGTAGTACGTCCAAGCCGCTTCAGCGTAAACAGGGTGCGCCATCGCCTCCAGGGCGTAAAACTCATCATCTTCCAGATGCAGCATTGAGGTGTACAAGAGACGATTCGTATTCTCCGAAGTGAACCTGTCAGATCCTGCAATAAAGATCCTGCAATGAACCTGACATCTGGACTTCTGACAAAGGGATACGGCTCGACTACCCAGACGACGGCTATAATGATGGCACAGCACTGCGACCCAGGCTGTCAAATACCGCCATCCCCTTTGCGTAAACTGCTTTTACAAGCACGAAGGGATACGCTGCCTTATTTTACACAGGCAGACACGAGCTGTTTACGTTCTGCAGTAGACAAACCGCCTGCCACATCAAAAGCTGCACTCCGTACGGGGTCGAGGCACGTCTCTACGTCTAATGCACAGGGCGGTGACAGTTTCTCAAGGCACGTCTCTGCGACTGATGCGCAGAAGGGGTTGCAGACCTTCAAAGACACGCCTCCATATTTAATGCACAGGATGGTGGCAAATCTCGGCATTTAATGTAAGAGATTTGATTATATCTTCAAAAACCGTAATTCCGGCTAAAGACGTCCCCATCAGCACTCTAGCACGGTACGCAGCGGCTTCTACGCCCATCCAGCTCCTACGCATGCTCGGCCTCTATGACCATTCAGCTTCTACGCCTGCTCGGCCTCTATGACCATTCGGCTTCTACGCCTGCTCGGCCTCTATGACCATTCGGCTTCTACGCCTGCTCGGCCTCTATGACCACTCGGCTTCTACGCCTATTCGGCTTCTATGCCGGTTTGATAACTATTTGGCTTCTATGCCATGGTGACAGACATTTGGCTTCTATGCCAACCTCTTCTACATAATGGATACCTACCTATGTGGCTTCTACGCCGTGATCTTCGTAGCGATTATACGCATTTTGTCCCTTTGTTGGACCCGTGTCACACGCTCATTCAAAGGATCATCTATACGCAGGCATTGGTTACTTTAACCATTTTGTAAAAGGGTGCTGTACTTTCTACTCCTCGGTTTCTATACCGACGGAGTGGTCACTGTCACTAAAACTCTATAAATAGAGACCTCTATCAATGAGGAAAAAGATCGTCGAAAAATTGGTCAAGAAACCAATAGCAAATCCAAGGTCGAACTTCCAAGAAAGATCGAACCAGAGGTCAAAAGAGAGAGAGAGAGAGAGAGAGAGAGAGAGAACCCGGAGCTCAGGCAGAGAGTAGGGATCGACGACTTTGGCATCGTGCATCCACCCTCTTTTGCAACCCTCGAAGCTGCTTCCTGTCTTCTACGGCACTTCTTCAACATCGTGTGGTCCAAGGGCTAAAGTGATCGACTGCAGATCAGATACCTATAGCAATATTTATCCAGATTAAATAAATTGTACTCCCATATCCTCGTATAGGATCAAATTGTACAAGTTTGTTTATAAACCAAAGAAGGCGGGTTTCGTATAAACCCCATCCTGAATACATTTTTCATTCTTTCGTTTAATACCACAAACAGTGGTATCCAAATCTATTACATCAGGTTCAATAATTGTGTAAAACCAATGTTTACAGTGTTAATCCCCTCAAAGATACGGCTGTTGTGTTCTTTCCATGCGTGCCAAACTGTGGCAGCTAGTCTTGTACACGCCTCCTGAAACCACAATGATCCTCGACTCCGTACGTTCCTGATACCACACACCACCTCGTCTAAACCATGGTCGTCTCCCAGTCTGAGTTGCATTATATCCTGTCGTTTGCTCCATATCTCCCTAGTCATCGGGCAACAGAAGAATATATGCCCCGTTGTTTCACCCCTGTGCCCGCATTGGACACATGCATTATCCCCTGTTATTATGCCAAACCTCGCAAACCTGTCTTTCTTTAGTAGTCTCCCTAACGTCAGCTTATACAAGCAAAACTATGTCTTCTTGGCCACGCCCTTCGCCCATACGGTTTTCGCGTTAGCCATCTTCTCATGCTCCTCCCGAACTTGATTATACATGACCTTAAACCTGAACTGACCATCGCTCATGTTGTCTCAGGCCCAATTATCCTCTTAGAAGCTGTTGTCAATGGGGATCGACTTGTTCTCCTCTCCAAAGTACCTAGCATGTGGATGTTCCTCCACCCGCCATCCCTGATGACAACGCTCACTTTGACCCACTTGGAGGCATCGACAAACATATGATTTCCTACCCTATCCATCATACTACAGTGCTGCACCCAAGGGTCAAGCCATAAGTCGGTGAACTCCCTGCCCTGAATCCTCCTAGAGATGGACTGTCGTACAACCTGTCGGAGAAGAATGATTTGTTTAAAGCATATTGAGTCATTATTATTATCACGGTATGTCCAGAAGCTCTCCCCTTTTAAGTATATACTAGTCATCCATCTTGCCCACGTCGACTCCCCCTTGAGGAATCTCTAAATGAGCTTCATACCTGCCACTTTCTACAGGGTCCGTATAGGCCTTAGCCTGACGCCCCCTTATTTCGCGGCCGACACAGCACCCCCTACGATATTTCATGCAAACCGTATCGCCATATGAAGTCAACACATATATTTTCCACTATGCGAATAGTTGCCGACGGGGACAGGATGGACTGAAGCCAAAACATGACAATAACCAATAAAACTGTCCTCACCAGCTCGATGCACCCTCCGAACGACAAACACTGGGCCTGCTATCGATTCTTGAGCATTAGAGCCCTCTTGCTGCTACCCTTTTGTCCTCCACAACGTTCGTCAGCAAGAGGCTTAGTAAGTTTTCCTATCCTTTTCTCAAATAGTGAATGGAGCATAGCTTCACGCAACGATCGAGTTCTCTATCGCTCATAAAATCCAGAATCTTTGATTATACTTAGAATTTTTTTGTAATTATAAGAGTCTTGTAATTAGAAATTATTTATATTATTATTTTTGTTAAAGAAAGTATACTTCTTTTTCTAAACGAAAACAAAATAGTGACTCTGTTGGAGACCACCTTTACCACCGATAAGAAGGCAGTAGCACATTTTGACGTCGCAATGGAAACAATACGATAAATGCTGGTCGTAGAGTTCGATTAGCAAGCTTTCAAGGAGATGCTTTGTCACCCTCATATTTTCATCCAAGGGTAGTTTGGTAATTGTCAATGGGTATTAATTATTTTAGGATTATTTATAATTAATATTTGTGCATGACATGATTTATTTATTTATTGTATTATTATTTGTTGCTAGTGTAGATTTATTTGGACTTGTGTAGTAGACTTAACCATTTATTTAGAAAGCATGAACCAAACTTTTAGACTAGTCTAATTTGAGCCCATGAATTAGGCCCATGGATTAGGAGGCATAATTAATTAGTGAAACCATTAGACTAGAACCTTTCCTCCCTAATAAATTCTTCATGAGAGGCCCCAAGGGGTATTTGTGACTTTTCACTTTGCATGAAGAGTGTATATTGGCCGGCCCCCCTTGGAGGAGAGAGAAAATCATTCATTTCATTCCAAATTCCAAATTCCAAATTCTAGATCTACAATTTTTCTCTCCAAATTTCCTCCATTCTCTTACCAATTCTCCACCAATTCTTCACTAATTTCCTTCTAATTTCATCATTGAGGTTTCTACACCAAGGATCTACAAAAAGAAAGCAAGGAGCAAGGAAGAGGAGGCCAAGATCTATAAAAAAAGGAGCTACTTATCAATTGGGGACTTTTCATTGGGAATCCATCTCCCAATAGGTACAATTTAGTTTTTTCCCTTCTATTAGACTCTAGATCTGAGATTTTACCATGAGAAACCAACCCACATGCATAGGCTACCCATAGGATTTAATTTTGGGTCAATTGGAGACCTACGATGGAAGTTATGACCAATTTGGTATCAATTTTGGAGGAATTCTGAGATTGGCACATGTAGTGCTTGTCAATTGATCTAATAGATCTAATTGACACTTGATTGTTTGTTTATGACTAGTTTTGTATCCACAATTGGATACGTGTAGGCCGTATCTCGTCAATTTGACAAAACGAATTAATTTTGGGGGTTTACCTCCGACACGGGGCCTTGTGCATATCCCATTGTGACACGGACACGTAGACACTCTAATTATTATACATATTGTTCATAATTTATATATTAGACTTGTACGTGTCCTCCGGGATGCGTTTGGTTGTGTGTTGGAGCTGTATCGCAAGCGTATCATAGAGAAAGTGTGATACGGGTGCGATGCGCTCCATGTGTTTGTGTTTTGGCTTATTTTACTATACGTGCATATGTAATTATATGTGTATATACTACCTATGTATTATATGGGGTATATAATAGTTTATTTTGGTTTTATGTGTTTATGTATTGTATATGGGGATATATTTATATATATGTATATGTATATTTAGATGTTAAGTGTTGTGTTGGTTTATAAAGGTGTTTATATATATATATACATATATATATATATATATACATATATATATATATATATATATATATAGACCTATATCTATATGTATTAATATGAGTACTTATGTTTTATGTGTTGGGACATATATATATGTGTGTATTCTATATGTACATATCCTGTAGATGTTGTGTATCCGTTTACTGTTATTTATATATATATATATATATATATATATATATATATATATATATATATATATATATATATATATATATTTGGGTATATATATAAGAGTGTGAGACAATGGGATTGATATGTTGAGGGGTATTACAGTTATCTGTATATAAAGATATAGTTATCTATATGTATATACCTATATAGTGATACATATTGTTATAAGGAGTGTATAGTTTTGCTTGTTACTTGTGGAATGTGAAGTCTTGGGATAGGGTATAACTGAGATGGCAGCAGCCCCAACAGGATCGGGGTCAAGACTACACTGTGTGTAGTTGCACACAGTTGAAGAGCCACTGGGCAACAGACAACTGCTCGAGCTCATTAGTGAATTGTCTACAGGAGAGACAGCAACCTGTTTCAGTATGAAGGTAAACATGTTCCAGTATACATATTCAGTGAAGAGCAGCAACCACTAGTTCCTGTGTCAAGTCCACACTTAAACAAATGGAATAGCAGCTGCAGCAGAGGCTTCACAAATGGAACAGTACTACAGCAGAAACTTTATGTCACGCCCCAGTCCCAAAATACGTAGGACTAGGAATACGTAACACGCCAGCCGTATGTATACGAACTCCAATATATGGAAACCATACACACACATACGTTGTATATGAATATCAAATCTACCAGTGGTAATATACTGTCAACAAGTCACACGCAATCTATATCTCATCAACAGCACAAACAAATAAATAAATGGGAATAAATAATTGAATATCAAATAGGAAGTCTCAAAGTATGATAGTCGGATGGAAACAAATCTACTGCAAATCGACTATACTAAAAACTACTAAATGACAAAAGAGATCAAACTCTAAGATAAGATAAATGTCTATAAAAGAAATAGCAACTAGAATATCCATCAGCTGCGATGAATCAAAGATACTCTGAAGGTAAGACCTCCTCAGTCTGGTATGAAGCGTCAGGTCCGGGTCCATACTCCTTTAGATACTCCTGCCCGTCTATATCTGGAAAGGTACCAGGTCCTCAGAGAGACGTAACAAGATACATATAAACATGACAATAAAGTACTGAAAATAAACATACAACTGGTCGCCTAACCATCTATGTGAATGCAGTTTGAGAACAACTTTCCAACAAGTGAGCTATCTGTCTAAAATATGATTGGTATGATTCTCTTGGAGATTCAGGGGCCTACAAAGCATGTCATCTTTTGAACGCCAGAGGCCGCCTGATAATATATAATATATAGTGGTCATCATGACCGCGCATCTCCGGCGGAGCGTACGGGTTACACAAGGAAAATGCAAAGGAGCCCAAATGCCTTACTTGTTGTTCTCCCCACCCCATGCTCTAAGCATGTCATATCCATGACACGATGATTCCTCTAATAACTGCCAAGTCTTCTAGCATGCAAAGTTTCTATCGATAGTTATCCTTATCCGTCGCACGACCTATACGTACCAGTGGCCAGCCGAGTACGCAAGTTCGTGTCCTACATGTGACTCACACTCGTATAATAATAGTGTCATGTCCAATGAAACATAAATGCCTCATGATAATGGGATGGTCTCATAAACTAGGTCAACATGCATATATATAGATAAAAAACAGAATACGACGCCATCGTCGTTGCACCCAAGTTATTCTTGGACGCGCAGTTTATATAGCAGTTAAAATATATGAATTAAATAAGCAGAAATAAGATGCATGCAACATATGGAATATAAATTACAGTACAATGGCAAGGTATACTTGCCTAGCAAGTAATCTGTAAAGTGTAAGCGTCTAGATGACAAGGACATGGGATCAGAAACTAAGGCCTCCGAATAAACGTCTCCGGATGCTAAAATAAACATCACCAATATTTCCAGAATCAGCGAGATAGCTAGAAAATACTACCATTTCGTCCAATTTGGACACAGGGGGCAAAATGGTAATTTTGGGTCAAGTGGGGTCCACCTGTGGCCCACTTTGCACCGAAAAGCGTGCCAGGGGTAAAGGTCTCTAAATGGGACAAATTATAGGACAAACAAATTCTAAACATCAGTATGAATTCAACGGTATGTTCAATTTTGGATTTCGATGAGTCGAACACAATTTCGCCCAAAAAATCAACCGTGGGGCCCGCAAATAGGTGACTTGGTCAACTATCTCAGAATTACGTGAAACTTGGGTCACAGGACCAGCGTGATACCATGAATCAAATGGCGTAAGTTTTGTCGCATTCTGACGAGCGTACACTAAATGGTGCGATATTTTGCGATACAGGGACTTTTTACGGATACGGGTTGATTTCGACGCGCACACATGTCCGAATCAGTTTCCGCGAAAGCCCACACATCTGAACATACCATATGCGCCTTTCGGTGCAATTGGTATACGACGGAACGGTCCCGTTTGGCGGAACGCGCTCTGTATCACAAATTTTGAAGGTTTTGAAAACCGTTTTTCATAATTTTTAACCCAATTTAATTCTATATATAACACCAAATAAATTAATCTAATTGACAGAAAATAATCTTGGTTATATGGTCTTCATATAGCAAAAAGAAAATCTAAGTTTGGATCTCTGTGGTGGGATATACGAGTCCTTAAACATGGGCCATCACAACAGTTTTTTAAAATTAAAGTTGTAGTTTTTCTCCAACTTGGTCTCGGTTTTCACCTAGGGTTACGCATTGATCAATGAAAACTAATACACAGAGTTGTAAGAAGGATAGGTCATGAACATACCGGTGAAGACGGGATCGAATTTGGTCGAGCGATGGAGCGGGAATCAACGCGTGAACAGGGATACGCTGCTGTAGCTTTCTACACAGCGTGCGCGGGATCTCGTGCGGCTGACGGCCGGCCGACGGTGCTCTGGTTGGTGGCGGCGGTGTCGTGGAGGTCGGCGAATCTAGGTTAGAGCTAGGTTTAGGGTTTAGGAATAAGAAGTATATATATAGATAGAGAAAGAAGACGGGAAAAGAGGGGCCGCGGAAACAGGCCTGGGCTGCTGACTCGCGCGGGGGGGGGGGGGGGGGGGGGGATGAGTTTGCTTTGGCCGCCTGGGTTTTGGGTAGTTAAGGGGTTAATTAATGTTTTAATTAGGGATTTGAGATTAGATTTTTAATTTGTTAAGGTTTTTTTTTTCTTTTCCTTTTCTTTTCTTTTTCCATTCTTTTCTTTTTATTAATCAATATATATATATATATATATAATTCTAGAAAATTATATTTATACATACAAAAATCTTTCATCCGTCCGCAAGGTCTACTACATAAATAAAAATAAGGTAAAATAATAGTTTGCTCAATAATTTTCTAGATGAATAATTACCTAGTAATTAAATCCAATAAATTTATATTTTCTAATATACTACGTAATAATGCAATTCAATTAAATGATTAATTAAATAAATAATACTTATTTAAAAATTAGGGGTTTTATATTCTACCCAACTTATAAAAATTTTGTCTCGAAATTAAACTAAGCTATGATAGAAAATCAAGGATGGTATAAGGTAGAAATTAACAAAGTAAATTCATACCTTGGTCTACAAATAGATACGAAAAACGTTTGCGCATGTCGTCCTCACGCTCCCAAGTGGATTCTCCTGGTGCGCCATGCTTCCATGCCACGCGGATCAAGAGAATATACTACTTTCTCAACACTTTCTCAACACTTTCTCTCTACGATCAAGGATTCCCACAGGTTGCTCTTGATATGACAAGCTCTGCCCATAGTGATCTCAGAATGGTCGAGAATATGACCGTTGTCTGCCATATATCGCCTAAGTTGTGACAAGTGGAATACATCAAGTACTCCCTCAAGTGAATGTGGTAGTGCCAGTCGATACGCCACTTCTCCCACTCTCTCTAGTACGTCAAATGGTCCAATATACCTTGGGCTCAACTTGCCACGCCGTCCGAATCGAATGGTGCCTCTAGTAGGTGATATCCTCAAGAAGACATGATCGCCCTCTTTAAACTCCAAGGGACAACGATGAAGGTCTTTCCACTGCTTCTTCTTGTCTTGCGCTGCTCGCAAGTGTCCTTGTATCTTCTTCACTGTCTCAACGGTGTTGACTACCAACTCTGGTCCCAGAATTTGACGTTCTCCCATGTCACTCCAACACACGGGAGACCTACATGTCACTACCACATTTTCTAGGAAAGGGTATTTTGGTAATTTCCTATTTAAATAAATATTGTGCATGGTAAATAATTATTTGTTGTATTATTTAATTGTTGTTAGTTATTATTTAATTATTTTAGACTTATTTTAGTGGACCCAACTAGTTTAGTTTGGACCCATGGACCAACATGAATTAATTAGTTAGACTTGGCCCATTTAGAAAGCCCATAGTTAAGGAGATGGATTAAATTAATTAAATGATTAGACTAGAAGCTTCCTTCCTTCATTATTTCTTCATGAGAGGCCCCAAGGGGTACATTGGACATTTTACAATTGCTTGGGGGAGGGGCTATGGCCGGCCTATATAGGAGGGGGGGAAATTTCTCTCTCCTCCCATTTTATTCCAAATCTAGATCTAGAATTCTCCCACTACCAAATTCCCTCCATTCCCAATCCAATTCCCTACCAAATTCATTCCAAATTCTTCCCAATTCACCATTAGAGAAGAAGGAAACAAGGATCTAGAAGAAGGAAGCAAGGATCTACAAAGAGGAGCAAGGATCTACAATTTGGAAGCAAGTTCATCTCAATTGGAGGTTTCATTGGGAATCCATCTCCCAATAGGTATAATTCAGATTTTCCCATTTAAATAGCTTCTAAATCTGAGATTTAATCATGTAAAATCAACCTATATGTATGTAGTACCCATAGGACTTTGTTTTGTGTTCATAGGAGACCCATGGAGAAAGTTATGGTGCTTTTTGTGTCAATTTTGTTGGAATTCCGAATTTATATTTTGTTGTGTGTGTCAATTGATCCTATAGATCAATTGAACATGAGATTTGTGTTTGAGGCTAGTGTCGTGTCCATATTGGGATACTTGTGGTTCGTATCCCAACTATTTGGTGATACGTGTCATTTGGGGGTTTTCCTCCGACACGGGGCTTTGAACATGTCGTATTTTGACACGGACACATAGATATACTTTTGACGCTTTGATTTGTTCATAAATATTATTTGTAATTTGTTTGTGTCCTTCGGGGTGCATTTGGTTGTGTGTTGGACTCGTGTCGCATGCGTATCCTAGATCTAGTGGGATACGGTGAGATACTCTCCAATTGTGTGTATTTTTGCATAGATCTAATTAATTGTGGTTCAATTCTTCATTTATAATTAGTATATATATATGGATATTAAATATTTATTTTGTGTATTTATTATAGTAATTATTGTAGCATAGATCTATATTTTGGGTGTGCTAATATAATGTACAATATAATATGTAGCTTTCTTGCATGCAAATATATATGTTACTACTTGTTAAATAATATAATTTATACATAAAATGTTTTATAAAATATATTTGTATGTTTAATTGTGTAATTATATTATTTATAATTATTATGTAATTATTTGGATATTAATGTAAATATTTTAGGTGTGCTTCTAGCCATGTAAATTATATGTTCTTTGTTAAATATTTGAAGGTATAAGTTTATGTGTATATTAATATATATGTGTTTTGTGAGGAATAATAATTGTAATAATATATTATGTTATTTATATAAATGTTGGGTTGTATATATATTATTTTAGGGTATATATTAATTATATTATTAGTATACTTTGTGTGAGTTCTTTTTGAATCTATTTTGATTCCTAAATTATTGTAGTTTATCTCTATATTATTTTTATAGATGATTTGTAAGGTTGACCTAGGTTTGACCATGTTTGACTTTAGTTGACTGTAGAGTTGACCATAGTTGACTTTTAACTTAGAATTGACTTATTGGCCTAGAAGTTGTCTAGTTTGACTTGTTATCTTTCCGGGACCTTGTTTTAATGTTGTATTCCATATCTAGGTCTTCCAGGCACCGAGTCAGACATTTGTGAGACTGTTCATTGGACTTCAGGCGAGTACATTCTCTGATAGTTTCTCATTTATGATATCCTCTATGTTCGTTGTATCTAGTGTAGATTTACATGTTTCTCTCGACACTATGGTTACACGGATTGGTATATCCGGATCTCGTCATGAGATGTTATTCCTTGGTATATGGTGTATATGGTGCAAGTATTGTTTCATTGGTTATCTTGTACATGTACAGACACCGATTCTCGGGGAGACTAGCTATCTTCTTGGGGAATCTAGTGCCATAACGTACCGTGGTTGGATCTATTATACCAGTCGGGGTGGGGAGTATTTTAGTGTAGATATGTGATCATATCCTCCTTGTGCATGTCTTGTTCCTTGTGAGTGTTGATCATACACCGCACGTATAATCAGCCAGGCCATTATACTCTTGTGCAAGTTCCTAAGCCGATCACATGTTAAAGCTAGTACTCACACACTTAGTCATTAATATTCTTGTTCTATCAGCATATTATTCATTATTGTATTTCTTTCCAGTACTTCCTTATTGTCTATACATTTCTTGTATCTATTTATGCATCTTGTTTATCCACAGCTACTTACTGTTACATAGTTTTTATCATTATTTGAGAACTGCTGTTAGGGTTGTACTCTGCTCCTTTCCTGACTGGATATATTTTTCCAGATGACACTGAGGAGTACCCTACCTATTATGGACCCCAGGATGTTGTGGGTTTAGATTCTGAGACCCTGGCTCAAGAGGGACTTATCCCAACTGAGACAGTTGACCCTGGAGTTGTAGCTTTATAGTTTTGTAGTATTCTTTTGTACTGGATTTGTCTCCAGCATATTTCTGTATTTTTCTTCAGACTCATTGATGTATTATTTTAGACTCATGAGTTGTATTGTGACTATTCTATTCTTATCTGATTCGTGTTCATTCTATCTCAGTTCTGTGATTGAGTACACTATCTTTTGGTGGTTCATTATATTAGATAGACTTTCTAGACAGCGTTCTACCGCCGATTCTGCGGCGTAGGCTGGGCGTTGTTTCCGACTAGTACCCTTACCCCGGGTGCGGGTCATGACACTACACTTTCTTCCATACAACGCTTCAAACGGAGCCATCTGGATGCTCGTTTGATAGCTATTGTTGTAAGAAAACTCCATAAGATATAGGTGGTCCTCCCATGATCCTCCAAAGTCTAACATACAAGCCCTCAACATATCCTCCAATGTCTGAATAGTACGTTCGGACTGCCCATTATTTGTGGTTATTTAAACGAAAAGAATAGGAATGTATTCGATATGGGGGTTTACACGGAACCCGCCTTCTTTTGTTTACAAACAAACTTGTACAATGTAATCCTATACGAGGATGTGGGAGTACAATTTATTTAATCTGGGTAGATATTGCTATAGGTGTCTGATCTGCGGTCGATCACTTTAGCCCTTGGACCACACGATGTTGAAGAAGTGCCGTAGGAGACAGGAAGCAGCTTTGAAGGTTGCAGAAGAGGGTGGATGCACGATGCTGAAGTCGTCGATCCCTACTCTTTGCCTGAGCTCCGGGTGCTCTCTCTCTCTCTCTATCAATTCTCCGACCTGGTTCGATCTTCCAAATTGTCGACCTTGTTCCCCATTGATAGGGGTCTCTATTTATAGAGTTTTGGTGACAGTGACCACTCCATCGGTGTAACAACCGAGGAGTGGAAAGTACAATACCCTTTTACACAACGGTTAAAGTAACCAATGCCTACGTATAGATGATCTTTTGAATGAGCGTGTGACGCGGGTCCAACTAAGGGGACACAATGCGTACAATTGCTACTAAGATCACGGCGTAAAAGCCACGTAGGTAGGTATCCATTGTGTAGCAGAGGTTGGCATAGAAGCCAAATGTCTGTCACCATAGCATAGAAGCCAAGTAGGCATAGAAGCCGAATAGGCATAGAAGCCGAACAGGCATAGAAGCCGAGTAGGCATAGAAGCCGAACAGGCATAGAAGCCGAGTAGGCATAGAAGCCGAGCAGGCATAGAAGCCGAGTGGTCGTAGAGACTGAGTGAGCACAGATCCTGAATGGGCGTAGAAGCCGCTACGTACTGTGCTAGAATGGGCGTAGGAGCCGCGTGGGCACAGATCCTGAAGGGGCGTAGAAGCCGCCGCGTACCGTGCTGGAATGGGCGTAGGAGCCGCGTGAGCACAGATCCTGAAGGGGCGTAGAAGCCGCCGCGTACCGTGCTGATGTGGATGTCTTTAGCCGGATTTACGGCTTTTGGAGATATAATCGAATCTCTTGCAGAGATTTGCCACCATCTTATGCATTAAATGCGGAGGCGTATTTTGAAGGTCTGCAGCCCTTCTGTGCACCCATCGCAGAGACGTGCCTTGAGAGAAACTATCACCGCTTTGTGCAATTAGACGTGGAGACGTGCCTCGAGTCCCGTACGAGGTGCAGCTTTTGACGTGGCAGGCGGTTTGCCTGCTGCGGAGCGTAAAATAACTCATGTTTGCCTGTGTAAAACAGGGCGGCGTATTCCCTTGTATGCGAAAGAGCGGTTTATGCTGAGGGGACTCCAGTAAACGACGGTTTGGTGATGCTTTAACCAAATCCTCTGTATTAAATGCCGAGATCCGCCATCATTCTGTGGGGCGCATCCCGAGAGGTCTGCCATCGTTTCCAGCCGTCGTCTGGGTAGTCGTGCAGCACTTTTTGTCAGGAGTCAGAGGTCAGATTCACGGCGTGTCTTGACAGGTTCATTTTGGGGAAGACGAAGCGTTCCTCGTACGCATTAACACTGCTTTGAGAGCGGTTGAGTTTTACGCCAAGGAGGCAATGAAGAACTCTGTCTTACGCTGGAGCGGCCTGGACGTACTACACTTACGCGGATGGTCCTTTGAGCTTTATACTTCATGCCGTGTTTTAGCGGAGAAAGCTCTGTTGTACGCTTGATGGCTCTGAAGGCCTCCGTTTACGCTGCTTTACATCAAGAGGCTGCGTAGCTCTTCCCAGCGTATTTTTTATGCTTCTACAAGACCCCCTTCAAAGCTTTTAATTTCCTCGGAATTTGAAACACTTTGAATGAAGCATGAACGGCCCCTCGTAACTCGAAACTTTTCTGAATGGAGCACTGAAACGGTCGATGCAGACTTTATGGCAGATTTATTGGGGACCGCTGTGATCTCTTTTGCCTATAAAAGGCTGGAGGGCTGAACCTATTCTCACCACATTCCCATCACCATGTAGAGATGATCGCCGGAGTTCGTCGGGTCGACCTGAGGAAGAAGGAGATCATGTTCTTCCAGCATGTAGGGAGCCAAAAAAGACGGCGTCTTTGAGCAAATGTCCACTGCAACGATGGATCATGGAAGGATATCTTAGCCTCCCTTGCTCGGGATAATCAGCAACTTTGTATGGTGGTTCTTCCGGGAGAAGGGAATGATCATATTTTACCATACTGTTTGCAAGCTGTATCTTTTCTTCTGAGATCCCCACGGACGAGATTAGACAAACCGTAATCTATCATCCTCGATCGAGTTGGGTAGAAGATACCTCAACTGGATCGGCCATGGCGAATGGAGGATCTTCTTGTTCATGACTGTGGTAGTCGATGAACTATCCTCGAAGAAGAGGAAGATCTCCACCCATGCGAGAACCTGTCAGGACAGCTTCTGGGCGATCTTCGGACGACGAGGGGGTATCTCCTTTGTAGATGGAGTTTCCCTCAGATGTAATCATGAAAATGAAAAGAAAAGCCTTGTCGATTGGATTTCCCTCATATGTAATCATGATTTTGATCTTTAATAAAATCGTCTTGCTTCTTCATATGATCATTTTGCCATACGTTGCTGTGAAGTCTGAATATGTGTAGCTTCAACACGTCTGAATCTTTACGCCGACTCTGTAGAAAGAGTGCTAGGTCCTGTCCTTTACGCGTAGCGAATAGTCCATAGAATACTGTAGAGCATTTTGAACATTTTAGAACTGTCCTGTTGCTAGGACTGAGGAACCGCATAGAGCTCTGAACTTCTGATGAATAAAATTTTTGTTCAGACTTCGTCTTCAAGAGTGACTTCTCGAAAATCCCTTGGGACAGGGTCGAGGAATGGCTGTCAAAACTGAGTTTGCCATCTTGGTAGACGAGACGTTCAGACTGGAGTCTGGATGAACCTCCAATTGACCCGAGAAGAGTAATTTCTCAATGTTTGAACTCTTGTATGTTTCGGGTACTTGGGATGCTTTGGGTCAAGAACGAGTATCTTCTGTGTGAACTCTTTGCAATCGACCGCCTTGGGGACTATTTCAAATATACGGAAAGTCGTGGAGCGCGAAATTATCAGTCTGTAACCTCTGGGCGAAAAATACCATCGAGCACGGAATCGTAGACTTGTGGTTCCTGTGCATAAAGTCGTAGGTTTGTTGCCTCTCGAGCATAAAAGCTATCGAGCACAAAGGCATCCGGGCAAAAATCATAGACTTATAGCTGTCGAACGTAAAGCTGTAGATTCGTAGCCGTCGAGCGTAGAAAGCTCCTTTAGCGTAGGACTGGAGATCTGTAGCCTGTGAGCATAGAACACCATCGAGCGTAAAATCGTAGACTTGTGGTTCCTGTGCGTAAAGTCGTAGGTTTGTTGCCTCTCGAGCATAAAAGCTACCGAGCACAAAGGCATCCGGGCAAAAACCATAGACTTATAGCTGTCGAACGTAAAGCTGTAGATTCGTAGCCGTCGAGCATAGAAAGCTCCTTTAGCGTAGAACTGTTTGATTTGTAGCTCCTGAAAAGAAAATTTCTTCGAGCGTAAAGTTTGTGGATCTATTGCCTCTGAGCGTAAACTGAGCGCCACCGAGCGTGAGATCGTCGATTTGGTATCTGCTGAGTGTAAAGTCGTAGGTTTGTGGCCTCTCGAGCATAAAAGCTACCGAGCACAAAGGCATCCGGGCGTAAAACCATAGACTTGTAGCTTGCGAGCGTAAAAACCGTAGATCCGTAGCTGTCGAGCGTAGAAAGCTCCTTTAGCATAGAACCCGCTGAACCGTTTTGCACGAAAAACCTTTCGAATTCGCTGACTGTCCGTCTTCCAAGGGTAGTGGGCTGACGTAGCATCCAATCATAACCCCTCATTTAATTTGCAAGATTTGGTTAGGGTCTCGAGGAGTTCGTCCGAGGATTCGAGGAGTCGACCCGGACTATATATACCCCAAGTTTTTTAAGAGAAAAACTTTTTATCTGTCTTCTGCGAAAGAGAGCTTTCAACTGTTTCGAGTTTTTCTTCGTTCCTTCTCCTAGCACTCCGAGTCTTCAGAAATGGCGCCGAAACAAACCCCCTCCACTAAGGGAAAGAGCATAGGTTCTTCCTCTCATTCTTCTGTCCTAGCGAGGGAGTCTCTGATCGGGCAAGGCGAACTTCCTTCCGAGCAAAGTATCCCACCGACGAGTAGCGCACCCGGCCTTAGAGGTAGAGCCTTTGGGGTGACAAAAAAAATGACGAAAAATCTTTTGCACACGTTGAACGTGACCGCGCTAGGTCGTCTTCTGTGCTGATAGCCTCTTTGGAGGAAGTTGATGCACGGAGGCATTTTCATCTTTTACGCCCACATTTCTAATGTGCCAGCGTAAAGACTCCATATTTTCGTAGCTCTGAGCGTAAAAGCTCTGGCTATCGAAAATTGGTGTATATCGTAAAATTTGAGTTTTACGTTTGTCGGGAGGACTGCCGGCGTAAAATAGCCAGATTTGCATAATCCCGCGTAGAGCACAGACTGTCGTTTCTTCGGTCTGCACGTTCGTGCAAGACTTATAGTGACATCTTTTCCTTGCACTTTTACAGTTGATTTGGGTGAGTCTCCACTGGCCGAGGTGATGGGCTCCGCTGCTGGGATGCTGCACTCGAACTACCTGGAGGATCTGTCCCACGTGGCATTTCCCATCTCCGGACCCCAGTATCCTGAGGGAAGGGGGTTTCTGATATCGGTTCAGGGCGAGCGGACGCTGCTGAGCATGATTAATGGCGAGCCCCTGACCTACGTAGACGGGGAGCAGTACATAAAGCCGGCTTTCCTCTTTGGGGACATGATTGACAAACAGTCCCAGACGAGGCCCAAGAGGGAGCCCTGGGTTTTCCCTGCCGGGAATTTGGTTTTGTATTTGCCAACGATGCCGAGGGATTATCCCATCTCGGCCTTCTTCCATGCGATGCATCCCAGGAAGATGTCGTGGATGCTGACTCCTGATCTTCACGGTAAGCCGGGGAAGATCTTTCATCTCAAAGGAGCTGACCGGGGGTCGTTTGTCAGTCGCCCTTCCGGCTTTGTGACGTTGTTCCGGGGACTGTGCCCGGGTAGTGTCCCGAGTGAAGACAGCTCGGTGATCCAGCCGGTCCAATTGTCGACCTTCTGCAACGACTTCATGGGACGAGGCGGGGTATATCCCAAGGAGAATCCCCGGTGTAATGGGTGGATTGCCCCAACAAACTCCCGATGGACATGCCTGGTTGACTGGGCCTTGAAGCAATTCCGGAGAGAGCTGGAGGTTATTGGACTATATGCCGCTGTGAGTGCGACGAGCGTCGGGTTGCCTCCGAACCCTAACTTATTCCTGGCGCTGATGGAGCGGTACATTCCGCTCACTGGGACCTTTGCCACTCCACTGGGGGAGTTGGGATTGGCGCTCCATGAGATGGCAGTTGTCTCGAGACTGCCGATGGGGGATACCCCCTATGAAGAGTACGTTCCCACCAACCGGGAGTTGGGGGATTTGGACCCTCGGGTGGCGGAAGTATATCAGGAGCTGATGTGTCAATACTTCGCGTGCACCGCTTTTTATAACGAGCCTTCTGATTTGGCTCACACCACCAAGTGGATGTCCTACCTCTTCTTTCACCGAGCTAGGGCTGCCAAGTCGGAGAAAGCCTCAGGGGGCAAAAATGAGCCCGTGAATTGTTTGGGCGTGCTTAGCGCCCAGGTCGTCGAGGGTCTTATGGAGGAGGCCGCAGCTCCGGATCAGATTCTCGTCGAGGGGGTAGGAAAGTACCTCGAAGGCACTAAGGCCTGTAGTTACTTGAGGCATTGTCGCCGACCTCTGTCTAAGGAAGCCCAGTTGGCTGGTTTCCTTTCCATATGGCTGCGTCGAGTAGTAGTACCCGGCACAGCGTCCGCGGACCGTATTTACCGAAATATCCTGTGGCCGACAGTGCGCCTGGTATTTGGGGCAAGACTGGGCTTGCTTCCCGCCATGGTGTGCCGTATACAGGCTGGCCTGAGAGCCATAACTGATGGGTTGCTCGTCGACGAAGCTCGGCGTGAGAGTTTTCCCAGGGTGGAATTACCATATCTATACTTGATGGGATGGTTAATCCTCCACAATCCCAGGGTGATGTCTCCTGGCTCCGGTAGCAGTTTGGGGGGTATATTCTTGCTGAATTACAAGGATTCCTCCCGGAATGTGAACACAGTCTTAGACTGTCGGTTGGTGTTGAACCTCAGCCAGGGCTGGAAGATCCTCTGTATTATCCCCTCCGTACATCGCAATCAATCAGGGGTGCGGCTTGAGGATTCAGGTGGAGAGAAGACCGACCTTTCCCCGGAAGCTTTTAACTGGTTGGTCTGTATTAGGCCCTCCCATCTGCTGTACAGGAGCGAAGATCACTGCTTCTTCGAGCCCTACTTGCCTAGTCGGTTCGCCAGGCAGTTTGGGTACGATCAGTTGTATGTAGGCAATGCCGTCACCAGCTTCAGGTCCAGGGGCGGACTCATTGATGGAGCTTGAGGGTGGCGATATTTCATCACGGGCTGTACGGGGGCAAGCTTTATCGTGCCGGTCGTTACAGCCTCCACGGAGCTCCGCATTCTCCATTCTTACGCCCAGTTCTACATGGCGATTAACACCTTCCATCATGATTTTGACACGCGTGGAAGCTTCAGGGTGCCTTCTCCCAAGCCTGGGGGAAGAGTTGATGTTCCCTCGGTTTCTTCGGACGAGGGTGAGGAGTCTGGTACTCCGGATGAGCCTCTAGTGTCGGTGCCGAGGTGTGAAGTGCCTCCGCCTGCGGGGGCTTTGGTAGTCTCTTCTGGGAAGCGACGGGCTTCTGCTCCGAAGGAAGTTTCTCTTCGTAAGAGGAGGAAGGGGACGGTCGCTTGTCCTCTCCGCATTCTTGGTGTTGAGGCTCCCGGGAGTGAGC
This sequence comes from Iris macrosiphon, assembly GCA_036927795.1. NCBI lineage: Eukaryota > Viridiplantae > Streptophyta > Magnoliopsida > Asparagales > Iridaceae > Iris > Iris macrosiphon. The sequence goes on from JAYESA010000009.1 coordinate 175,769,643, forward strand.
CTGCCTCTTCCTATATCAGGGATGATTCTTTGGCTGGAGGTTCCTCGCCTTTTAGAGAGGGACATTCTACAGTTCCGTCCGGCGGCGCCGGAGAATCCTCGCTAGAGGTCGCTGTCGTGGCTGCTGCTCCAGGTAGCGGAGCGAGTTTGCCTGTGTGGCCGAGGCAGATGGGAGAATCTTTCCCGAGGTCAAGAACGGGTAAAACTCCCGTTGTGTCAGCGAGCGTGCCTGGCAAGATTCCAGCTAATGAACCTCGACCGCGTCTTGGTGAGGGCTTGGCAGAACTCTCGGTGATGTCAGTCGGCCCACCTCCTTCTCCAGGCATGACGATTCGTATTGCGTCATAAAGGCGTGGTTTAGCTACCTCGGGTGCAGATGCATCGTATATGCCGTTGGCTCCGGGTAAATGTCGTCTTCATGTCGCCTTTTAGAAGGATTATCATCATGCTGATATTAGCTTTCTTGTCCTCTTTTCAGGGGATAGCGCCCACGGGGAGTATAGCGTTGAAGCGCATTCTGGCTCCACTCGGGCTCCTGACGATGATACGGAGGCGCACGACTTTGATGAGGAAGTGGCTTCGGGGGCCAGTACGCCCGAAGTCGTTTTGTCACCTCAAGAGGAGGATGAACCCGTCGTCATGACCCTGCCTCTTGTGAGTATGGCGAGGACTTCGACCGCCGTTGCCGCACCTTCTTCGGTCGTGCCATGCGCCGATGCGACGGCTATGGCCACCTCGTCTGCAATTGTCCCGGGAGAGGGACTTGCTGATATTGTGGCCAATTTCGGCGTCCAGTCGGATCTAGTTGCGTTGACCGAGCAACATACCAGCCTTTTCTACACCGGTTTGAAAACGATGATATCAATGGTGTTAGCGAAGAGTCTAGATTTTGAGCGCCTGAAGAAGACTTCTCTTGCTTCGATCGTAGTCATCAGGGAGCTCGGCGATCCTGGGGCAACTGACGCTCTGGAGGCGGTGGTTAATGGGTTAGAGCAACCCATTACCGAATACTTACAGCTGACTCGGGGCAGCTTCGATGCTGACGTCCAGGCTCGATTCGACCTCATGACTGTGCGGCTTGCTACAAAGCTGGAAAGCCTGGACAACTCCATCCAGAAGCATAAGCTGGAGATGGATAGGAGAAAAGCTGTCGTGGAAGAGGCTCTTGCCGTTGAGACGCAGTGTCGCACCGAGCATGAAGGGAATGCGGCGAGGGCCTCCAAGCTGAAGGAAAAACTCGCTCAGGCTGAGGTATGGGCTTCGCAATCGTTGGCGGGTCTAGAGGTAGCAGCTGGTCGTCTGAACGCAGCGCGACAGGATTTGGACCGTGCAAAAGCTGCTCGAGCGGGCTGTCTTCGGGCAAAGGCTGATCTGACCCTTACGAACACTCCCGAGGCACGGCTGGAGCAGGCTCGCGCCGACGCCTTGGTTCTTAGGAATGAGAAGATAGCTGCACTGGAGCGGCTGATTCGCAATCTGGCTACTCCGCCATTATGATGTATCCTTTCCCTTTTTGCTTGCCCAGATGTAATTCTGCCTCCCTTTTGGGAATAAATAAAGGCGACTCTTTTCTGACTTTTGTGGACCCGTCATTTCGGAATGTAAATGACAGTTTTTTAGGCGAGAGTAATATCAGAGGTAGTATGGACATGATAGACTCTCGATAAACTTCTTAGCAGGACATATCTATTCAGAGGTCGTACAGACATGATAGGATATGACCCAACTAGTTTTGTTTTGCGAGTAGTTTTGTCAGAATATGAGATCCTTGCTATATTCCACCCGAGCAAGGGAGTTTAAGCATAGTACCTTTTTAGGAATTTGCCGTTGATAGGAGCCATTAACAGGTCTCCATTAGGCTAGGCTAACCTGTAAGCGCCATTCGAGAATGTTGTCTCGATCACATAAGGGCCTTCCCACTTGGGCTGGAATTTGCCTTTGCTTCTGTGAGTAAGAATCATCGGCCTTCTTACGGCTAGGACTAGCTCACCAACTTTGAACACTCTTTCATTTACCTTACGATTGAAGGCTTTGGAAATGCGTGCTTGGTAGAGCGTGATGCGCTGTTGAGCTTGGAGGCGTTTCTCGTCTAATCCTTCCAGCTCTTGGAGCCTTAACAGGTCATTCTTTTCTCGAGTCAGCTCACTAGTCACGGCTATCCTGAGCGACGGGATCTGGATTTCGATGGAAAGAACTGCTTCGCTCCCGTAGACCAGTGAAAAGGGGGTACAACCTATCGATGTTCGTACCGTTGTGCGATATGTCCAGAGACATTCGCCTAGCTTCTCGTTCCAGTCTCTTTTGTTTGAAGAGACGAATTTCTTCAGGAGTTTGATAATGGTTTTGTTGAAAGCTTCCGCCAAACCATTAGCAGCTGGATAATACGCCATAGAGGCAATATTGTGTATCTGATTTTTATCGCAAAACCGATGAAACGCTTGGCTGATGAATTGAGGCCCATTGTCGTAAATTATCCTCCGGGGTACCCCGAAGTGATAAATGACGTGGTGCTTGATGAAGCTGATTACGTTAGACGCCTTTACCTCAGCCAAAGGGATCACCTCTGCCCATTTGGAGAAGTAATCCATGATGGCCAGTATGAACCGGTGGCCTCTGGAGGAAGACGGGTGAATGGGACCAATGATATCCATACCCCATGCTTCGAAGGGCCAGGATGCAACCGTAGGATGTAGATATTCAGACGGTTGGTGTATGAAGTCTGCATGAACCTGACAGGCTCTGCATTGTCTTGCATAGCTGATCGCGTCTGTGATCATAGTGGGCCAGTAATAGCCCATTCTCCTGATACGATCCTGTAGCTTAGGACCGGGCTGATGCGCTCCGCATACGCCATCGTGAGCTTCCCGGATAACCTGCTGTGCTTCATCGTCTGAAAGACATCTTAATAGCAGTCCGTCGTAAGTCCAACGATATAGGCATTGTGAAGATGCATCGAAGTAGAAGCGTAATGATCGTCTCTTGACGGATACTGCTTCTTTGGGGTCTTCTGACAAGATTCCGTATACGACAAAATCTATGAAGGGACTCCTCCAGTCTCTTCCAGGGGGATCTGTGTTTACAGCGTGGCTGCGTTCTATGTGGAGGTTGTTCTTCACGCAGAATAAATCTCTGTTAAGAAGGATCACCGAATTCTGCCTTCTTATAGGAGTAGCTAAATCCGCCGCTAGACTGGCTAGGGCATCAGCTTCCAGATTCTGGGATCGAGGGACATGCTCTAGGAAGAATCCTTTGAATGTCATGGCTATCTCGACCGTCGCTTGGTGATAGGGGATGAGGTCTGGATTTTGGACTTCATATATTCCTCTGACTTGATTGATGATAAGCAGAGAATCACCAAAAGCTTCTAGGGACTCTACCCCCAGCTCTTTAGCAACTTGGAGCCCTATTAGTAGAGCGTTGTACTCCGCCACATTGTTGGAGCAGGGCTCGCTAAGAGAATATGCTCGGTAGATGACGAGCTGATCAGGGGCGACCAGGACAACTTCTACTCCCGAAATGATATTTCCCTTAGGACCGGTTCTGGAGGCGCCGTCGAAGAACAGTTGCCATGCGTCACCTTCCATTGCGGAATTATATTCTGCAACTTCGTCGGGAATGTCTTCGTATAATTTGGAGGTCTCCGGGATCGGATGAGCGGCTAGGAAGTCGGCCAGCGCTTGGCCTTTGATGGACTTCTGCGGTACGTATACCATGTCATATGGTGTTAACAGCATCGCCCAAGTTGCGAGTCGGGAATTAAGAACGCTCGGCTTATTCATCAGTACTTGATGAGGGTTAATCCTGGAGATGATGTGGATAGTCTGGCCAGTGACGTAGTGCCGCATCTTTTGGATAGCGAACATCAGAGCCAAGCATTCTTTCTCCACTGGGTTGTACCGGTGTTCGGCTCCGACCATCATCCTGCTGAGGTAGTAGATAGCCTGTTCATGCCCTACATCGTTCTTCTGTGCGAGAAGAGCTCCTAGCGAATGATCCATTGCTCGGACGTATAACAAGAACGGTTTTCCCATAACGGGAGGCACCAGAACTGGCGGACTGGTGAGGTAGCATTTGATATCCCCGAATGCTTGCTGACAGGTTTCGTCCCACACGAAGGATACACCTTTCTTCATGAGATACGAAAAGGGCTGACATCTTCCCGAGAGGTTGGATATGAACCTCCGGATATAAGCCAGACGGCCTTGAAATCCCCGGAGTTCCCTCAGATTGCGGGGCGGTCGCATTTCTACAATGGCCTGAACTTTGTCAGGGTCCACCTGGATGCCTTTGGCGGTGATGACAAATCCCAGGAATTTGCCACTAGATACACCCAGAAAGGACTTCGTAGGGTTCATCTTGAGTTGATGTTGGCGCATTAACTCGAATACCGTCCTCAAGTCTTGAATGTGATCATCCTTGAGGCGGCTCTTGACGGCTATGTCGTCCACGTAACATTCTACTGTTTTGCGTAAATGCTCATGGAATATGCTGCTCATAGCCCATTGGTATATAGCCCCGACGTTCTTCAATCCGAAAGGCTTGACCGTATAGCAATATACTCCCAATGGGGTACGGAAGGCAGTATGCTTCTCGTCTTCAGGATGCATCTTGATCTGATTGTACCCTGAGAACCCGTCCATGAAAGACATGCGTTCAAAGCAGCAGGTGTTGTCGATCATGATGTCCGTGATGGAAAGAGGGAATTCATCCTTGGGGCAGGCCGTATTCAGATCTCGGTAATCGATGCAGATACGTACCTTCCCATTTTTCTTCATGACTGGGACAACATTGGCGACCCAGTCGGGATGTTGTTCTTCCCGGATGAAACCACAGGCTATCAGCTTCTTGACTTCAGCTTCAATGGCGTCCATCATGTCCGGGCGGAACCGGCATTGGTGCTGCTTCATAGGCTTTGAATCAGTCAATATATTGAGCTTATAAGTAGCCACCTTTGGGTCAAGGCCCGGCATGTCCCCATAATCCTATGTAAAGACGTCGATGTATTCCTTTATCAGCTGTATGATTTTTCCCCTTTCAGCTGGGGAAGATTGTTACTGATAAATATTGGTTGTGGCGAAAGTTCACCCCCAACATCGATTTGGATAACTTCTTCTTTGGTGGGAGGTTCTCTTTGCTCGAAGCGGAATTCCCACTGCGTATCTATTTGTTGAGCCCAAGAGTCATTCTCAAACGGCTCAGAATCCTGTTCATCTGCTTCTGAGGGATCTGTCACCACCGTATTTACTGATAGCGTTTGTCCGAGAGCATCAGGTGAGTCGGGGGGTGACGGGCCGTCCTGGGAGGAGAAAAAGATGTCCTCATCCGACTTGGAAGTCGTAAGGGAGGTGGCATACCCTAACCCGAAACGAGTTTGACGATAGCGGGGGTTGCCGCGCGGCGACGTTCGTCTGCCTCTTCCGTAGTTGAGGCCCGGCTTCCGCTTCAAGTCATAGCCCATGTTTTGCATGATCCTTAATGCCTGCGGGCTGTATCGGTGAATCTGTATTTTCCCAGTATCGTCATCGAAAGGGTCTTCCAGGCTGGCCGGTTGACTGTGCATGCGACCAAAGAATATGGGGCGCTGACTGCTGCAGCTAGGCGGGACAACGAAGATAGAATCCTCATGGGTTCCATACGTCGTGACGATGTTGGACGATGGTGCTGCTTCCCAGACATATGGATGGTAGGAGTTTATAGCTTCCAAGAATTTTTGTGCTATGGGTCCTACCTCGTCACGGGGCGTGGATTCCTGATTTGGAATCTGAGCATTAATGTACTGGAAAAGAGGAAGTTTATTATCATCTAGAACTCCGTTCCTGGTCGTGTTTACATCGGTCGGCTGCCCGTTGCGCCGAAGGTTGATGACCAAGGGTGGAGGCAGAGTGACCGTTGAAGAGTCGCTTCCTTTTCCTGGGTTGGATCTGTTCAGGTGAATAGCCATAGGCTCTATGGCTTTTGGACGAGTGGTTCGTCCTTTCACTCTGATTGACAGCGTAGTGCGGCGGAGGGTTTTCCTGGCTCCCGGATGAGTGCTTCGTCCTTCGCCTCGCCTGGCGCTTCTTCTGTGTGGTCTTGGGAGTACAACACGACATCGAAATAGTAGGATTCTATTCCTTTAAACGGGTTTAGGTCAGCCACCTCCGTTTGTACGGTTCCTTGTGCGTCTACATATTTAAGGCATTGATGTAGAGTTGAAGGAACGATGTTGTGGTCGTGGATCTACGGTCTTCCCAGCAAAATATTGTAGGACACCTCTGAATCGATGACGTAACATGTGGCCACCGATCTGAGGTTGCCGATCTGGATTCTCAAGCGGATCTTCCCCAATGGCTTACTTCTTCCAGCGTTGAAACCCACGATTGTAGTGGTAGTGTAAGCCAGTTCACTGGTAGGAATTCTTAGTGGCCTGAGCAGACTGTGAGGGATGATGCTGATCGACGACCCCGGATCTATGTGAATCCGGTCGACCTCCATGGAACCGACATACCCGGTGTAATAGAGGGGCCTGTCATGTCTGTTATGTTTTAACAGCATGTCGTTTTGAGTGAAAGTGATATTTGGGACCACCTCCATCACGCTGTGGCATTGAGGACACGCCACTGGCTCCTCGTCGGGGGACTTGAGCTGGGTCAAGTATACCTCCGCCTGCATCAGTGCTTCACTCAGGGCTAGACGAGTGTCTGGGGAGAGCCTGAGTAGCTCAAAGATGGAGAGCCTGGCTGGCGTATTGGCTAGTTGGGCCAGGATGTCAAATTCGTACGGCTTCTCTAAACCCTTGCTTGGAATGCTTTTCACAGGTTTATCAAAGCATACTTCTCTTTGCTTCCCCTTTTCCGCCGGAGTAGGTTTCGCAGGACTGATGTATTGCATGGCGGGACCTTGTTCTGAAGGTTTGGCGGCTGGAGCGTCAGCCGGTGCGCCTTCCTGACCTGCTCCGTTGTCGTTGAGGTAGGCCTTCCCCGAACGGGTTACGGCAAATACTTCGTCTCCGTCTGATGCAGAAGAAGTTGCGACCATGTGGCATGGCCTGTATTTGGGGCTCTTTTTAGACGTAGCTTTAGTAGCTTTAGTCTCTTCTTCGAGCTCTGACACCAAATCCGGATGGACCCACATAATCTCGCCCTGACGGGTGGTCAGGGGTACCAGGTCATGATTTTGATCCCTAGTTGGAGGAAGATTGACGATGTTCATCGTAGCTCGAGAAATGGGCGTGACACCGTTCATGACTTCTTGGGGAGGCAGATCGCCGAACCGCAGAGAGATCATGTTGGCCGTGACCGTCTTCTCGGTGTTGTGCAGAGTGATGGCCTTAGCATCGATCAACCCCTGGATCTTCCTTTTTAGTACGTAACACACCTTTGTTGGGTGGTGTACGTATCTGTGAAAGATGCAGTATTTGGGGTCGTCAGTGCTGCCGACTTCTTGGGGCCGCCTTAGCTCCGGAAGAGTGATTTTGCCGCTTTTGACGAGACACTCGAATATACTAGGGATATTGTCGTCGTCGAAAGAGTAGACTTCGACGGGCCTGGAAGTCCCGGGCTTCGTCTGCGTGGTTGCTGCCGCCTTTTGTCTGGACGTATTGACCGTCAGAGCTTCTTTTCCCTTGGAGCTGCGAGGATGGTCGCCGCTGGGAGATGACCTTTTGCCTCTATCGAAGGCGGAGATCGTAATGCCATTGTCGCGCGCCTTGCGACTATTGTCTTCGGCGGCCACTGCCGAGACGATGAACGAAGGCCACTCATGGAACTGATATGGTCCCGTAAACACCGAGACTATGGGAAGGAGGTTCTTCCTGCAAATGTCTACTAACGTCGAGTCCGGAACTCCTGGAGGCATTTGTAAGGTGGCCTGACGAAAACGTTCGACGAAGGTGCGAACGTCCTCCTTCTCCCTTTGTTTGACTTCGATGAGAGAGGACATAGACATGTCCATCCCACCCTCGTAGAATCGTGTGAAGAACAAAGCTTTGAAGTCTTCGAAGGAAGTAATACAGTTGTCCGCCAAGCTACGGTACCACTGATAGGCTACTCCTGAGAGGCAGCCTTTGAACACCCGAGTGAGGAGGGCGTCGTTCCCTTGTAGCAACACCGTCATCATACTGAAGTAGTTCATGTATTGACTTGGTGATGTTTTTTCTTCGAACAGAGCCATAGTCTGAGGTTTGTATTTCGGAGGAAAAGGGACTTTTTCCCAGGTAGCTGGGTAAGGTTGGTTGATTCCCAGTTTCTTGAGCTGGTCTTTGTGCTTCAAGGCGTCAAACTGGGCTTTCAACTCCCGTACTGCCTGTATCAGATTTTCAGTTGAGAGCGAGGCTCCGGTGTAGTGTGGAGTTGGTTATATCGTGACTCCAACGGGAGGCAATATATTCACCGAGTGGGGAAGCGGAGGAGCTGCCGACTCTTGATCTAGAGCGGGCTCTTGGCTTGGGTTGGATGGTGGCAAGTCCACCCCCACACATATCTGAGTTGGCGGGACCGATGCTTGAGCCACAGCAGTTGCGTGCTGAGTTAGCATCATCCGGTGCATGTTCTCCATTACAGATTGTATTTGTTTCAGAGACGTGTTCAGCACAGTGATGCGTTGTTCCGCGTTTCCTGAGGGCGAAGCTTCCTCGCGTCCATCTTCAACAGCGTAAACTCCCATTTCCCTGGGCGTCACCGAAGGATTAGTATAGGTCGCTGCAGAAGTTGACTCTATACTCTCAGCATCTGATCTGGGAGATTGGCGACCCCCAGCGTTGGAATCAGATGAGTACGAAGCCGGTTGCTGTGACCTTGCACGGGTGTTTTGGAACACCCCAGCTTCAGTGTTCCTGAGGAGGTCTTCGAATCTCCTTCGGCTTGGAGGTCCAGAGGGATGACGTCTTGAGCTTGACCTTCTTCTAGGTATGCGTGAAGCCATGTTCACAGATGCATACGCGGCCTCTTCTTTCGGGAAAGACTGAGAGTAAGTCAGTCGGTCGAAAACCGACCGTCTTGCTTTAGAACAGTAGCAGTCAATCACGATTTTATGACTATTACAATATTGCTCTCTAGGGGGCGTAATAGACATGTTGGAAGGTCCCCTCTCCTTACGCTTCTGGTTTAGGCATTCGCGTAGGTCAGGAGTAGCAACCAGAGCTTGCTTCACGTCGTGGGACCTCGCCTGGCATAATTTGGAGATTCGCTCAGACTGGCGTAAAGCTGAAGAGGTCCTCAGTCGGCTATCGGCTTCTCGCGTAATCCGGAGAGTAGGCAGATTGTTCTCTTGCTGGCGTAAAGGCCGAGAAGCTGAGTATTCGCCTGTTTGCTTTCCCTCGCGGAGATCACAGCGCTCATCTGGTTTATCGTAGAGGTCAGATGTTGTTTTGCGCGTGGAGCGTGATCTATACTTCCGATTTGGCATTGAGGCACCATCGAAAGTTTTGTTTGTACCGCGCGTAGCGGGAGACTGATTCCTACGCGTAGAGCGCAGTGGATACTTCTGGGTTAGCGCTGAGGCTTTGCCCGAAGTTTTGTCTGTACCGCGCGTAGCGGGAGACTGATTCCTACGCGTAAAGCGCAGTGGATACTTCTGGGTCAGCGCTGAGGCTTTGCCCGAAGTTTTGTCTGTACCGCGTGTAGCGGGAGACTGATTTCTGCGCGTAAAGCACAGTAGATACTTCTGGATCAGCGCTGAGGCTTTGCCCGAAGTTTTGTCTGTACCGCGCGTAGCGGGAGACTGACTTTTACGTGCAGGGCACGGAGGGAGCGATGCTACCACCTCATTGGTCGGAGAGATCGGAGAGTCCACAGAAACGGTAGAGGATGTCTTGGGCATCCACACCTTGCGCAGCTTTCTGTTGTCTTGGACGGAGAGAGAGTGAGAGCCACCCCCAGTCCGAAGCATGTCTTCGTAGACAGACTGGTCGAATTGGACGACCAATGTCTTCTTCACGGATCCCACGGATACCGCATCGTATTGAGCAATTGCTTCCTCGTCAAAAGAGAAAGATGTCCCCAGCAGAGTCGCCATCTTGTTTGTGGTTATTTAAACGAAAAGAATAGGAATGTATTCGATATGGGGGTTTACACGGAACCCGCCTTCTTTTGTTTACAAACAAACTTGTACAATGTAATCCTATACGAGGATGTGGGAGTAAAATTTATTTAATCTGGGTAGATATTACTATAGGTGTCTGATCTGCGATCGATCACTTTAGCCCTTGGACCACACGATGTTGAAGAAGTGCCGTAGGAGACAGGAAGCAGCTTCGAAGGTTGCAGAAGAGGGTGGATGCACGATGCTGAAGTCGTCGATCCCTACTCTTTGCCTGAGCTCCGGGTGCTCTCTCTCTCCTCTCTCTCTCTCTATCAATTCTCTGACCTGGTTCGATCTTCCAAATTGTCGACCTTGTTCCCCATTGATAGGGGTCTCTATTTATAGAGTTTTGGTGACAGTGACCACTCCATCGGTGTAACAACCGAGGAATGGAAAGTACAGCACCCTTTTACACAACGGTTAAAGTAACCAATGCCTACGTATAGATGATCTTTTGAATGAGCGTGTGATGCGGGTCCAACTAAGGGGACACAACGCGTACAATTGCTACTAAGATCACGGCGTAAAAGCCACGTAGGTAGGTATCTATTGTGTAGCAGAGGTTGGCATAGAAGCCAAATGTCTGTCACCATGGCATAGAAGCCAAGTAGGCATAGAAGCCGAATAGGCATAGAAGCCGAACAGGCATAGAAGTCGAGTAGGCATAGAAGCCGAGCAGGCGTAGAAGCCGAACAGGCATAGAAGCCGAGTAGGCATAGAAGCCGAGCAGGCATAAAAGCCGAGTGGTCGTAGAGACTGAGTGAGCACAGATCCTGAATGGGCATAGAAGCCGCTGCGTACTGTGCTAGAATGGGCGTAGGAGCCGCGTGGGCACAGATCCTGAAGGGGCGTAGAAGCCACCGCGTACCGTGCTGGAATGGGCGTAGGAGCCGCGTGAGCACAGATCCTGAAGGGGCGTAGAAGTCATTGCGTACCGTGCTGATGTGGATGTCTTTAGCCAGATTTATGACTTTTGGAGATATAATCGAATCTCTTGCAGAGATTTGCCACCATCTTATGCATTAAATGCGGATGCGTGTTTTGAAGGTCTGCAGCCCTTCTGTGCACCCGTCGCAGAGACGTGCCTTGAGAGAAACTGTCACCGCTCTGTGCAATTAGACGTGGAGACGTGCCTCGAGTCCCGTACGAGGTGCAGCTTTTGACGTGGCAGGCGGTTTGCCTGTTGCGGAGCATAAAACAGCTCATGTTTGCCTGTGTAAAACAGGGCGGCGTATTCCCTTGTACGCGAAAGAGCGGTTTATGCTGAGGGGACTCCAGTAAACGACGGTTTGGTGATGCTTTAACCAAATCCTCTGCATTAAATGCCGAGATCCGCCATCATACTGTGGGGCACGTCCCGAGGGGTCTGCCATCGTTTCCAGCAGTCGTTTGGGTAGTCGTGCAGCACTTTTTGTCAGGAGTCAGAGCTCAGATTCACTGCGTGACTTGACAGGTTCATTTCGGGGAAGACGAAGCGTTCCTCGTACGCATTAACGCTGCTTTGAGAGCGGTTGAGTTTTACGCCATGGAGGCGATGAAGAACTCTGTCTTACGCTGGAGCGGCCTGGACGTACTGCACTTACGCGGATGGTCCTTTGAGCTTTATACTTCATGCCGTATTTTAGCAGAGAAAGCTCTGTTGCACGCTTGATGGCTCTGAAGGCCTCCGTTTACGCTGCTCTGCATCAAGAGGCTGCGTAGCTCTTTCCAGCGTATTTTTCATGCTTCTACACCATCTTTCTGCAGGTGATAAGATGTACTGAACTTCAGACGAGTCCTAAGACTCTCTTGCATGCTTCTCCAAAAGTGTGATATAAAACGTGAATCCCTGTCTGACACAATGCTGACCGGAATATCGTGCAACCTCACGATCTGCCTTATATATAAGTCAGTCAAAGCTTCTGTAGACTGGCAAATTCTAAAAGGTAAGAAATAGGTTGACTTGGTGAGTCAATCCACTATTACCCATACTGCATCTCTCCCACTTGGACTCTTGGGAAAACCTGTAACAAAGTCCATAGTGATGTGCTCCCACTTCCACTCAAGAATTGGAAGTGATTGCAGTAACCCTGCTGTTCTCTGATGCTCCGCCTTTACCTGCTGATATACTAGATAGTTGGCTACAAAGCGGGCTATCTCTCTTTCTATCCCATGCCACCAAAAGTGTTGTCGTAAGTCACGGTACATCTTGGTGCTTCCAAGATGAATAGAATATATCGAACTATGAGCTTCTGCCATCAGCTCCTATCGAATCTCTCCATTGGGAACATATAGGCGATCACCACATCGTAATGTTCCGTCATCATGAATATCCTAAGATACGCAAGTTTATTTATATGAAAAAAAGTGTTTTAGGTATATATACAAGTCAAATATTAGAATACTATAACAAATCAATTGAAATATGATATCTTGGCCTTGCACCAATTTGTATCGCACCTATCTCGACACCCAAACTCAATTCCTTGGGTATCGACCCAATACCTTGGTAATACCTTAGTATCCCGAGGTAACCCAACTCTAACATATAACTAATACCTACATATAACCAAGCTAATACTAACTATACAAACTACACTATAATATATATATATATATATATATATATATATATATATATATATATGTGTGTGTGTGTGTGTGTGTGTGTGTGTGTGTAGCTAACTAAGTATAGCATACTAACTCATATATGTGTCTATACTAACACACACACACACACACACACACACACACACACACACACACATATATATATATATATATATATATATATATATACTAACTACTATTAGCTAACTTAATAATTCAACTAACAACTAAACTAATACTTAGGCGATCACCACATCGTAATGTTCCGTCATCATGAATATCCTAAGATACGCAAGTTTATTTATATGAAAAAAAGTGTTTTAGGTATATATACAAGTCAAATATTAGAATAATATAACAAATCAATTGAAATAGGATACCTTGGCCTTGCACCAATTCGTATCGCACCTATCTCGACATCCAAACTCAATTCCTTGGGTATCGACCCAATACCTTGGTAATACCTTAGTATCCCGAGGTAACCCAACTCTAACATATAACTAATACCTACATATAACCAAGCTAATACTAACTATACAAACTACAGTATAATATATATATATATATATATATATATATATATATATATATATATATATATATATATATATATATATATACTAACTACTATTAGCTAACTTAATAATTCAACTAACAACTAAACTAATACTACATTGAAACACTAACTAAAACAACTAACTCTACCTTAACTCAAAATACAAAACCTTACTCAAAACTGAACTAGAACTGAGAATCCATGGATACTGTGCTCGGGCACAGTGACATACCACTGTGAAGACACTGATACACAGTGCATGCCCCCCTTAGCTGCTGATATACATTCTGAAATACCTTGATACTACTGGTACTACACAGTGGAAGGCTGAAACCAATACTGTGTAGTAGGATACTACACAGTGAAATCTGCACTGATATTATGCTCGGGAACTGCACAGTTGCTCTTCTTGTGTGCACTGCACAGTGACTGTGCAAGACCCGACTGCACAGAAGACTCTTCCTAACTACTGAGACTCTCTGCTGCAGTTGTGCACCTCTCCCCATCTGCTGAGGCTCCCTGTTGTAGCTCACTGCTACCCCATCTGCTGAGACTTCCTACTGTAGCTCACTGCTACCCTATCTGTTGAGACTTCCTGCTGTAGCTCACTGCTACCCCATCTGCTGAGACTTCCTGCTGCACTGGTATATCCCCCTGTCATGAGTCCTTACAACACACATCCACACACATACAACCACACATTACACTCACCTCTAAGTATATATATATATATACATATATATATATATATATATATATATATATATATATATATATATATATATATATATATATATATATATATATATATATATCAAGGTATCACTCTATATATGTATATACAAACACCACTACGTATAGGTAGTTTTATCTATACTCACACACATACATATATACAAGTACATATATATATAATATGCATATAGATATATATATATATATATATATATATATATATCACTATATATACTCTAATATATACACATAGACACACACTCATATACATAACTATATGCATATATATATATCACCTAATTATCATATATATATATATATATATATATATATATATATATATATATATATATATATATATATATATATATATATATATATAATTATACATGTACGTATAGCAAAGAAGACAAAACAACAAACACGTGGAGTGCACCGCACCCGTATCACATTAATTCTATGATACGCTTGCGATACGGCTCCAACACACAACCAAACGCATCCCGAAGGACACAAATAATTCTAATACACTAATTATGAATAATACATATTGTAATTAGAGTATCTACGTGTCCGTGTCACAATGTGATATGCACAAGGTCCCGTGTCGGAGGAAAACCCCCAAAATTAATCTGTTTTGTCAAATTGATGAGATACGGCCTACATGTATCTAATTGTGGACATGACACTAGTCACAAAAAAGCAATCACATGTTAATTTGATTTATTAGACCCAATGACAACTACTACATGTGTCAATCTCGGAATTCCCCCAAAATTGATACCAAATTGGACATAACTTCCACCGTAGGTCTCCGATGAACCTAAAACTAATTTCTATTGGTAGCCTATGCATATGGGTTGGTTTCTCATGGTTAAATCTCAGATCTAGAGTCTATTAGAAGGGGGAAAATTGAAATATACCTATTGGGAGATGGATTTCCAATAAAAAGTCCCCAAATGCCAAGTAGCTCCTCTCCTTGTAGATCTTGGCCTCCTCCTCCTTGCTTCTTGCTTTCTTCTTGTAGATCCTTGATGTAGAAGCCTCAATGAAGAATTAGGGAAGAAATTGGTGAAGAATTAGTGGAGAATTGATGAGAGAAATGGAGAGAATTAGAAGAGAAAAATTGTAGATCTAAAAATTTAGGAATTGGTGAAATGAAATAGTTTCTCTCTCCTCATGAAGTGGCCGGCCATATAATCCCCCTCCATGCAATATAAAATGTCTCAAATACCCCTTGGGGCCTCTCATGAAGAATTTAATTAGGGAGAAAAGATTTTAGTCTAATTGTTTGTCTAATTAATCCAACATCCTAATCCATGCACCTAATTCATGGGCTCAAACTAAACTTAATCTAAAATGTTGGTTCATGCATTCTAATAAATGGGTTAGGTCCACTACATAGGTCTAAAATAAATCTATAAATAGCAATAAATAAATAATATACTAATTAAATAAATCATGCATGCACAATATTAAATACAAATAATCCTAAAATAAATATTACCTATTGTCAATTACCAAACTACCCTGGAATGAAAAAAGTGAGGGTGATAACTACTCCTAGAAATTGATAGCTTCTTCTTCGAGCGGGTGCCCTGGAAAACTTCTTTCGCAGGTCCCACTGCTAGTCCTCATGGTAATCGCCTTCTCAATGCGCTGGTTGAGATTGACGGACTAGAGGTGCTGGGCTTCCTTCCTCTCATGGTGGAAGGGTCCTTCTGAGTAGAGTAACATAAGGCAAATGGTATCTCGTCCACCTCGAGTGTTTGCACCCGATCCTTGGATTATTGTTGGATAGGTGCCATCGGGTGCAGTCATTGGAATGCCGACTGCCTTATTGTAGGTATTGCCACTTTGTTGCAGCATCAGTTGATGATAATTTTAGAACAGTGATGTCCTGGGGACGACACTTCATATGCCATAGCTGCCTCCCTCGCCTTGCGCTTGTGATTGATCACACTGTGCAAGTCAGGAGATGGCTGACTCACCTTTACAACCTTTTCGTGAGCATAGACCGAGCGTACGGGTGCGTCGGTTTTGTTTTTGCCCCATGATATAGGGTTCATACAAGAAATTTCTTCATAACATCAGTGGAAGACTTTGAAGACGGACCCTGTCCATTTGCCGCTGAGGGCTGGACACACGGGTCGGTATTATACTACTTTTCATCAGGGACCCGTATAACAGTTAGCGAAGCCCTCCGAGGGTCAGTCGAGTGGACAGTTGCTTGAGCATGACGAGCTCGTACTACCCCAGACTTCTTAATACTTGGCACCCGTAGACGCATAGTACAAAGAGTCAAAGTTTGGATTTTTACCATTCTCAGCATGGTACATAGGGTCAGCGCTATGTGAGATTCGGTCGAAAATGGAGGTTCGACTTCTGCCAGAATCGCATGCGGCCATCTACCTGTGGCCGTCAACCGGTGCCCCATAGTGAATCTTATGCGGCCTCCTTTTTGGTCGCATAGAGTTTGCATCAGTGCCCAAATATCTGACATCGTAGTATTTTTCTTTGCCAGAGTTTGGGGGCTGAGCATTTTCTGCGTCAGGCGAGGATGCCGTATCGACAGCCTGAGGGGATGCCTAGTGAGTGCCTTCAGTAACAGGGAGAGAGGCAAGGAGCACAAGATCCGCAGTTAGGTCAGACGTAGTGGCCTTTTCTACCCACGTCCTGCGGATCTTCAAATGGTGAGCACCCTTCTGGTTGGAAGAGGCTGCCGCATGAGCAGTGGACACATGATATGCGGTCCCTGTGGCAGAGAGAGACAGGGAGTGCCTGCTCTGTAGTTAGGTGAGATGCGGTATCCTTTGCTACCCGCGTCCTGCAGGCCTTCTTGGGCTTTGCTTACCTCGGAGAAGGACTCGCGCTATCCCCGGAGAGCATGTCCTCAAAAGCCTGCTTGTCGATAAGGACCACCATCATCCTTTGAGTGGACCCGAGCTTGGTTGCGTCAGATCGCGCCATAGCTTTCTCATAAAAGGAGAAAGACGACCCAGCAGAGTCTCCATCTTGTGCGCAATTAAATTTGAAAGTTCTAAAAAGACCTTAATTTAATCAACAAATAAAAGAAAGTATAAAGAGGTCCTGGACAGACAATCTAAGTACAATATTTTTTAATTCTGGGGTATAGCGATGGACAAGGAGTACCATGGCATCTCATTTACTCTGTAGACGATCCGATGCAAGATGAGGAAGCTTACTTTCCCTCTTTGCTTCTCTCGGTATGCTCTCTCTATGTATTGGCCGGGGGTGGTATGTTTTTTCTCTGAAGCCTAAGAAAAGAAGCCAACCCTTATAATGTTCAAGTTGCTCCTATTTATAGCCATAATGCTGATGGGCTATGGATGCCGCATATGCCACTATTTGGTGGCCACATAAGGCCCCTTCAACAGAATACGGTTGTAACTTTCGTGGGCTGATTGTCACATGATCTTGGTTCAGATATGCTGTTGAAGAGATCTCGGGATTGTTACCAACCCGTTGTGCGCGTGACTTGGTCAGCTGGACACGTAGTCAGCACCAACTGTGCGAAGATCTCTGCAGTTGTAACGGGTAGATCTTGTGAGCTGGAGGTCGCATAGCATCTTGGCCGCATGATGGCGAAGCCGCATGAGTCTTATAGCCGTATATGTTCTCTTGTTTGGGCCTTGGTCGAATAGACACTCTGGCCGTATGATGGCGAGGCCGTATGGGCCTTGTAGTCGTATATGTGCTCTCGTTTGGGCCTTGGTCGGATGGAAACTATGGCCGCATGATGGCAAAGCCGCATGCAAGCTCTCATTGGGCTTTGGTCGAATGGACACTTAAGTCGCATGGCGATGAGGTCGCATACGTAGGACACGTGGCATGGCACGTTTGTCGAAGCAATTAATGCACTGATGTAACTTATTATATTTTTCTGAGTCATCGTCTTCACGAGTCTCGAAGAGTCTCAGAGTGATGAGTGATGCTTCAGAGCTTTTGACAGACATCAAAATATGTGTCAGAGGTATTTTATGCGGCCTCCCTGCTCTATGATCGTTCAGGCCACATATAATATACTTTGTGGCTTCTTTGCGACTCGGTTTGATCAGGCCGCATATGGCTCTCAGCGACTTGGTTGATCAAGCCAAATATGGCTTCTCTACGACTTAATTGTTTATGCCGCATGTGGCTTTTCTGTGACTTGATTGTTCAGGCCGCATGTGGCTCTTCTCCGGCTTAACGGTTCAGGCCGCATATGGCTTCTCTACGGCTTGGTTGTTTTGTTGAGGGGGCATGACCTTTATGCGACATGCATGATTTTTTATGCTTCTACAATACCGACGGTATACCAGTTTTGTTCTCTTTTGCATATATTTTCTTTTTCATTATACTTTTCTCGATTTTTCTTTTCTTGGCGCTTGTGCGCATATTGTATGAGTATGTTCTTGCTATGTTACTTCTCGGCTCTATCCGTTCCTTTTCATATACTCATCTTTGTTTCATGTATAGTGAGGGATACCTACCCATTATACCCATTTCCGGCTTCATGTATAGTTTGGGATACCTACCCATTAAATCCAGTCCCGACTTCATGTATATTTCGGGACACCTACCCTTTATACCCAGTCCTGGCTATATTTTTGATAGTGACCCATCATGGTGCACTCTTGTTCATTGTCTTGTACCAGCCTCGTCTTGACATCATGTATAGTTATGGGGCTACCTACCCATTATACACTTTTCGTGTATAGCTTTGGGGACACCTACCTATTATACATATATTTAGACCTGTCCCGGTATAGTTTGGGCCATCTATCCATTATACACTTGACTTGTATATTACTTGTTGTGGTTTGTTATAGCACACGTTTCTCATGCCTATAACCGTTTGGTTGTATTCTTGTACAGTCTTGTGCTTGTCAAATCATTATCTTCTCTTTTTCATCCATGTGGGGAGCATCATGTCTATGATAGATTCCGTGAAATGCCACAAATGGAATCCTGAAACAAACTGCTAAGGATTAATGACTACTTTTAAATTATTATAGCATCAGGAGGGGAGAATCTCTAGGTTGCATGCAATTCCGTTATCTTAACGTCAGCTTGAATGGATTTGTAGCTTGCCGTCGAGTAGGGCACACCGTCGAGTGGAAAACCAGTACATCTGATCCAAATCAACTAATACATTCCCAACATCTAACAACTACAAGGATCTAAATCATGACAAGTTATAACATGTATATCACACTGTATAGTATATAATATCAAGCACTATGATCACGGTCTATATAATCACTAATATATAATAGTAATCACTGAGTAATCATGAAGCATGGCACGATGATCACTGAGTAACCACGATAATAATATCTCATGACCAAGATCTACGATACCAATATATGAAACCATAGTGTCAAGAATCAAATATCTCAATACTAAATACATGAAACATAGAGGCTATCAAATAAGGAAACTATCAGAGAATGTACTCACCCGTGGTCCTGAGCAAACGGTATATCTCGGTATTCGAGCTGGTGTCACACATGTCAATGGATTTAAAGAATGATAAATAACTAAAATGAGTCAAAATATGTTTTCTTGGCCATTATTAGGTCATACTAGCTACTCCTAGGTTGTATGAGTCTGTGTCTAGGTTATTGGGTCCATACACTGCTTATATAGGATATACTAGCTATTACCAGATACTAGTGTAACATAACTACAAATTATCAATACATTGCACTATATATATATATATATATATATATATATATATATATATATATATATATATATATATATCACATAGTTATCCTTTACCTACTATAAGTTAGGATTGATTACCTTGGCTTATCTCAAGGTAATACTAGTAGCTAGTATCAATCCTAATACTAACCACTACTACCTGATAACCCCGACTTATACTTACTGATACAATATACAAACTAATATTTACTAACTAAACTAACTGAAACCTATGCTAACTGATACATTAAGGTAACTAGCATATAACTTAACTTATCTCATTCACTCAAACACTCAACTTCAAACTCACTACTTACCAACACTCCTTAACCTCATGCTCTCCACATCATACCCACTGATACTAAACTGCTATTACTGGATTTAAATTCCAGGTTGTTGCTCTAGCTCATGTCCAGGTCTAGACTGATTATTACCTGGTTGCAGTTGTTGTGTCTCGACTGGAATTCGACCTACTTCCACTGCTACTTGTACCATACTTGTGCAAGACACTATCATACTTCACCACTCCCTTCTCAACCTTGGTGTGCACTGTATCCTGTCCAACACACCCAACTGTGATGTGACTGCCTATAAGAATCAATCACAACTGATACTCAAAGTATTAGTAACTGAGATCCCCTAATATCTGTACATTAATACCCATAACAACTGGCCTTTGCTCGAGTACACCCAACCCATGACACCAGTGTGCTCTAGCACACACCTTACTATGCAATGCACAAGCAGCAACCGCTGTTTGAGAAGTTGGAGTAGCTGCTATTACTCTTGCTTTCAATTTCCCATGCCCAACTGATACTAAGTATTAGTAACTGAGTTCATCGCTATCCAATTAATCCTTCATCCACACACAAATAAAACACATACACCATATCACTATCAATCCTTTATATCCAGTATCAAACACAGAATACCGTGCCACCATGGACACGCTCGAATGCCTAACACTACTCACACACACACACACTCACACACACACACACAAACACACACAGTACACTATTATTGTGTATTCATCCCAAACCTGGACAACTAAACCCCCTCACCTGAACATAAGCTGATATACAACCACACTCTAAGATTAGTTCACCAGCACACACACTAATGTTCACAGTCACACAAACACTACACTATCACTTATTAATACACACACCCAACACATAATTGAATAGATGTAGTTATATGTATACTTAACTAATACAATTATATAAATATACTTATCTATATGTCACAATTGATACTCTATTAGTCAATACCTCAAACACTTAGGCTGTACAACTAGGATACCATGATACTCATCCAATTGAAGTATCAAAACCCCTAATACATTACAAATACCTATTATACATATTAATTATATCTATATAGAACTAATGTAACTTGCTACAAAGGAATTTGAAGAATAATTACATAAATCACCTAAAATGAACCCCGTGCCACATCGTATCACAAGATACTATGATACGCTCTACTTGTATCCAATTATGGACACGTATCTTGTCCCACAACCCTGATCTAAGTCTAATTAGATCTAATTGGTCTCATAACACACACTTGATGTGTCAATCTTGAAATTCTTCTTAATTGGACATAAATTACCATGTAGATCCTATAATACAAGTCATATGAACCTAGTTCTTGATCATATGGGTAGCCCTAAACCAAGGGATAATTTCTAATGGTTAAATGCATGAATTAGAATCTAAATTAAGGGGTGGATTTAGAATTTACCTATTGGGAGATGGATTCCCAATAAAATACTCAGTAGACACAATTAGGATACAATCTCCTTGTCAATTCCTCCTCCTTCAAGTGCTCCTTGTAATTCAAGCTCCAATGCTTCTTAGATGATGAGATTGAGAGGTAATAAGAGTTAATTGGGTTAAATTTGGTGGAGGAATGAGTCAATTTGGGGAAGAACACAATTGGAGATCTAGAATTAGAATGAGAATAAAGTGGAGAGAGAAACTCTCCCCCTTAATAGTGGTCGCCCCCTTACTCCCCCTCCAAGCAACACTAAAAGTCCCATCTACCCCCACTAATTAGTCATGAGAAATTTAATTAGGAAGACTATATTAGAAAGCTTCTAATTCTACATGAAACTAATTTAATCTTCTTAATTAATTAAGGAAATGGATCTAATGGGCTTAGTCTAATGTTGGACTCAATATGTCATGAAAATCCAATGGGTCCACTAATGACAAGTCTAAATAAACATAGGCTAGCCTACTAATAATTAATAAATAGCACAATATAATATAATTAATTAGTAGCACAATATATAATACTTAATCACTAAATAATGAATATGTCAAATGGCAAGAATGTGCTTATCTAGAAATGTGGTAGTTACAAGTCTACCCTCCTTAAAAAAATTGTTAAAAAGGTATCTGGTTACTAACGTACCAAGCGAATCATCTGGTTTCACAGTACCTTCTTCCTGCGATCCAGAATCTCCAAGGGCTGCTCTGGGTAGCTGAGAGTCAGACCCACCTTAATCTTCGAGTGATCCTATACGTGACTAGGATCTGCCACGTATCGTCTCAGCTATGACACATGAAACACATCATGCACTCCCTCCAGTGTAGGCGGCAAGTCTAGTCTGTAGGCTACTGCACCGACCCTCGCAAGAATATCGAAGGGTCTGATGTACTGTGGACTAAGCTTTACGCCTCCACCAAAACGAATAGTGCACATATCGGAGAAATCCGCAAGAAAACCAGATCGCCAACCTAGAATAAAATACGGCCTTAACACTCAACCTAAAACAAAGCAATCACAAGAAAAAAACAAAATCTATACCTCAAACTCCAAAGGTCTCTGGTTGCTATCAGCCCTATACCGCTGCTTGTCCTGCTCCACCCAAAGTCTATCCCTGATGAGCTTCACTTTCTCAGCTGCATCCATAATCATTTCAGGTCTCAACAAGACTTTCTCACCAACATCATCCCAAGATAGAGGAGTGCGATATCTCCGTCCATATATAGCCTCGAATGGTGACATCTCGATACTGGCCTGGTAGCTGTTGTTGTAAGCAAACTCTACCAGGTAAAGATGATCCTTCCAGGAGCCTCTGAAATCTAAAACACAAGTGCGAAGCATATCCTCGAGAGTCTGAATAGTCCTCTCCGACTGTCCGTCTGTTTGGGGGTGATATGTAGTACTAAACTTGAGTTGGGTGCCCAAGCTAGCCTGCAAACTCCTCCAAAAATGGGATATAAAGCGACAATCCTGATCCGAGACGATGCTCACAGAAACTCTGTACAATCTGATAATATGTCGCACATATATCTCCGTTAGATTCTCTGTAGACGTAACCACCTTAAATGATAAGAAGTGGGCTTATTTGGTTAACCTGTCTATGATGACCCAAATTGCGTCTTTACCTCCTGGAGAACGTGAAAGTTTTGAAACAAAATATATAGTAACATGCTCCCACTTTCACTCTGGAATGGGTAAAGGCTGAAGTAAACCACCTGGCCTCTGCCTCTCTGCCTTTACCTGCTAGCACATCAAATATCTGGATACAAAGTACGCTACCTTCCGCTTCATACCATACCACCATACATGCTCTCTCAGATCTCTATACATCTTGTTGGCACTAGGATGTATAGAGTACTGCGACGATGTGCCTCCTGGAGAACCTTCTCGCACAACGTCCCACTTGGCACACACAATCTGGTACCGTGCCGTAGTGATCCATCCTCAGCAATAGTGAAGTCCTTTGATAATCCCATCCGAACATGTGCTCTGATGCTCCTCAGAGACTCATCGTCATACTGCGTAACTCGAATCATGTCCATGAGCTCTGACTGTATTTGCAATCCCCATATATGTATCTCGACACCAGGTACTAGCACCTCAATACTCAAGCTCTCAAGATCGGCCAATAAATATATGTTTGTAGTCAAACACATAGCCACTAAATACCTGCTTAAGGCATCAGCGACTACATTGGTCTTCCCTGGATGGTACTGCAATGATATGTCAAAGTTCTTCATCAACTCCAACCACCACCGCTGTCTCATGTTTAGCTCTTTCTGGGTAAACACGTACTTCAAGCTCTTGTAGTCTGTGAAGATCTCCACACACTCTCCGTACAAATTGTATTTTTATAACTTTAGAGCAAAAATGACCGCTGCCAACTCCAAATCGTGGATAGGGTAATTCTTCTCATGAGGACAAAATTGTCTGGAAGCATAGGCAATCACCTTCCCGTTCTGCTGCATGACACAACCTAAACCCTTTCCTGAAGCATCATAATAGATAGTGAATCCGCTCAATCCTGATGGCAACGTCAACACTAGAGCTGTCATCAACCTCTTCTTCAGCTCCTCAAAAGTGGCCTGATTCTCCTCAGTCCAGACAAACTCCACATCCTTCCTGGTCAGCCTAGTCATCGGCTCTGCAATACTGAAAACATATTGTACAAACCTCCGGTAATAACCTGCTAGCCCCAGAAAATTCTTGATCTGCGCTACTAAACTCGGAGTAGCCCATGACTCCACTGCTAAAATTTTCTTCGGGTCTACTGAGATTCCGTCGCCTGTAATCATATAACCAAGGAATTCAACCTTGTCAAGGAAGAACTCACACTTTGAAAGCTTGCCATAAATCTTTTTCTTCCCGAGAGTATCCAGAACTATCCTCAGATGCTCATCATTCTCCTCCAGGATCTTCAAATACACCAATATATCATCAACAAATATTACCACAAACTTATCAAGATACTGGTGGAACACCTTGTTCATTAGGGTCATGAATACCGCCAGGGTATTGGTCAACCCAAATGGCATCACCAATAACTCAAACTGGCCCTACCGAGTCCAAAAAGTTGTCTTCAAAATATTCTCCTTCGATTTTACCTGGTGGTAACCCGACCTCAAGTCTATCTTCGAAAATACCTTCGCTCTGCTCAAATGATCGAAGAGATCATCTATCATCGTAGCGGGTATTTATTCTTGATAGTGAGGTTGTTAAGAGCCCTGTAGTCGATACACATGCGTACCGACCCATCCTTCTTTGGTACAAACAATATCGGAGCACCCCGTGGTGATGAAGTGGATCTGATAAAGCCTTTATCCTGCAACTCATCAACCTGCTCCTTCAATTTTACTAGTTAGTTGTTTTTAACTCTATAGACGTACTAAGATATCGGCTCTACACCTAGCACCAAGTCTATAGAGAACTTAACATCTCGGTCTAGCGGCAAACCTGGCAACTCCTCCAGAAAAATATCCCTGAACTCTGCTATCAATGGATGTGATAACTCCATCTCTTCCACCATGGCTCCATTGATGGCATCCTCGCTTTGCTTCGCTGCTCCTCGGGCAATCTCAAACTCTGACTCTCCTGACGGTTGAAACAAAACTCTGCCTCCACGTTAATCTATACTAGCATGGTGCTTACTAAATCAATCTATCCCGAGTATAATATTGTCACGACCAGCACCCGAAAAATCGGGCATGAGCCGTGGGTACGTCCAACGTCGCAGAATCGGCGGTAGAATAATGTCTAGGTCCGTTCTAGGTCACAACTATATATATCTCGCAATAACCTGTCAAGATAACCTCTCCAAAAGGAGGTCAACCACACAATATATATAAACTCAATCACAATAACTAGGGGAAGAGTAAAGCACGATAAGATATCAACAAAGAAACAAAGAACCAAAGAGAGCAAGTACAAATCCAAAATATACAGTCCAAGTCTAAGAGTCTACAACATCTCATAATAACAAAATAATAAATAGTACAGTCATCCAAAACATGAACTGGGAACAACCCAGTGAAACCCACCTAGCTACACTAGGGTGCTAGCGGCGTCTCCTCAGCTGGGATGGGCCCCTCCTCAATCTCAGGGTCGCAACACTCGTCGATACCTGGCCCGTAGTAGGTCGGGCCAAAATCCTCAGGATCCTCTGAATAAAATATATCCAGTCAAGACTGGAGCGAAGTACATAACTCTGAAAGCAACTCCAAATACATGGTAAGGTATATATGACTAGCAATAAAAAATAATACAAGATGCACAGGAAAATAAATACATGGTGAACTGATAAAGTAACTGCAATATAAAACTGGGGAAGAATACAAGTAGTAGAGAAGTAACTGCATGTGAGAAAATAGAAATACTAGCTAAGTGCCTTGAGCACAAGTTCGTTATGTGATCGTCTTAGGTTGCACATGATTTAATCTACGATAACTCCGTTATGCGTGAGTTGCATAACCGACATACACATAAATACTGTTTGGATTTGATCACATAACCAACTTCTACTCCCCTCCCCCACTAATACTCTTGGATCCAACCATAATACGCTACGTACATGATAAATAACTCGCGCACATGAAAAAGAGGGCACACGAAGCACATGATAGCACATGAGAATCAATACCCAAAGCACATGATGAAATACATGTGATAGAGTACCCGCTGAACACGGTAAGGGGGATAACATCTTATAACGGGATCCAACTAGTACCAGCTCGTAAAACAATGTGTCAGAATCAAGTATTACAGTTCTAGAACAGGTGATATATACGCTATCATGAAATGGAAACAATCAGAGGTAAGTACTGGCCTGACGTCCTGAGCAACTGGTGAGGATCGAGATTCGGACTGGCGTCGCAAGAACCTATTACGAAAAGCAAGGTTAAACAGGGTTCTAAAGAGTTAAACTGATATAAAATAACTAAAAACAAGCTTCTAGGGCTGTTCTAGGTCAAACGGGTCAAACCGGTAAAATCTGGGTTAAAAGGTCAATCTGGGGTCCAAAAAGTCAACTCTGGGTCAAAACTAGGTCAAGCGTTGACTTTTGTGGTCAACGGGGGCAATTACGGTCAACTCTAGGTCAAACTAGGGTGCCCATACATACATATACACACACACACACACACATACACACACACACACACACACACACACACACTCATACATATATATACAAACACACACACACACACACACACACACACACACACACACACACACACACACACACACACACACACATATATATATATACACATGTACATATATATAAACACACACATACATATATATATAGACTCATATACATATATACACTCACGCATATCTGTAGAAGCATGAAAAATACGCTGGGGAATCATACGCATAAAACCCTCAACATGCAGGAAGTTCGCGTAAAACAGAGCTCCAGCACTGGGTGTCGTGAAATATGATTCCAGAGCCATCGACGTACAGCAGAGCTTCAACGCTATTCAGCGTAAAACATAGCTCCAGAACAGCCCGCGTAAAGCAGTGTTTCCAGACTGCTTCGGCGTAAAAAGGTTACTACATTGCCACTTCGGCGTAAAACCCATCTGCTTTTAATGCAGCGGGAAGTTATAAGAGGAACTCTTCTTATTCCTTAAATGAACCTGTCAGTGGAAGCAGTGAACCTGACTCCTGACAAAGAGTACTGCACGACGATCGAGAGGACGGCTGTAATGATGATTCTGCACAAAGCCCCAGACTGTCGTCTAGTGACATAACCCTTGATATAAGACGCCGTTTACGCATTCAAGGAATACGCTGCCTATTTTACACAGGCAAAGATAAGCTTTTACGCTCAGGAAGAGACGAAACCAACCGCCACATCAAAAGCTGTTCTTCGTACAGAACTCGAGGCACGTCTCTGCAATTAATGCGCGAGATGGGGACAGATCTCTGTATTTAATGCATGAGATTTGGTTCTACTTTTAATGACTGGGTGAGCTATAATTAGGGCTAATACGTCCACATCACCATTCTCGCATATTACGTCAACCAGGCTATTTTCAGCTGTAGGAGCACGTTGTATGCTATCTCCTTGAAATACGTCGACCTGGCTATTTTTAACTATAGGAGTACGCCGTATGCTCTCTCCTCGAAATACGCCAACTCAGGCTATATTTGCAAAGGTGCATGGTAAGGCTATCTGTCCCAGAACACGCTCAAAACCTCAGTCAAAGAAGGATAACTGGCTATCTTTACGCTGGTTACCTATCCATGCAGCATCAAGCTTTACGCAAAATATGGCTTCTATGCCAACATGACAGCTACTTGGCTTCTACGCCAATATGACAGCTACTTGGCTTCTACGCCAACATGACAACTATTTGGCTTCTACGCCAACAAGACAGCTACTTGGCTTCTACGCCAATATGACAGCTACTCGGCTTTTACGCCATCAGAACAGCTATTTGGCTTTTACGCCTACGAGACAGTTATTTGGCTTTTATGTCAACCATCTCTAAGCAAGGGGCAGTTATCTACGTGGTTTGCATGCCGTGATCTTCGATAAGCAATTATACGCATTACCTCATAATGGGACACGTGTCATACGCCAATTCAGGAGATCATTCATACGTGGGTAGCAGTTATTATAACCACCGCGTAAAAGGTGCAGCTCTCTCTGCTGTTCGGTTTCTACGCCGACTGTAGCTGAACTATATAAATAGAGACCTCCGGCTACGGAGGTCCAGGGTCAGAAAAGAGGTCGAATCCAAGGTGGAAAAGGGTCGAAAGGGTCGAAGATCTTTCAAGGTCAAGAGAGCACATATAGAGAGCTTTGGCAACGAGAGTTCAACCCCTCCTGCAGTCTTTGAAGCTTCTTTTTCGTCTTCTACAACACTTCTTCGTCATCGTATGGTCCAAGGGACAAAGTGATCGACCGCAGATCAGACTCCTATAGCAATATTTCCCCAGAATCAAATTTTTGTACTTAACATCCTCGTATAGGATTAATTGCACTTTTTTTTCTTATTTGTAAACCAAAGAAAGAGTTTCGTGTAAACCTAGTTTCAATTTCTTTCGTTTATTATCAAACACAAGATGGCGACTCTGCTGGGGACTACTTTCTCATCTGACGAGAAAGCCATTGCTCAACACGATGCTGTATATGTGGGATCAACGAAGAAGACTTTGGTCGTCCAATTCGACCAATCAGCTTACGAAGACATGCTTCGAGCAGGGGGTAGCTCTCATTCCCTCTCTGTCCAAGACAACAAGAAATTGCGTAAAGTATGGATGCCCCGGACATCCTCTACCATTCCTGTGGACTCTCTCTCTCTCCGACCAACAAGGTTGTAGTATCGCAACCTCCACGCCTTACGCGTAAAACTCTGTCTTTCGTCTGTGATGTGGCAGACAAAACTTCTGGCAATGCCTTAGAGCCAATCCAGAAGTCTACTACGCGCCTTGCGCGTAAAACTTTGTCTCCCGTCTGTGACGTGGCAGACGAAGCTTCTGGCAATGCCTCAGGGCCAATCCAGAAGTCTATACCGTGCCCCGCGCATAAAATTCAGTCTTCCATCTGTGACATGGCAGACAAAATTTCTGATAATGCCTCAGTGCCAATTCAGAAATTCTAAAAGCGCTATGCGCGTAAAAATACATCTTCCCTCTGTGAAGAGGCATATGGTCCTTGCAACCACCGCAAGGGAAAACAAGTGACGGATTTCCCAACCTCTCGGCTTTTACGCCATCGAGATAAGAATCTGCCCGCTCTTCAGATTACGCGGAATGCTGATGGCCGATTGAGGACTTCCTCAGTTTTATGCCAACCTAGACAAAGTGCCAGATTACGCCAGGATAAGCCTCTCAGCGTAAAGAAGACCCGGTACACGGGAACATACGCTCCTCATGGATCATGTGCTACTCACATGGCTGAACTGCTCTACTCATATGGCAGAGAAAGTGTTCTGGTTCCTAATCTCCACAGGCCCAATGATGTAAAAAGGCAGAATAAGTCTTTTTCTTCTTCTTCTTCTTCTTCTTCTTCTTCTTCTTCTTCTGCTAATATCGCTGATTTGCTTGATTTCTTGATCCAAAAACGCAAAGACAGGGATCAAAATCAAGATTTAGCGCCCCTAACTTCCAAGTATGGAGAGATCATGTGGGAAGATGCTTCAAGATCTAATATCGTCATGACATATGGGCCACATGAAGAATCTGTCTTTATTATTCTACCGACTCAAAACGATCAGCATCGAATAATCTTTGGTCGAATGCGGAATAAACCGATTGTACAAGAAGAATCTCGTGAGTCCGATGCTGGGAAAATACAAATCCACAGATATAGCCCTCAGGCTCTGAGGATTATGCAAAACATGGGTTACAATTTGAAGTTGAAACAAGGCCTCAACTATGGAAAAGGCAGACGAACACTGTTGCATGGTAATCCTTACTGTCAATGAACTCATTTTGGGTTGGGGTATAGTGCATCTCTTGCAAACTCCAAACCTCCAGAGTCTGATCTTGTAATACTAGAGGCAGGTCCTTCTAAATCAACTTCTGTGGACAAACGCCATGACATGTCTGGGGGTAGTCTACCTCGACAAAATAGGGCAGCATCCAAACTGGGGGTAGAATAACCTCTGATTCTGAAGATGATGCAACGATGACCATCTTCCCGGAAGACCGTAAACCTAGGCATCGGGAGCCCGAAGGCTAAAAGGGACTTTCTCCTTCAATGAAGATGACATCATTGAAATCTTTAATATATTGATAAAGGAACACAAACTTCAGCTACCCAACATCAGATACCCTGAGAGGGTTGGCAAAGTCGATGACCCAGATTATTGTCTCTTTCATCGGCACATTCATCACCCTACAAGGGCGTGCTATGTACTAAAAAGGAGAATCCAGGAGTTGATCGACGCCAAAGTTGTCACTTTGTATTTATAAACGAGGGGACAATCACTGCAAATTGATTTCACTCTAACATAATAATTTGCTCCCTCAAGAAAATACCGGATGATGAGTCCTTAAAGTTTTCCCAGCGGATTCTTCAGGTCTATCCCCACTCAGGAAAATTACTCCACAGTGAATTTTTCGGACATGAGTTCCATATTACCTCTGAACTATTGTCCAAACATTTCTTTATTTTCCCAGCTGAATTTGCCATGTCCAAGTAACCTCTGAGCAAACCTTCCAGTTTGTGGCTATAGATCAGTTCACGTCCATATTACCTCTGAACTACGTCTCGCCATTTTCTCCAGCAGAGTAAATCTATCACCACAAAAGTTTGTCATATCCATATTACCTCTGAACAAACCTTCCTGGTCCGGCTATCGATTATCATGTTCATATTACCTCTGATATCGATTGTCATCTCAACTTAACACCCATACTTAACTTTAAGTATGCCAGTGGTGTTAAGTCCACAAAAAACTGCCATGTCCATATTACCTCTGAGCAGATATATACCTCCATCCCAATGGAGTCACAACTCAAAAGTTTGTCATGTTCACATTACCTCTGAGCAAACCTTCCGAGTTTTTGGCTATCGATTATCATGTTCATATTACCTCTGATATCGGTTGTCATCTCAACTTAACACCCGTACCTAACTTTAAGTACGCCAGTAGTGTTAAGTCCACAAAAACTGTCACGTCTATATTACCTCTGGCAGGGCTTGTCCTAAACTTATTACTTGCACTCTCGTGCACAAAAAGTAATAGGTCCACCAAAAACCTCTCTGTGGAATACCCGCAATGGAAACGAATTGTTCATGTCCATATCACCTCTGAACTATCCTCATTTTCCCCAGCGAAGAAAGAGTCTATCCATGACCAATCCCCACAGAGTCATATTTTACCGCGTCTATATTACCTCTGTCAAGATTTGTCTCAAACCTATTACTTGCACTAACGTGCGCAAAAAGTAATGGGTCCACAAAAAGTCTCCTGGCAAGATGTCTTTACCAGCCACAATACCTATCACATCGCCATTACCTCTGATAGGGCTTGTTTTGAACTTATTATTTGCACTTAACGTGCGCAACAAATGATAGGTCCACCAAAAATCCCCCAGTAGGATGTCTTCAACAAATACGGTATCGTACTACGTCAATATTACCTCTAGTACGATGTCTAAAATTCGTGCAAACAATCATAAAGAAATGGAGGGCCCGTATATGATTGCAAATGGCGCTTACAGATTAGCCAAGCCTAATGAAAATTTGGCAATGGCTCCTATCAACGGCAAATTCCTGAAGAAGTACTTTACTTGATCTCCTTTGCTTAACGGAGTGTGATGAAGATCTTATTCTGACAATACCATGCACAAAGGTTAGCTGGTGTCACTACCACATTCAGAAAATAGGGGTATTTTTGACTTTTTATAATTATTAGTATTGTGGTATTTATATTAAATGATTTCTCAATATTGTATTTAATTTAGATAATTGCATGATGTGTGTATTTAAATATATTATATTATATACTGTGTTCTTAATGTCTGAGCTGGTAGACTTGACCTAGAGGCCACTAGACGAACACCTGATCGAATAATGGGGATTATGTATTTAATTGTTTTAATTTAGAATTTATTTATTGGATGTTGTATTTAATTACCGTAATTTATTTAATTGTTGCGCGCTGTCGTTGCTTCGATATTTGGAGCGCTACCTGACTTTTGCCTTCCAACAAATTTCACAACCTTGCCCTAGACGTGCTTGTCTTCCATTCTGCTATTTTTGCAACTCATAATTTTGCTCTCTGTACCTTATTTTTAGCCGTACAAAAATCGTCGCGGACGTTTATTTAAATCCTAAATAAATTCCAACTTTGTATCGTTGTGCGTTCCAATCGAAATTTGGGGACAATCTTGACATATTTTTCGTACGACCCAAATTAGGGTAATATTCTATTCTGAGTCTTCTTCACTATTGGTATTGATGACCCGACCTGATTTTGGTCCCATGTACTCCTAATTAATTTTAGAACACAACTGGCATTTTATTTCTATTTAAATTGAGGATACCATTTTATCTGATTCCGTAAATCCCGGTTAATTCCAAAGCCCTACTATTTAAGCCCGTACCAAACATACAGCGCCCCTGACCCTACAAAATACCGAACATCGGATCGCCCGCCCAATTTTTATCATTTCATGCGCCTGTGCAAATACCCAAATTTAAGGGGGGGCTAATTTGCAATTATTGCATTTGGTGTCAACGCCCTATTGGTTTAACCCAAATGAAGAAAACCAACCCCCCTAGCTTTGACTAGTCAACACTCTCATCTCATATGTATGAATTTTCTCCATATCAAATCCTGGCCACTCAATTAAAGTGGGTACATCACCACCCACTCAATTAAAGTGGGTATAAAATTCCTCTTCTTCCTCTTTTCTCCATTTTTTCATTTTCTTTTTTCCTTCTTCTTCTTCTTCTTCTCCTTCTTCTTCCCTTTGTTTTTCAAACTAAAACAAAAAGGGGGTGGGGAAACATTCACCACCTCATCATTGTTACCACTCCGGTCCGGCCGACCCGCCGGAGTTCGACCCAAGCAGTCCCCTGCATCCCCACTACTGCTCCGATCCTCCCTGCACCGTCCGACCAAGCCCCCACCTCCGGCGGCCAACGACAGCGACCCCGCTGCTGCTCGGCCGCCGCTGCTGCTCTGCTGCTGCCGCCGACTGCTACTGCTCGGCCGCCGCTGCTGCTCGGCTGCTGCGCCGGCCGGCTACCCCCAGCACCACCACCATCACCATTAGAACCACCCTCTCCATCTATTCTCCACCCGCGGCCGAAGCTGATCCCACAACCACCGTATCTACCTCAACCGTGCTTCTCCCCACGGTTCCCACCCCGGCAGTGCCATTATCCGGCGCCGTTTCCGCGTTGCTGATGACCGAAGATTTCAGCGCTGAACGCCCACCGACTCAGACGAAACCACCTCTGCGTGCCTCGCCATGGCTCCCCGATGTTGAGCAAGTTTCGTATCCTCCACTGTCGTGCATATGGACCACACACGAGTTCTCGACACCGTGCCTTGTTGGAACCGGCCACTGGTTCATGTCGACGACCTTGAGAAGTGTGACATTATATAGTTTCTAGCTATTTGGACTGCTCCGGACTCATTGGAACTAACTGCAACTTCATTTGGGATTACCTTGAGAAGTGTGACATTATATACATTCTCTGATTAGTTAATATACATATATATAAATATTTGATTGGTATAGATACAAATATGTATTTTGGTATATAAATATATATTTATATACATCTATTTAGTGTATATACACATATACGTATTTTGTACAATTACTAATAGACACTTATATATATATATTATATACGTTTTATTGGTATATACTCTGAGTGTAAATGTGTATCTATATACGTATCCCTACTAGATGACCCTAGTTGACTAGAGCCATGCCTGGCATAGCCCTGAGGCCAGTGTATTTCTATTGTGTGTTAGTGTAGCATCTGATACAAGTGATATTATTATATGTTTATAGGACTGTCGGATTCTCCAGACGATACTCTGGGACAGGATATTGGTATTGACAGCTAAGGACCCAAGGCGAGTACATTCTCTGATTAGTTTCTAATTTATGATATCTCCTATGTTCACTGTATCTAGTGTAGATATCCATGCTCTTGACACGTTGGTTACACGGATTGGTATACACGGATCTCGTCATGAGATATTATTCCTTATTCATGGTGTAGCTTGTACAAGACTTGTTCCTTGTTATCTTGTGCATGTACAGACACAGAGATCCGGGGAGATTTGCTACCTCCCTAGGGAATCCCGTGCCATAGCGTACCATGATTGGATCTACTATACCAGTCGGGGGTGGGGAGTATTTTAGTATAGATATGTGATCATACCCAACTTTACATGAATCATAGCTCACCCCACATCTCACGTCGAGTGCGGCCTGACCATTTACATGCTTCATAGCTGTTACGTGTGATTAGCCTGACCTCTACATGCATCATAGCTAACCAACGGTTAGCCTGACCTTACATGAATCATAGCTAATCACATATAACCAGCCTGATCAAGTTCCCAAGCCGATCACATGTTAAAGCTAGTACTCACACACTTAGTCATAGGATTCTTGTTCGTTGACATATTGTTTCTTTTCCTGCATTTACTTACAGTATTTCCAGTATTTCCTTTTTGTACATTTCTCGTTCCTATACATGCATCTTGTATATTTCCATCTAGAACTGCTACATAGTTCATATCATTAATATAGAACTGCTATTTAGAGATGTACTTTGCTCCTTCCTGACTGGAAAATATTTTCCAGACTGTGACCTTAGTGGACTTGTTTCTGACACTTGGGGATTGGATGTTACTGATTACAGGTATGACTATTTTGTCGTTAGACTTGTCTTGTATTTCTTGCTTGCCTTGATATCTCATCGTGCTTTAGTTTATGTGATTGAGTATTTCCAGCATTATTTTATGATATCTACGTCTCCTTATGGAGTTGGG
This sequence comes from Iris macrosiphon, assembly GCA_036927795.1. NCBI lineage: Eukaryota > Viridiplantae > Streptophyta > Magnoliopsida > Asparagales > Iridaceae > Iris > Iris macrosiphon. Next base: position 175,804,565 of record JAYESA010000009.1, read on the forward strand.
TATTCATGTGAGATTGATTAGATAGTTACATGACCTAGACAGCGTTCTACCGCCGATGCTGCGGCGTAGGCTGGACGTACCCACGCTCTCGTACCCATATATCGGGTGCGGGTCGTGACACATTTTTAGTGGTGGCCCATGCAGGTCAGACTTCGCTAGTTGTGCGATGTCGTAGTAGTGCGACATCATAGTTGTACTACTACGTACCTGCTATAGAATATAGGACATAGGATACTAGGATGAGAGAGGATACTCAATCACAAATTTTTGAGAGATTCCTGGGACGACCCCTTGAGAATCTTATTATAATTTTTAATTTTAAATCCTTCGCTTTGTTTCCATCCGTCCTCACTCATTGATATTGAATTTGATTATTGGTGATCAATTATTAAAATTAGGGTTTTGGTTTCATTGTAGAGTTGATTCCATTTTACGGACTAAATTTTACGATATCATCTGATGATATATATTTATGAGAACAGTACGGAAGGTGAAACGTCTGTTTCGGTTATGGAACCTAGAGTTTATCGCAGCCGTACCGGTTGGCGTGGCAAAGATTCTAGATGACATGACTATAGGGTTGCGTACTTTAGTTATGGAACCTGTCGTTTACCGCACCTATGCTTACTGGCATGGCGAGGATTCTCAGCGTCATGATTTCTGACCGACGTGTATGATTATCAGGTTGTGTCTTAAAATTTGTTCTTAAAGTGTCATCTCAACACTTAACTATTTCTGTTATACAAGACTTTATTCCATCGTTCTTTTGGTTGCTAGCAGTAGAAACACCTTCAGTCCTCAATCCAGACTTTTTGAGCTCCTATTCTTTGAGGATTCCTTATTAAGTATGATAATTAGTGACTTGTAATTATGTCTGTGTCTTGAGTATTAGTATTGACTGAGTATTGCTTATGAGTTTGTAAGTGTTTCCTAGTTGGACATGTGAGCAGTAGGCCTTAACCTAGAATTAACCCATAGCATAGTGCCTTGTAACAATGGTTTTAGGATAAGTGTCATTAGAGACTGAGAGTAAAGGAGAGTATAGAGTATCAGTGATAGTTCCCAGAGTTAGTATCAGAGCCAGTATACCCGTCCTGGATAATCATGGTTATGTAATTGAGTGATCTATGTAAATAATTAGGTATCAAGAAATTGTGTTAAGAATTAATGGAGCATGATGTTCAATTTGATGATTGATATCAGAAGTGTCAAAGGTAAGGAAATATATACGTATAAGGTTAATGAGGTGTCATGAGTAGAGAAATATCGGAATAGGTAATGAAAATGGTGAGGCGTATCACAGATCAGTTTAACAGGCTGTAAAAAGTTAAAGGGAAATACCTATACATCAATCGAGATGAGGAACCATACACATACCCATGAGAGTAAAGAAACATGAGTGTAATAGAGGATACAGGAGATCATGAGTTCTAATGAGCTTGATGAGATAATCCATTAATGAAGCTAGTGATATAATACCAAGAGTGCTAATGGTTCTATATCAAGGATTAGTCGAGAATGACACAAATAACAGTAAGCACGCTGCTTGATGATAATTAGATTATAGACTAGTTGATATAGATTGGAAAATCCTGGAAGAAAATACATTGATCATTTGGAGGTAATGGTGCAAGTAATTCAGGCAGTACAATTTTAGTACACAATTATAGACACTAGATGCATTGAGTGCACCTTGAGTATCAGAGACCGTGAGCACTGATATGTATATTTGTGGATTTATGAATTAAAAAGTAGAAATAAAATTTTATTTTAAGAATAATTGAGGAGTTGAGATTGTCATTAAATTTTTGAGGATTTCAATTATTGATTCAATAAACATGGTCAAGGCTACAAAGATTTTAGAAGTGATTAAAATTTTATTTCGATGTTGAGTATCCGACTTTGAGGAGGCATATACATTTATTTTAAGTTGATCAAGAAGTTAAACCTTGACGATTATTTTGAGGATTAATTTTATGGTGGATGAGAATAATATATATGAGTAGATGATATACATGTGTAAGGATCTGGTGACTTGAGCATGATTGAGATGGCACCGCAGACTGACTTGGGTGTCCATCTAAAGTTGTATTGGAAAGAGCAGTACTTAGTATGGTGTGTTACACTTGGTGTGCACTTGAGTGATAAGAACAACTAGTACGAACAATTGTAGTAGGAACGGGAACTGACAGAGGGTAAGGTACTAAAGAGATAGAGGTATCAAATTGGATGCATTATTGAATCATGGTTATATTAGAGATTCTTGGCATCAGATTTAGGTGTTAATAGACAGGTGTGTGTAATATGGATATATTCCTGGATTTTGTGGATTAATGACTAGTTGATAATGGTACCAGTGTACATGAATAGGAATTAGTTAGTAAAATGCTAGAGTTAAGTGTATGTTAGAGATAAGGGATACTGCAGGAAATATGTTAACATGTTCTTTCTTTTCTTTCCTAATGTTCTTTTTCGTCTTTTGATTGATTGATTCCCTAGTACCGTGGTTTGTATTCATGATTTTCTTGTTAGAATGTAGTTAGTAGTACCCCCTGATACGGAGACTGCAATACCATGATAAAAGATACATGACCGTACATTTTTGATTACAGGTTGTATGACTGTGGGTAAATTTTTCTTAGACCATGATCATTGGGGTTTTGACCATAGCAAGGATCTATGACAAGGTTATGACTTGACAAAAAGGGACAAGATGATTAAATTTGTGGATACGCATTGATTTAAATAAAGAATTAAGGGGTTAGTATAACAGAATTGATGGATCATTGATTTTACGAAGATCGAGGTATGATTGAAATTCGAGGATAAATACTAACTTAAATGGAGAGTTGAGAAATTTACATGGCAAAATTGAGGATTTATTAAATTTAGTAAGGTTATGATAGGATAGAATTGGTGATTAAAAAAAATTATGAAAATTTAGGAGATTGTCATTATATTTATTTGATTGCAAGTTATGAATTTTAAAAAAAAAATTATATTGTAGACGTTGCAGTGTCGCACTGTTGAGTATTTTGAGGAAAAAGGAAACTGAAGAATTAGATCATTGATGGATTATTGTTTGGATTCAGACTTTTGGGACGAGATTCAATACATTGATTGAAATTAAATTGAGGAACAGATATCAAATTTCGAGTATAAATATTTTTTAATTTAAATTCGTGGGAATTGTGAGGAAATGGAAACTGATTTTTAATTTGAGGATATTTCAGGAATATGGTAATTTCAAAAATTTTGAAAATTGCGAAACGACAAGGTAGATTATTTCAGGATTATGTGGGTTGTTGAATTTTACTATTTATGGAAAATAATAATGTGTATGAGTAAACACTACTATGAGGACTTTAAATTTCGAGGACGAAATTCTTTCAAGGAGGGTAGACTTGTCACTACCACATTCAGAAAACAGGGGTATTTTCGACTTTTTATAATTATTAGTATTGTGGTATTTATATTAAATGATTTCTCAATATTGTATTTAATTTAGATAATTGCATGAGGTGTGTATTTAAATATATTATATTATATACTGTGTTCTTAATGTCTGAGCTGGTAGACTTGACCTAGAGGCCACTAGACGAACACCTAATCGAATAATGGGGATTATGTATTTAATTGTTTTAATTTAGAATTTATTTATTGGAGGTTGTATTTAATTACTGTAATTTATTTAATTGTTGCGCGCTGTCGTTGCTTCGATATTTGGAGCGCTACCTGACTTTTGCCTTCCAACAAATTTTACAACCTTGCCCTAGACGTGCCTTCCTTCCATTCTGCTATTTTTGTAACTCATAATTTTGCTCTCTGTACCTTATTTTTAGCCGCACAAAAATTGTCGCGAACGTTTATTTAAATCCTAAATAAATTCCAACTTTGTATCGTTGTGCGTTCCAATCGAAATTTGGGGACAATCTTGACATATTTTTCGTGCGACCCAAATTAGGGTAATATTCTATTCTGAGTCTTCTTCACTATTGGTATTGATGACCCGACCTGATTTTGGTCCCATGTACTCCTAATTAATTTTAGAACACAACTGGCATTTTATTTCTATTTAAATTGAGGATACCCTTTTATCTGATTCCGTAAATCCCGGTTAATTCCAATGCCCTACTATTTAAGCCCGTACCAAACATACAGCGCCCCTGACCCTACAAAACACCAAACACCGGATCGCCCGCCCAATTTTTATCATTTCATGCGTCTGTGCAAATACCCAAATTTAGGGGGGGGGGCTAATTTGCAATTATTGCATTTGGTGTCAACGCCCTATTGGTTTAACCCAAATGAAGAAAACCAACCCCCCTAGCTTTGACTAGTCAACACCCTCATCTCACATGTATGAATTTTCTCCATATCAAATCCTGGCCACTCAATTAAAGTGGGTACATCACCACCCTTCATTCTCATCTCACCCCTCCCTATTTAATGTTCTATCATCCACTCTTCCCAAGGAAAACCTAATCCCCAAACCTACACTAGTCCCAAGCCCCCAACCGTATGAAATTCCTTTTCTTCCTCTTTTCTCTATTTTTTTATTTTCTTTTTTCCTTCTTCTTCTTCTCCTTCTTCTTCCCTTTGTTTTTCAAACTAAAACAAAAAGGGGGGGGGGAAACATTAACCACCTCATCATTGTTACCACTCCGGTCCGGCCGACCCGCCGGAGTTCAACCCAAGCAGTCCCCTGCATCCCCACCACTGCTCCGATCCTCCCTGCACCGTCCGGCCAAGCCCCCACCTCCGGCGGCCAACGACGGCGACCCCGCTGCTGCTCGGCCGCCGCTGCTGCTCAGCTGCTGCCGCCGGCTGCTACTGCTCGGCCGCCGCTGCTGCTCTGCTGCTGCCGCCGGCTGCTACTGCTCGGCCGCCGCAGCTGCTCGGCTGCTGCGCCGGCCGGCTACCCCCAGCACCACCACCATCACCATTAGAACCACCCTCTCCATCTATTCTCCACCCGCGGCCGAAGCTGATCCCACAACCACCGTATGTACCTCAACCGTGCTTCTCCCCACGGTTCCCACCCCGGCAGTGCCATTATCCGGCACCGTTTACGTGTTGCTGATGACCAGAGATTTCAGCGCTGAACGCCCACCGACTCAGAGGAAACCACCTCTGCGTGCCTCGCCATGGCTCCCCGATGTTGAGCAAGTTCCGTATCCTCCACTGTCGTGCATATGGACCACACACGAGTTCTCGACACCGTGCCTTGTTGGAACCGGCCACTGGTTCATGTCGACGACCTTCCCTCGGTGAGCCCCTCCTCTCCTTCCATTTATCGGGCATCGACGAGCAACCTACGCCATCGTCGCCTCTACCTTGCCTCGTCGTCCGATCCATTAATCTGGCCACTTAGAACCACAACAGAGCTGAAGCCTAGGTGAGCCTCTCTCTCTCTTTCAGTATATGTTTTGTTTTGGTCGTAGAGTTTTAACTTAGTCTTTAGACCTAATGTGGCTTAAGCTAACATTGATATAAGTATAAGAAATCAACCGTAAATTTTGATAGAGATAAGGAATTTTGACTTGTTTAAATAATAATAATAAAATTGATGGTCTTTAAATATATATTTCTAAAGTGGGTTCCAAATAAGTAGTTCTGTTAGACTTTAATGCTTTGGCTTTTCATATTGTTAATTATTTTACACAATTCATTAGATTTTTATATAAATAATTTTAAATTAAATTATAAATAAAACTATAAGTATATTTCTAATATTGGGCATTGATTAAATAGGTCATTGAAATATATTATAGTATAAGAGTTTTGTAAATAACTAGGTCAACCCATTTCTTTTATTAAACTTGATTATTATTTGAGCTTAGCTAATTTGTACTTTTCTTGTTCTCTGTGGGCTGTTGTGGACCCACTATCCCTATCTCAAAATTTGTGCCATAACCTGATTTTTGGAATTCTTTATATAGTTTCTAGCTATTTGGACTGCTCCGGACTCATTGGAACTAACTGCTACTTCATTTGGGATCACCTTGAGAAGTGTGGCATTATATACATTCTCTGATTAGTTAATATACATATATATAAATATTTGATTGGTATAGATACAAATATGTATTTTGGTATATAAATATATATTTATATACATCTATTTAGTGTATATACACATATACGTATTTTATACAATTACTAATAGACATATATATATATATATATATATATATATATATATATATATATATATATATATATATATATATATATATATATATATATATTATATACGTTTTATTGGTATATACTCTGAGTGTAAATGTGTATCTATATACGTATCCCTACTAGATGACCCTAGTTGACTAGAGCCATGCCTGGCATAGCCCTGAGGCCAATGTATTTCTATTGTGTGTTAGTGTAGCATCTGATACAAGTGATATTATTATATGTTTATAAGACTGTCGGATTCTCCAGACGATACTCTGGGACAGGATATTGGCATTGACAGCTAAGGACCCAAGGCGAGTACATTCTCTGATTAGTTTCTAATTTATGATATCTCCTATGTTCACTGTATCTAGTGTAGATATCCATGCTCTTGACACGTTGGTTACACGGATTGGTATACACGGATCTCGTCATGAGATATTATTCCTTATTCATGGTGTAGCTTGTATAAGACTTGTTCCTTGTTATCTTGTGCATGTACAGACACAGAGACCCGGGGAGATTTGCTACCTCCCTAAGGAATCCCGTGCCATAGCGTACCATGATTGGATCTACTATACCAGTCGGGGGTGGGAAGTATTTTAGTGTAGATATGTGATCATACCCAACTTTACATAAATCATAGCTCATCCCACATCTCACGTCGGGTGCGGCCTGACCATTTACATGCTTTATAGCTGTTACGTGTGATTAGCCTGACCTCTACATGCATCATAGCTAACCAACGGTTAGCCTGACCTTACATGAATCATAGCTAATCACATGTAACCAGCCTGATCAAGTTCCCAAGCCGATCACATGTTAAAGCTAGTACTCACACACTTAGTCATAGGATTCTTGCTCGTTGACATATTGTTTCTTTTCCTGCATTTACTTACAGTATTTCCAGTATTTCCTTTTTGTACATTTCTCGTTCCTATACATGCATCTCGTATATTTCCATCTAGAACTGCTACATAGTTTATATCATTAATATAGAACTGCTATTTAGAGATGTACTTTGCTCCTTCCTGACTGGAAAATATTTTCCAGACTGTGACCTTAGTGGACTTGTTTCTGACACTTGGGGATTGGATGTTACTGATTACAGGTATGACTATTTTGTCGTTAGACTTGTCTTGTATTTCTTGCTTGCCTTGATATCTCATCGTGCTTTAGTTTATGTGATTGAGTATTTTCAGCATTATTTTATGATATCCACGTCTCCTTATGGAGTTGGGTATTCATGTGAGATTGATTAGATAGTTACATGACCTAGACAGCGTTCTACCGCCGATGCTGCGGCGTAAGCTGGACGTACCCACGCTTTCGTACCCCTATATCGGGTGCGGGTCGTGACAGCTGGATCATATTCTATCAGATTCGTATGACCTCTTAATGGATATACTTAACTAATTTATAAACCTATCATGTTCATATTACCTCTGATAGTGTTTAGTATACAAATTTAGTTGGATTATATTCTATCCGGTTTATATTACTTCTGAATAGATTTACATTCAGCAAAACCTTAACGAAAGAATATCATATTAATGATACCTCTGATATCACTTTCATCTTAGCCTATCATTTATATTCTGAAGTGATGGGTCCACAAAATCAGAAAAGGCATCTTTATTATCTCTGAGAAGTTACATAGAGAAGCAAAAAAGTACATCATTGGGGAGGAGCAGTCAAATCACGAATCTGCTGCGCCAAAGCGGTCATCCTCTTATTCCTGGAGTCCAAGATGTTAGCACGAGCCCGTTCCAGTCGTGCCTCGTCATCACTCAGGAGGGGTAGTTTGGACCGAGCGTGTATATAATCGGCACAAATGACACCTACATGTGCCAAGTTCCACTGAGCCGTATCCATTCGACCCTTCAACTTATCTCGAGCTGCCAAGGGCTAGAGAGCCCACTCCTGTGCCTGAGCGAGTTTAGCTTCCAATTTACGGACCCTCGCTTCATTTCCCTCATGTTCGACCTCGCACTGGGTTATCTGAGGAATAACCTCCTCCAAGACGGCCCGCTCTTTATCCATCTCTTGCTGTTGTGCCTGGATGGATTTGTTGAAGCATTTCATCTGTTCAGCAAGCTTCGCAGTCAAGGAGTCGTACTCGGCCTGAATCATCTCATCGACGTTGCCTCGAGATAGTTGCAAATACTCGTTAATGGGTTGTTCCAAACCATTAACTATTTGCTCTAGCACATTAGCTCTTTCAGTGTCACTGAAATTTCTAATCTGCGCTATAGTGAGATTGGAGGACATTTTCAGAGCATCGAAGCCTAGATTCTTCTCCAGCACCATCGATATCAATGTTTTCAAAGTGATATAGAATACGCTAGTATATTGTTCAACTAGCATGGCATAGCTCGAGTGGACGCTGGGAGTGGCTGCGATATCGGTGAATCCCCCTCCAGGAATGACTGCAGAGGAAGTCGCCACAGTCGTTGCCTCTACAGATGGCGCTACAAAAGAACTAGCACCAACAACGGTTGAAGTTGCTGGCGTACTCAATGAAGGAGGCACAGTCGTTATGATGGTCTCATCCTCCTCTGAAGATATCGGGACTACAGTTGGCGAGGCTACACCCGAAAATGTTGCGGAGGAAGGATCGACAGCTTCAAAGCATGCCTCTTCAAAGTCGAGCGACGCCGTTTCATCGGCAGGAACCATAACAAAGTCAAAGGTTGCGTCAACTCCGTCCTCCCCTGAGATGTCTTCACCTGAAAATAAGACAAGAGAAAGTTAATATCAACCTGATGTTAATTTTCCTAAAAGAGGCGAAAAGACAACATTTACCCATGGCCGATGGTATATATGTCGCGTCCGCAGCCAGTACAGGTAAATTATTTCTTAATGATGCTAAGCGAGCTGTCATACCTGGAGAAGAGGGTGCACCAACTGACACTGGCGGGTAGTCTTCCCAGTCTTTACCAAGATCTACTCGAGGCTCATCGGGTGGAATCTCGCTGGAAATACTTACAGACGAAGTAGGGGTTACTCCCATTATTGGTCTGGATAAAGGTATATGGAATCTTATTATTGTCGGCCTCGGAGGTGATCTCGTAGCACTACCAGAAGCAGTAGTAGCGGCAGCGATCTCGAGCAAAGAATCTCCGGCACTGCCAGCCGGAACTACGGATGTTCCCTCTCTAAAAGGCGAAGGACCTCTAATCAGAGAATTATCCCCAACAGGGGAAACGACAGGCTCGCTCCTAGGAGCCCCCTGGTGGAAACCCTTTTCGGACCTCTGGCAATCTTCTTCTTGCGATGGGAAGGCTCTTTCGAAGTGGAAGCCTTCCGTTTCTGAGGGATAACGAGAGGCTCTGCCGGCGGAGTTATTACGCCTCTCAGTATTGTTGTCAAAAACTCGTCTGCCCCTGCGATGTCCTCATTCTCATCCGAAGAAACAGACGGAACCTCATCCCTTGCGGTAGACCTATGGAAGGGCATCCTAAAACTTCTATTCACATCAAAATCACGATGGAAGGTATTTATGGATGCATAGAACTGCGCATATGAGTGAAGGATGCGCAACTCCATAGAAAAAGAAGTCACGGGCATAGCAAAAGTCATACCAGTACAGCCCGTGATGAAGTACCACCATCCTCTGGCTCCATCAATAAGTCCACCTTTGGACTTGAAGCTGGTAATGGCATTCCCCACATGTAGCTAATCATACCCAAACTGCCTGGCGAACCGACTGGGCAAATAAGGCTCCAGGTAGCAGTGGCCATCGCTTCTGTACAACAAATGGGAAGGTCTAATGTAAACCAACCAGTAGAAGGCTCCAGGAGAAAGAATGGTCATCCTATGGCCCCCATCCTTAGGTTTCTTCCCCTGTTGATTGATATGTACAGGGGGAACGATACAGAAGAGCTTCCAACTGTGGACAACATTTAACGCCCGCCGGCAATCTATGACGGTCGTCACGTTCCAAGAGGAATTCTTGTAATTCAACAAGAAGTTATTTTCTGAACCGCTGGCAGGACCGGGAGACATCACCCTGGTGTTGTGAAGAATTAACCATCCCATCAAGTATAGGAATGGTAATTCCAATCGAGGAAAGCTTTTACGCTGCGTATCATCAGCTAGCAACCCATCAGTAAGGGCCCTCAGGCCTGCTTGTATTCTATATACCATAGCAGAAAGCAGGCCCAGTCTTGCTCCGAACACTAAATGCACTGCAGGCCATAAGGTATTGCGATGTATGCGATCTGCAGACGCGATGCCAGGCACTTCCCAGCGGTGAAGCCAGACGGAGAGGAAGCCAGCCAATTGAGCTTTCTTTGACAGAGACTTACGACAATGCCTCATATAACTGAAGGCTTTTGTGCCTGTTAGCATTGAGCATGCTCATCAAAAATATGATCTGAAGCCCCGGCGTCTTCAATCAGGTCATCGACCGTGTTAGCATTGAGCATGCTCAGGAGGTTCAAAGTCCTATCTCGACTATCTACCACCTTGTCCGGCTTAACATTTCGGCCTGGTGGAAGAAGCGATATGTTGCCCACTTGTTGATGTGAGCAAAATCAGAAGGCTCCTTGTAGAAAGTGGTGCAGGCAAGATAGTGGCACATCAGCTCTTGATATACTGCCACCGCCCGAGGGTTTGTATCCCTCAACTCTATATTTGTAGGGACGTACTCTTCATAAGGAACGTCCCCCATTGGCAGCCTTGAAATCTCTGCCATCTCATGAAGGGATAAGCCCAACTCACCCAGCAGAGTGACAAAAGTCCCAGTGAGCGAGTTGTATCGCTCCATCAAGGCTAAAAATAAGTTAGGGTTGACAGGCAGGCCAACACTGTGGCGTTCACAGCCGCAAACAAGCCAAGACTTTCCAGCTCCGTCTGGAAGTGTTTCAGGGCCCAGATAGTCAAACTGGCCAATCGAAGATTTCCTGGGCTAAGCCATCCGCTGGTCCGAGGGTTGACCCTGGGGTACATTCCTCCCTGTCCTATAAAGTCATTGCAGAAGGTCGACATCTGAACCGGCTGGATCAGCGACGTATCGTCGCTCGGGACACTACCCGGCAGTAATCCCCTAAAGGGTATAACAGGGCCCGAGGGACGACTCATATAGGCCCCTCCGTCGTATTCCTTACTGTATAAAATTTTTCCCGGTCGGCCGTGAAGATCGGGAGTCAGGGCCCATGACATCTTCCTAGGATGTGTAGCATGGAAGAACGCAGAAATAGGGTAATCCCTGGGCATCTTGGGCAGATACATCACCGTACCCTCAGCAGTAAACACCCAATCCTCCTTCTTGGGCTTGGTCTGGGATTGTTTGTCGATAACATCCCCGAATAAGAAACCAGGTTTCTTATACTCCATCCCGTCTAGGTATGTCAGGGGCTCCCCACCGATCATACTCAACAACATGCGTTCTCCCTGGGACGAGATAAGGGTTCTCCTTTCTTCAGGATAATTGGCTCCAGAAATAGGAAATGTTACATGGGACAAGTCCTCCAAATAGTTTGAGCTCAATATTTCGGCAGCAGAGCCCATAACTTCAGCCAAAGGAAAAATCTGCAAGTCCACTACAAAATGCAAGAGAACAAGTCAGTTTCTACACTAGACGCTACACTCTTGCTTTCTACGTCAAAGATTATCAGTTTGAGCTTTTACGCCAAGACGGCAAAAATTTGAGTCTTACGCTGGAAACTATTTTCCATTGCGTAAAACTCAAAGTTGGCAGTATCTAACAATCTGAGCTTTTACGCTAGATTGACAAAATTTAAATTTGTACGCCGATATTCATATCCAGCACGTAAAACTCAAAGTTTATAGTATACGCCAAATCTCGACAGTCTGAGTTTTTACGCCAGACTGCAAAAATTTGGGGTTTTTACGCCGACACATTAGGAATGTGCACGTAATAATAAAACATCTCCGTACATCATCTTCCTCGAAGAGACTCTCAGTACAAAAGATGACCTTGCACGTGCACGTACAACGTGTGCGAAAGATTTTGTTTTCTCCCGAAGTCTCTACCTGTAATGTCCGAAGCACAGCTCGACGGTAGAGCGCTGCGTTCCGATCGAGGCTCGTTCAACCTAATGGGAGTTGCTCGTGTTGGAGCAGTGGAGCGGAAAGAGAAAACGACCTTCTTTTCCTTAGCAGTGGAAGTCTGTTTAGGTGCCATGGCGATCCTGAGTTCTCAAGAAAGAAACGAAGAAGAAGGGTTCTTGGAAAGAAAGGGTTTTGGGAAGACAGATAAAAGTTTTCTCTCTCAGAACTTTGGACTATTTATAGAGTTCGGATGACTCTTCGAATCCCTAACCAAATCCGATATTTAATATTCGATTATGATTTGGGACCACGTCAGCCTACCATTTAGGGAAGATGGACAGTCAGTGGATCCAGATTTTACGTGCAGAGCAGATCTATAATTTTATGCTAAGGAGCTTTTACGCTCGAGAGGCTACAAATTTACGGTTTTACGCTCAGAGGCTATAAATCAACGGTTTTACGCCCAGATGCTTTTACGCTCACGAGCTTTTACGCTCAAGAGGCTACAAACCTACGATTTCACGCTCAGAGGCTACAAATCTATGATTTCACGCTCGGAAGCTTTTTACGCTCAGAGGCTACAAATCTATGATTCTACGCTCAAAAGCTACAGACGGCCAATTACAAGGGTTTACGCAGAAGATGCTCCTTTTTGGCTACAAAAACATTCCAAGTGCCTGAAACACACAGAGTTTAGCATTGAAGATGACTCTTCTTCTTGGGCCATTGGAAGTCCATCCAAAGTCCAGTCAGAATACTTTACAAAAAGTTCAAGTATGGCTTGGTCGACAGAAATTTCTCGCCTTTTTCAAAGGATTTTCAGGAAAACATTCTTGAAGATGATGATCTGAAGAAGAATTCTTCATATCAGAGAAGTGACAGTTCATAATTCTACGCGACTCCTCGTCCAAAACAGCATGACAGTTTGGATCTTCAACTTAAATGCTAAGCAGCTTTCTATGCGTCTTCTGTTACGCATAAAAAGACAAGACGAGATCAGATATTCTTTTATCAGAGTCGGCGTAAAATTATTCAGACATATCGAAGCTGCACACTATTCAGACTTTATCACAGCAAATATGGCAAATCATCAGATGCGTAAAAGAAGACAATTTTATTAATCATGATTACATATAATGGAAGTCCAGTCTACAAAGGGTTTTTCATCTTCATGATTACATATGATGGAAATCCTTCTTCTACAAAGGGTTTCTCATTTTCGTTGGAGATCACACCAAGAATCTGTTTTGCCAGGTTCTCATATTGGTGTAGATCTTTTTCATCTTCTACAGCAGTTAATCGGCTTCCGCAGCCGATTAACAAGAAAAATAATAAATGGCGGGAGGATACAGAACTGGGCCTGTCTAAATTATTCAAGCCTACCCTCCATACGCCATGGCAGGCATGTCCTAGATTTGAGTTGGGAGTTCAGACCCAACTCAATACTGAAAGACAGGGCCAAACTGCCTAGCCTCGTCCAGCGCCATAATGGGAGAAAATATAGCTTGCAAGCTGTGTGGCCAAATGAGACCATTCCTCTCTCCTGGACGAATCACCATATGAAATTGCTGATTATCCCGAGCAAAGGAAGCTATGATATCCTTCCATGATCCATCGTTGCAGAGGACATTTGCTCGAAGATGCCTCTTTTTACGGCTCCTTACATGCTGGAAGAACATGATCTTCTTCTTCCTCAAGTCAAACCAACGAAGCTCGGCAACCATCTCTTTATGGTGAAGGAAGTGTGGGAAAAACTGGTTAACCAATTCGCCTTTATATAGGCAGGGGAGAACACACCGAATCCCAACAAACTCCTAAAAATTTGCCAAGAAATCAGCCTCGCGGAATGAGTCAAACTTGACTATTTCATGCTTCATTCAAAGTGTTTCAAATTACGAGGAATTTGAAAATTTTAAAGGGGGTCATGTAGAAGCATGAAAAATACGCTGGGGAATCATACGCATAAAACCCTCAACATGTAGGAAGTCCGCGTAAGCTCCAGCGCTGGGTGTCGTGAAATATGATTCCAGAGCTATCGGCGTACAACAGAGCTTCAACGCTATTCAGCGTAAAACATAGCTCCAGAACAGCCTGCGTAAAGCAGTATTTCCAGACCTTTTTGGCGTAAAAAGGTTACTATATCGCCACTTCGGCGTAAAATCCATCTGCTTTTAATGTAGCGGGAAGTTGTACGGAGAACTCTTCGTATTCCTCAAATGAACCTGTCAGTGGAAGCAGTGAACCTGACTCCTGATAAAGAGTATTGCACGACGATCGAGAGGACGGCTGTAATGATAATTCTGCACAGAGTCCCAGACTGTCGTCTAGTGACATAACCCTTGATATAAGACGCCGTTTATGCATTCAAGGAATACGCTGCCTATTTTACACAGGAAAAGATGAGCTTTTAGGCTCAGGAAGAGACAAAACCAACTGCTACGTCAAAAGCTGTTCTTCGTACAGAACTCGAGGCACGTCTCTGCAATTAATACGCGAAATGGGGGCAGATCTCTGCATTTAATGCATGAGATTTGGTTCTACTTTTAACGACTGGGTGAGCTATAATTAGGGCTAATACGTCCGTATCACCATCTCCACACATTACGTCAACCAGGCTATTTTCAGCTATAGGAGCACGTTGTACGCTATCTCCTTGAAATACGCCGACCTGGCTATTTTCAACTATAGGAGTACGCCATATGTTATCTCTATATTTGCAAAGGTGCGTGGTAAGGCTATCTGTCCCAGAACACGCTCAAAATCTCAGTCAAAGAAGGATAACTGGCTATCTTTACGCTGGTTACCTATCCATGCAGTATCAAGCTTTACGCAAAACATGGCTTCTATGCCAATATGACAGCTACTTGGCTTCTACGCCAACATGACAGCTACTTGGCTTCTACGATAACATGACAGCTACTTGGCTTCTACGCCAACAGGACAGCTATTTGGCTTTTACGCCAACAAGACAGCTACTTGGCTTCTACGCCAATATGACAGCTACTCGGCTTTTATGCCATCAGAACAGCTATTTGGTTTTTACGCCTACGAGACAGTTATTTGGCTTTTATGCCAACTATATCTATGCAAGGGGCAGTTATCTATGTGGCTTGCATGCCGTGATCTTCGATAAGCGATTATACACATTACCTCATAATGGGACACGCGTCACACGCCAATTCAGGAGATCATTCATACGTGGGTAGCAGTTATTATAACCGTCGCGTAAAAGGTGCAGCTCTTTCTGCTGTTCGGTTTCTATGCCAACTGTAGCTGAACTCTATAAATAGAGACCTCCGGCCACGGAGGTCCAGGGTCATAAAAGAGGTCGAATCCAAGGTAGAAAAGGGTCGAAAGGGTCAAAGATCTTTCAAGGTCAAGAGAGCACATATAGAGAGCTTTGGCAACGAGAGTTCAACCCCTCCTGCAGTCTTTGAAGCTTCTTTTTCTTCTTTTACAGCACTTCTTCGTCATCATGTGGTCCAAGGGACAAAGTGATCGACCGCAGATCAGACTCCTATAGCAATATTTCCCCAGAATCAAATTTTTGTACTTAACATCCTCGTATAGGATTAATTGTACTTCTTTTTCTTGTTTGTAAACCAAAGAAAGGGATTCGTATAAACCTAGTTTTAATTTCTTTCGTTTATTATCAAACAATACACACACACACACACACACACACATATATATATATATATATACACACACACACTCATATATATATATATATATATATATATCCAAACACACACACACAACCTCACGCACAACCACACCAAGACACGCACAACCACCCCTATACATATATATACCTATATATATATATATATATATATATAATATAACTTGAAAACTCTAGTACACACCCCTCGAAGCTAAACCAACCCGCGCACAAGCCCGAAACCTAAAAACCAAGTCGAAATGACGATTTGGTCATTTCGACGAACACTTGGTGTACGGCTCGCGATACCTCGTGAAACGCATACCAAACATACGCGGAATCGACCCAAAATTTATCCACGAGTTCTAATCGATGACTAGAACCTTAAAAAATGCTAACTCTTCGATTCTAGGTCCGTGGCAAAATTTCACATGCATGTGGAACCCACGGTGACGAAAACCCCCCAAATCATCCGAAACGCCAAAAAATCTGCGACACGACCTCACGTATCCGAACGGGGATACGTACTTACTCTCAAGACACCCAAGCACGTCTACCTAGGTCCGTCTAACCTAGGGCATCACCCAAAATTGGGCCAATCTCGGATTTTACCCAAAATTGACACAAAACCTAATGTCAAAGTCTCCAAACACAACCAAACAAGCTCTAACTTCCTCCCATGGGTAGCCTTAAGGTCTAGGAAGGTTCTAAACTATTAATTACACTATATTAGAGTAATCACTAAGAAAAAGTTAGGGTTTACCTCTTGGGAGTTGGAATCCCAAGGCCAAAGTCTCCAAAAACCTAGAAATCACCACTCTCAAGCCTCCAAACCTCCAAGCCAAGCCTCTGCACCAAGTCTAGGCTCTATACACATAGGTTAGGGGGAAAAAGGTTAGGGTTTACATTTATGGAAGAATTAAATGAAGGAAGAGAAGGAAGTAAAGAACCTACTTGGAATTTGGAGAAAGTAAATGGAAGGAAGTGAAGAAGGAGAAGGGAAGAAGAAAAATGAAGAAGAGGAAATGAAATGGAATGGGAGGGGGGTTCGGCCAAGTGAAAATATAGGGTTAGGGTTTGTGAACATAACACAATGACTAAAATGCCCTCCAAATTAGTCATGCTAAAATAGGGTTTGGGTTTAGGGTTTTCTAAAACCATTCTAACTAATCTAAAACACTCCAATTAACTAATTAAAATAATAAAATAACTATTCTACACCCATAAATAAGTCTGACAAGAGTGTTAGTTGGGTCTGACATAGGTCCACTAGGGTCTGACATGGGTCCAGACTAGCCAAAATCCTAAAACAACCAATAAAAAAAAATACAACCAACTAATTAAATATAAATATAATTATTTATGGTCAATACACAATTTACCAAATTAAAAAAAAGAAAATCCTATTTCTAGAATTGGGTAGTGACAAGCCTACCCTCCTTAAAATAATTTTGTCCTCGAAATTAAAAGACGAAACTAGGACATGAATGCAAGAAAAAGAAAGAACCATACCTCAGGGCTCGAAAAGATAAGGGTATCGCTCGCGCATTTTATCCTCCCTCTCCCAGGTCGACTCACCTGGAGAGTGATGCCTCCACACGACGCGAACCAAGGGAATAGTCTGGTTCCTCAATACCTTCTCCCACCGATCCAGAATCTCCACCGGCTGCTCTGGATAGCTAAGAGTAGGGCCTACCACGATCTCTGAGTGATCCAATACGTGACTGAGATCCGCCATGTACCATCTCAACTACGACACGTGGAACACATCATGAACTCCCTCTAGCGTAGGCGATAAATCTAGCCTATACGCCACAGCGTCGACCCTCTCAAGGATGCTGAAGGGTCCGACGAAACGTGGGCTAAGCTTCCCGCCTCTACCGAAGCGAATAGCGCCCCGCGTCGGAGAAATCCTCAGGAACACCAGATCACCAACCTAGCACAAACAAGGTCTCAGCATTTATTCTAAAACAAGCAATCACAAGCAAACACAAGAACAAAATCTGGATTCTAAGCTATACCTCAAACTCCAAAGGTCTCTGGTGGCTATCGGCCCAATATCGCTGCCTGTCCTGCGCCACCCGAAGTCTATCTCTAATGAGCTTGACCTTCTCCGACGCATCCACTACCATCTCCGGGCCAAGCAAAGCTCTCTCGCCTACATCATCCCATGATAACGGAGTGCGACACCTCCTGTCACGCCCCAGTCCCAAAATACGTAGGACCAAAAATCCGTGACACGCCAGCTACGCATTCGACCAGACTCTGGTCTGACTCAAATATGTATAAGCTGTAAAATATAAAGGGCACTAACTAGATATCCCATAAATGTAAACCTCTATGTCTCAATCCACAATGTACAACAGTATACAAGAAAGAGCTATATGTGCTAGAGTCGGCCGCCCAATAACACACTAACTCAAATAGAATCGAGAAGAAGTATGAGTCTATAAAAACTAGGCTACAACAGCAGATGAAATAAATAATGTAAAATAACCATAATGCCGGTAGATATAATGTGAGTACCTGGTACCATGCCCGCAAGACTTGCAACTCCAACAACAACTCCAAATGCTCCGTAATCATCTATGCTGCAAAACTGGCAGGAAACCAGGTCCTCAGAGGGACGTAACAAGGTACAAAAATACAATATGCCAAGTAAACAGAAAGTACAAGTGCAACAACATGGTACTCTATCATAACTAAACAAGTGTGACACAGTTTAAAGACAACGTTCGACGCGTGGGTTTTCTAAAATAAAACCGTAGCTCCGAACACAGAGACACACGGGTCGTACCGTAGCTCCGAGCACAGAGACACACGGGTGATACCACTACACTATAATACAGGATCACTACATATACATATATAAGCGCGTGCAGAGTAGCCCAAACGTCTAGTAACTGTCTTCCCCTTCCCAAGCGGTCAACGATTGTGCGTTGAACCTGACCCTCTAACTACAGTCTCGACTAACAGATATAACGCAACAGGCGCGACCCTAAGGTCGTCCCAGTCTCTGGTCATGATGTCGGTATCAGGATACAGGAATCTGGCACGATCACAGTGTATGAGTGTATCCTGGGGTATCGATAAACTGAGGTACGCATATCGAGATACTATGAATCATCCAACAATCTTCCTAAGACGTTACGACGTATGTCTTCACCCAGTTGTGAACCGGACGCGAAGTACCGAATGTCAATAATAAATACGTGCATAATGTACATAACAAAATAATAAATATCTGTAACTGAAATACAGGGTGGCAAGGTACACTTGCCTGCGTCCGGCTGGTGATGACGGGGATCTGGTACCACGTCCAAGTCCTCAGGTCCCGGAGTACCAAGATATGAGATACAAACCAAAAATCAAAATCTAGCACACGACAAACAGGGATGTGACACACATCTATACATATGCTCAGCCTCAGCTACAACTCACAGGGGCATGACGCTAAAGGGTTGACCAAGGTTGACTCGGAGTACGTTACATCTAATCAAATTAAATATTGGTACCATATCATCAATCCAATCTTAATCACGATATTCAATTAATCAAACCCTGATCCATTCCTCAATCTCCTCTGGTCTTTTTAGGCATTAGCATTACGTTTAATTATGTCTTCTACAAAAATAATTACTCCTTAATTATTTGGCCTTCCTTTATAACCTTCATTACCATTTCACCATATGAACTACTCTTCAATTAACTCTTTATTATATGCCAGCTCTCTTCTAATAATCATTGTCTATTAAACCCTCACTAACAGTACTCAAGTATTCCAACCCTTCTCACTATGTATGGTACACAATTACATATTCGTATTCTTCAATCGATTTTCATCACTAGTTATCAAGTCCTCAAAATAATGAGCATCTTAATGATATCACCACCCCTTCACCATAAATTACCTGCACTTCAAGGATAATTAACTTACATGTAAAAATAACGTAATAACCCTAAATCGTGATACATTCAAACCTCTAACTCAACAAAGCATACTTTAATCCCTAAATTAAATTTAAAAGCATTCACTTCCATTTCCATATTAAAAACCCTAAGACTTATCATTAACCGATGCTCATTTACACCACACTACACTTAAGCCCTAACTAATATCCAAGTCCATATATATATATCAAAATAGAGAGGGAGAAAGGAGTGGTATACCTCGACGACGAGGTTGCTGGCCGGGTGATGGAGATGCTGGTGGTGGGGTGTGGCCGGAGTGAACAGCTGAAGACGACGAGGAGGCTTCGCACGGTGGTGCTCGGTCTCGCCGTGAGGAGGTGGAGCTCGGCTCGTGGGGATAGTGTTGAAGACGAAGGTGGTGGTGATGATAAAGATGGAGGTGGTGGATATGGCAGCAGGCCGAAGCTCGAGGCCGGGTTGTGGGTGGCGCAGCGTCTTGTTTGGCCGGAGTAAGCTAGCCGGAGGCGGGCTCGTCGGAAGACTGAGGTGGAGGTCACGGGGATGACTGGCCGGAGGTGGAGTGTGGCCGTGGGAGGGAGACTGGACGCTGAGGGTCGCCGAAGCTGTGCGGGGGTGCGGGGTGCACAGCAGGCCAGACGGGGGAGCCGTTGTGGGGTGATATCGGCTGCGGGTGCACCGCCGGACGGGGGGAAATATACTGCGGATCGGCCGATCAGCAGCGGCCGGATGGGGGGATGCACGTCCGCTGCAGGGGAGAAGTGCAGGCCGGAGTGGATCAACGTCGGGTGCACAGGCCGGGCGGGGGACTGCACGGCCGCTGCGGGTGGTTCTCGGCCGGGGACAGTCGAGCGCAGGCTCGAGGCAACTGTCGAGGAGGAACAACCACGCCGGAGCAGTGACAGTGGGTGGCCGGCTTGCCGTGGCATTAGCTCGGGGGTGGAGGAAACTCGCCGCTCGCCGGAGCTCGGGGGATTCAGAGGGTGTGGCCGGAGGGGGACTGGCCGGGGCAGTTCTCGGGTGGAGTTCTCCAAAGAAGAAGAAGGGAAGAAGAAGAAGAAGAAGAAAAAAAAGGAGAAGAAATAGGTTCAGTTGAAAAAAATTGATGAGTGAGGAGAGAGAGAAGGGGTGTGGTTTCCCAAATGTAGGGATTAGGGCTTGCTTGGGATATGGGCTTGATGAGACATTAAATAGGGAATTTTTGTGGAGATTGGATGGTGAGGATTACCCCTTTCAAACGTGTGGTGTAGATAACATATGAAGAAAATTTATTCTTCTTCCAAAAGAGAGGGAGGGGGAGGCTTGACTTGGTCAAAGGATGGTAGGCTCTCCATTTGG
This sequence comes from Iris macrosiphon, assembly GCA_036927795.1. Lineage (NCBI taxonomy): Eukaryota > Viridiplantae > Streptophyta > Magnoliopsida > Asparagales > Iridaceae > Iris > Iris macrosiphon. The sequence continues at coordinate 175,825,689 of JAYESA010000009.1, forward strand.
TCATGGCCAATGGGGTGAGGACACCCAAAATCAATAAATTGCAACTTAGCCCCTTAAATTTGGGAAATTGCACGAACACATAAAATGATACAAAAATTATGGGGAAAATGGAGTTTGGTGATTTGCAGGGTGAGGGGGTATTGTGCGTGAGGCACGGATTTAATTTAATGGCCATCGAGATTAATTGGGGATTAAAATAGGATTAGGCAAAATGGGTATCCCCGATTTAAAATAGAATTAAAGTGTCCCGCACTTTTAAATTAAATGGGGGCACTTGGGGTCAAAATTCGAAAATGACACAAGGTCAAAAATGGTGGGGGCTTGGAGTCAGTCTTGGACCCTTTATTTGGTCCGGCTCAACGGGTTAAGTTGGTATCTCAAAATTGAGGGTAACGATACAGGTGTCCGACACGGAATTTAATTATGGGATTTCGTTTACAGAAAATTATGCAATTAATTTAGAGCACAACAAAACTATGATTTTTAGGGACGGAAAAGTCCAGTGCCTAATTTGGCGAGTCAAGTCAGAAGTACAATAATCCGATGGAATTTATGGAAGGATATTGGGCTCCGAATAATTTAGCAATGATAGGGCGCGCCAAGGGTTTTACTTAAGTGAATTAAAATAACAGTCAGACTTAACTCCACTCTAAACCTCAACATCTGATGCTAAATCCAAAATTTTTCCAACCCAAACCTGACTATCTATAGAATTAATCGAGGGGGTTTATATTTTTCCCAACTTAGAAAAATTTCGTCCCCGAAATTAAAAGTAAAGCACGATAATAGCTAAGAGAATTTAAAAACAACTGGTAATCAAATGCCATACGTAAATTCGTACCTTGCTCCTCAAATAGGTACGGGAACCGCTGCCGAATAGAATCCTCACGTTCCCAAGTAGACTCGCCTGGTGAATGGTGCTTACATGCCACTCTGACCAGTCGAATAGTCTGCCCCCTCAAGGTCTTCTCTCTGTGATCGAGGATCTCAACTGGCTGCTCTACGTAAGATAGACTGGGCCCGACTGTAATCTCCGAATGATCAATCACGTGGCTAGGGTCTGCCACATATCTCCTTAACTACGATACGTAAAATAGGTCATGCACTCCCTCTAATGATGGAGGCAATGCAAGACGGTAAGCCACTTTGCCAACTCGTTCAAGATGTCAAAAGGTCCGATGTACCTCGGACTCAGCTTGCCTCTGTCTCTGAATCTGATGGTACTACGAGTAGGCGATATCCTCAAGAATACATAGTCACCCTCCTTGAACTCCAATGGTCTGCGGTGTGCATCTGCCCAATATTTCTGTCTGTCCTGTGCAGCACGCAGGTGGCTCTGAATCTGCTTGACCTTCTCCACTGTCTGTGTCGCCAACTCTGGACCAAGTATTTGATGCTCTCCTACGTCACTCCAACAAACTGGCGACCTATATTTCCTGCCGTACAGTGCCTCATAAGGTGCCATCTGTATGCTAGCCTGGTAGCTGTTATTGTAGGAGAATTCAACCAAGTGTAAGTGGTCCTCCCAAGATCCTCCAAAATTAATCATGCACGCTGTCAACATATCCTCTAATATCTGTATCGTGCGCTCTGACTGCCCATCAGTCTGTGGATGATATGCAGTGCTGAACTTGAGACGAGTTCCTAGGCTCTCCTGCATAATCCGCCAAAAATGCGACGTGAATCTGGAATCACGATCCGATACGATGCTGACAGGTACTCCATATAATCGTACTGTCTGCCTCATATACATGTCAGCTAAAATCTCCGTGGATTGCCCAACTCTGAAGGACAAAAAATGTGCAGACTTGGTGAGTCTGTCTATGACAATCCAAACTGCATCCTTCCCGCTAGGACTTCGCGGGAATCCTGTGACGAAGTCCATGGTAATATGTTCCCACTTCCACTCGGGAATGGAAAGTGGCTGCAATAATTCTGCAGTCCTCTGATGTTCAGCCTTGACTTGCTGAGAAACTAAACACTTCGCCACGAATCTTGCAATTTCTCTCTTCATCACATGCCACCAGAAATGCTGCCTTAAGTCTCGGTACATCTTCGTACCCCTGGGATGAATAGAATAAATCGGGCTATGTGCCTCGGTCATCAACTCTTGGCATAGCTCACAACTCGGAACATATAGGCGATCTCCATACCTCAACATTCCGTCTTCATGAATCCTGAGTCCCGTCTGTATGTCTATCTATGTCCTTTCTCGCAGTCGTCTAAATCTCGTATCTGTAGGCAAGGCTGTCTTGATCCTCTCAATAAATGTGGGCTGAACCCCGAGTCTGGCCATCCATCCATCCATGCCTGGCAATACAATCTCAATCATGAGTTCCTAAAAATCTTCTAACATCTGGCGATGAGTCATAAACTACCTTCGCCTTGCCAGGGTGATACTGCAACTCGATATCATAATCTGTCATCAACTCTAGCTAGTGCCTCTGTCTCATGTTGAGCTCCATCTGCGTGTAGACATACTTCAGACTTTTGTGTTCTCTATAAATCTCAACACGCTCTCCATAAAGGTAGTGTCGCCATAGCTTTAGTACAATTATCACTACAGCTAGCTCTAGATCGTGCGTCTGATAGTCCTTCTCATGAACCCTTAGTTGTCCTGATACGTAGACTATCTATTCTATCTAAACATAACTCATATTTGCTGAGCTTGGCATATAACCTTTCTGTCTCAGCGTCTCTAACACGATCCTGAGATGTCGCTCGTGCTCCTCCTGGCTCTTGGAGCATACCAATATGTCATCGATAATTACCACTACGAACTTATCTAAGTATTGGTGGAAAATACTGTTCATTAGGCTCATAAATACTGCTGGCGCATTGGTTAAACCAAACATCATGACTAGAAACTCATAGTGTCCATACTACGTCCGAAAAGCCATCTTCGGAAAGTCCTCTCTCCGTACCTTGATCTGATGATAGCTTGATCTGAGATCGATCTTCTAGAATACATATGCGCCACTTAGCTGATTCAACTGTACCGTCCCGTCTCTCTTCGGCACATTTAAGATGGGTATTCCCCCATAAAAAATACTAGCCCGACTGAAACCCTTGTCTAAGAGATCCTCCACGACGGACCTACAACTCAACCAACTCTATCGGTGCTAGTCTGAAGACGAAAAATTAACTGGCTCGGCTCTTGGAGTCAACTCTATAACAACTCTATCTCTCTGTCAGGTGGCAGACCGAAAAGATTCTCTAGAACCATATCCTCAAACTTTGGTATAATGTGGGGGTACACTGGTTCCCCTTCTGTAATGTGTGCCTCAAAGGTAGGTGTGCACCATATTCCCGGGCTCCCTGAAGTAACTCAAACTCAGGGTAATCTGGTGGTCATAAATAATGTAATCACGTCGATAATCTCGCGTCGTGAGGTATTGGCTCAACCAATCCATGTCTAGGATAAGGTCATAGTGTAGACTAAACCTTAAAATAAATTCTCTTGTTCGACTTTCAATATCAATCCCCAAAAGAAAATGTTTCCTTACCTAATGTAAAATTTCTCTTCTCCTCAAGGTTTTTCTTAAAATTTTATTCCTTGAATTTCTTCTTTTCGTTATTCTTCTGTCCAAGTCACATAGTGCAATTATAATAATGATGTCACCCAAGCACCTACTAAAATTTCTGGTATTAGATCGTCATCTTCCAAGTGAGAGCTTAAAATTTTATATCCTCTAGTCCATAATATCATTCCTGATATTGCTATCATATCCAACCACTAGTTTCCATCATCAGGCTATGCATTCCCATAAATCATTCTAGGTCATGATCAATAATCCTTCTAGCTCTCAGTGCTTCCAAGATTACTGTTACCTCAAGCACGGGTAGGGTACTACTGGGTCCAACTCTCTTGCCAACCTCCCACACTAGTTCTAGAATCCAAGGAACCCAACAATCTATCCTGATAAGGTAATAATCTTCTCAGAGAAAGGTATACGAATTATGTCTTCTGTCATCTGGTCTTTGATCTTCTTCTGGAGGAAAATCATCAGTCACAAGCATTCGTCTTCCCGAACAATAGGGGACGAGAAACAAGGATAGCGATATCGACGAAGATTGAACGAATGCAAATTGGAAGTCCAAGGGCGATAATCACATACAAAGAGATTTTAAAATCGATTATGGATTGAGATCCTATTCAACAATCATAATATATTTTCCTAATTTGCAGGCTCGCTTGGCACAGTCAGGTGACCAAGACGATTTAAATCGGACCTGCATGGGCCACCACAAAAACATGTCACGCCCCAGTCCCAAAATACGTAGGACCAGGAATTCGTGACACGCCAGCTACGCATTCGACCAGACTCTGGTCTGACTCGAATACGTATAAGCTATAAAATATAAAGGGCACTAACTAGATATCCCATAAATGTAAACCTCTATGTCTCAATCCACAATGTACAATAGTATACAAGAAAGAGCTATATGTGCTAGAGTCGGCCGTCCAATAACACACTAACTCGAATAGACTCGAGAAGAAGTATGAGTCTATAAAAACTAGGCTACAACAGCAGATGAAATAAACAATATAAAATAACCATAATGTCGGTAGATATAATGTGAGTACCTGGTACCATGCCCGCAAGACTTACAACTCCAACAGCTACTCCAAATGCTTTGTAATCATCTATGCTGCAAAACTGGCAGGGAACCAGGTCCTCAGAGGGACGTAACAAGGTACAGAAATACAACATGCCAAGTAAACAGAAAGTATAAGTGCAACAACAGGGTACTCTATCATAACCAAACAAGTGTGACACAGTTTAAAGACAACGTTCGACGCGTAGGCTTTCTAAAATAAAACCGTAGCTCCGAACACAGAGACACACGGGTCGTACCGTAGCTCCGAGCACAGAGACACACGGGTGATACCACTACACTATAATACAGGATCACTACATATACATATATAAGCGCGTGCAGAGTAGCCCAAATGTCTAGTAACTGTCTTCCCCTTCCCAAGCGGTCAACCAATGTGCGTTGAACCTGACCCTCTAACTACAGTCTCGACTCACAGATATAACGCAACAGACGCGACCCTAAGGTCGTCCCAGTCTCTGGTCATGATGTCGGTATCAGGATACAGGAATCTGGCACGATCACAGTGTATGAGTGTGTCCTGGGGTGTCGATAAATTGAGGTACGCATATCGAGATACTACGAATCATCCAACAATCTTCCTAAGACGTTACGACGTATGTCTTCACCCGGTTGTGAACCGGACGCGAAGTACCGAACGTCAGCAATAAATATGTGCACAATGTACATAACAAAATAATAAATATCTGTAACTGAAATACAGGGTGGCAAGGTACACTTGCCTGCGTCCGACTGGTGATGACGGGGATCTGGTACCACGTCCAAGTCCTCAGGTCCCGGAGTACCTAGAGATGAGATACAAACCAAAAATCAAAATCTAGCACACGACAAACAGGGATGTGACACACATCTATACATATGCTCAGCCTCAGCTACAACTCACAGGGGCATGACGCTAGAGGGTTGACCAAGGTTGACTCAGAATACGTTACATCTAATCAAATTAAACATTGGTACCATACCATCAATCCAATCTTAATTACGATATTTAATTAATCAAACCCTGATCCATTCCTCAATCTCCTCTGGTCTTTTTAGGCATTAGCATTACGTTTAATTATGTCTTCTACAAAAATAATTACTCCTTAATTATTTGGCCTTCCTTTATAACCTTCATTACCATTTCACCATATGAACTACTCTTTAATTAACTCTTTATTATATGCCAGCTCTCTTCTAATAATTATTGTCTATTAAACCCTCACTAACAGTACTCAAGTATTCCAACCCTTCTCACTATGTATGGTACACAATTACATATTCGTATTCTTCAATCGATTTTCGTCACTAGTTATCAAGTCCTCAAAATAATGAGCATCTTAATGATATCACCACCCCTTCACCATAAATTACCTGCTCTTCAAGGATAATTAACTTACATGTAAAAACAACGTAATAACCCTAAATCGTGATACATTCAAACCTCTAACTCAACAAAGCATACTTTAATCCCTAAACTAAATTTAAAAGCATTCACTTCCATTTCCATATTAAAAACCCTAAGACTTATCATTAACCGATGCTCATTTACACCACACTACACTTAAGCCCTAACTAATATCCAAGTCCATATATATATCAAAATAGAGAGGGAGAAAGGAGTGGTATACCTCAACGACGAGGTTGCTGGCCGGGTGATGGAGATGCTGGTGGTGGGGTGTGGCCGGAGTGAACAGCTGAAGACGACGAGGAGGCTTCGCAAGGTGGTGCTCGGTCTCGCCGTGAGGAGGTGGAGCTCAGCTCGTGGGGATATTGTTGAAGACGAAGGTGGTGGTGATGATGAAGCTGGAGGTGGTGGATATGGCAGCAGGCCGAAGCTCGAAGCCGGGTTGTGGGTGGCGCAGTGTCTCATTTGGCCGAAGTAAGCTTGCTGGAGGCGGGCTCGTCGGGAGACTGAGGTGGAGGTCACGGGGATGACTGGCCGGAGGTGGAGTGTGGCCGTGGGAGGGAGGCTGGACGCTGAGGGTCGCCGAAGCTGCACGGTGGTGCGGGGTGCACAGCAGGCCAAACGGGGGAGCCGCTGTGGGGTGATGTCGGCTGCGGGTGCACCGCCGGACGGGGGGGAAATATACTGCGGATCGGCCGATCAGCAGCGGCCGGATGGGGGATGCACGTCCGCTGCGGGGGAGAAGTGCAGGCCGGAGCGGATCAACGTCGGGTGCACAGGCCGGGCGGGGGACTGCACGGCCGCTGCGGGTGGTTCTCGGCCGGGGACAGTCGAGCGCAGGCTCGAGGCAACTGTCGAGGAGGAACAGCCACGCCGGAGCAATGGTAGTGGGTGGCCGGCTCGCCATGGCAGTAGCTCGGGGGTGGAGGAAACTCGCCGCTCGCCGGAGCTCGGGGGATTCAGAGGGTGTGGCCGGAGGGGGACTGGCCGGGGCAGTTCTCGTGTGGAGTTCTCCAAAGAAGAAGAAGGGAAGAAGAAGAAGAAGAAGAAGAAGAAGAAGAAGAAGAAAAAAGGAGAAGAAATAGGTTCAGCTGAAAAAAATTGATGAGTGAGGAGAGAGAGAGAGGGGGTGGGGTTTCCCAAATGTAGGGATTAGGGCTTGCTTGGGATGTGGGCTTGATGAGACATTAAATAGGGGATTTTTGTGGAGATTAGATGGTGAGGATTTACCCCCTTTCAAACGTGTGGTGTAGATAACATATGAAGAAATTTATTCTTCATCCAAAAGAGAGGGAGGGGGAGGCTTGACTTGGTCAAAGGATGGTAGGCTCTCCATTTGGTCATGGCCAATGGGGTGAGGACACCCAAAATCAATAAATTATAACTTAGCCCCTTAAATTCGGGAAATTGCACGAACACATAAAATAATGCAAAAATTATGGGAAAAATGGAGTTTGGTGATTTGTAGGGTGAGGGGGTATTGTGCGTGAGGCACGGGTTTACTTTAATGGCCATCGGGATTAATTGGGGATTAAAATAGGATTAGGCAAAATGGGTATCCCCGATTTAAAATAGAATTAAAGTGTTTCGCACTTTTAAATTAAATGGAGGTACTTGGGGTCAAAATTCGGAAATGACACAAAGGTCAAAAATGGTGGGGGCTTGGAGTCAGTCTTGGACCCTTTATTTGGTCCGGCTCAACGTGTTAAGTTGGTATCTCAAAATTGAGGGTAACGGCACGGGTGTCCGACACGGAATTTAATTATGGGATTTTGGTTACAAAAATTTGTGCAATTAATTTAGAGCACAACAAAACTATGATTTTTAGGGACGGAAAAGTCCAGTACCTAATTTGGCGAGTCAAGTCAGTAGTACAATAATCCGATGAAATTTATGGGCTGATATTGGGCTCCGAATAATTTAGCAATGATAGGGCGCGCCAAGGGTTTTAATTAAATAAATTAAAATAACAGTCAGACTTAACTCCACTCTAAACCTCAACATCTGCTGCTAAATCCAAAAAATTTCCAACCCAAACCTGACTATCTATAGAATTAATCGAGGGGGTTTACACCTCCATCCATACAATGCCTCGAATGGTGACATCTCGATACTGGCTTGGTAGTTGTTGTTGTAAGCAAACTCTACCAAGTACAGGTGATCCTCCCAAGAGCCTCTAAACTCCAGAACACAAGTGTGAAGCATGTCCTCGAGTGTCTGAATGGTCCTCTCTGACTGACCGTCTGTCTGTGGGTGATATACAGTACTAAACTTGAGCTGGGTGCCTAAGCTAGCCTGCAGACTCCTCCAGAAATATGAAGTAAAGCGACTGTCCCGGTCTGATACTATGCTCACAGGAACTCCATGCAGTATGACTATTTGGCGCATATACATCTCTGCTAGCCTCTCCGTAGACGTACCCACTTTGAATGGTAGAAAGTGGGCCGATTTGGTCAACCTGTCTACGATGACCCAAATCGCATCCTTCCCTCCTGGAGAAGCCCAGAAACAAAATCTATGGTCACATGCTCCCATTTCCACTCCGGAATGGGTAACGGCTGGAGCAACCCTCCTAGCCTCTGCCTTCCCACCTTCACCTGCAGGCACACTAAGCATCGAGATACGAAGTGTGCTACCTCCCGCTTCATCCCATACTACCATACATGCTCTCTCAGATCTCTATACATCTTATTGGCACCTGGATGCATAGAGTACTGGGATCGATGCGCCTCCTGAAGAACCTCCTCGCGCAACGACCCACTCGGCACACACAACCTGGTACCGTGCCGCAATGAACCATTATCAGCAATGGTGAAATCATCTGATAATCCAATCTGAACCTGCGCCCTGATGCTCCTCAGGGACTCGTCCTCAAACTGTGTAGCCCTGATCTAGTCTATCAACTCTGATTGAATCTGCAGTCCCCACATCTGCATCTCAACTCCAGGCACTATCACCTCAATGCCCAAGCTCTCTAGATCTGCCAGAAGATAACGATCTATAGTCAGGTACATAGCTACCGGATACCTGCTTAGCGCATCCGCAACTACGTTCGCCTTCCTTGGATGGTACTGCAATAATATGTCAAAGTCTTTCATAAACTCCAACCATCTCCTCTGCCTCATGTTCAGCTCTTTTTGTGTAAATACATACTTCAAGCTCTTGTGGTCAGTAAAAATCTCTATATGCTCTCCGTATAAATATTATTTCCACAACTTCAGAGCAAAGATGACCGCTGCCAACTCCAAATCGTGGGTAGGGTAGTTCTTCTCATAAGGACATAATTGCCTGGAAGCATAGGCAATCACCCTCCCATTCTGCTACAACACACAACCCAGTCCCTTCCCCGATGCATCACTATAGATAGTGAATCCTCCAGACCCCGATGGCAATGTCAACACTGGAGCTATCGTCAACCTCCTCTTCAGCTCATCAAAGGTGACCTAGTACTCCTCTGACTAAATAAACTCTATGTCCTTCCTGGTCAGCCTAGACAACGGCTCTGCAATCCGGGAAAAATCCTGAATAAATCTCTTGTAGTAACCTGCCAGCCCCAGGAAACTCCTGACCTCTGCTACTGAACTCGGAGCACTCCACGCCTCAACTGCCATAATCTTCCTCGGATCCACCGAGATCCCCTCTCCTGTCACCACATGACCAAGGAATTCAACATTGTCAAGGAAGAACTCACACTTCGAAAGCTTTCCATAAAGCTTCTCCTTTCTGAGAGTCTCCAGCACTATCCTCAAATGCTCATCATGCTCCTCTAGGGTCTTCGAATACACCAAGATATCATCTATAAACACCACCATAAACCTGTCCAGATGCTGATGGAACACCTTGTTCATCAGATTTATGAATACTTTTGGGGCATTAGTTAACCCAAACGGCATCACCATGAACTCATACTGTCCATACCTGGTTCATAAAGCTGTCTTCGGAATATTCTCCCTCCTGACCTTCACCTGGTGGTAGCCTGTCCTCAGATCAATCCTGGAAAACACCCTCGCTCCGCTCAACTGGTCAAAGAGATCATCAATACGTGGCAGTGGATACTTGTTCTTGATTGTGAGGTTGTTCAGAGCCCTGTAGTCGATACACATCCGTATCGACCCATCCTTCTTCGGCACAAAAAGTACTGGAGCACCCCACGAAGAAGAACTAGATCTGATAAATCCCTTGTCTTGAAGCTCATCCACCTGCTTCTTCAACTCTACCAGCTCATTGTTGCTGACCCTATAGACGTGTTAGGATATCGGCTCCCTGGCACCAAGTCTATAGAGAACTCCATATCTCTGTCCGGAGGTAACCCTGGCAACTCCTTCTGAAATACATCCATGAACTCCGCTATCAATGGATGTGGCAACCTCTGCTCTACCACCAGGGCTCCACAAAATACTCCCTCGCTCTGCTTCGCTGCTCCTCTGGCAAACTCAAACTCTGGCTCTCCCGATGGACTAAACAATACTCTGCCTCCACGACAATCTATACTAGCATAGTGCATACTCAACCAATCCATCCCAAGTACAATGTTGTAGCTCGGAAGTGGCATTACGAGTAGGCATACACTCAACTCCCGGCCTCCCAAGGTAACTCTCAGATCTCTGTAGACATCACTAACTAGGATGATACCACCTCCGGTCATGATCTTATAGAGTCTAGCTAAAGGTTCAGCAACAAGATGGTATCTAATAGCAAAAGATACAGACACAAAGCTATGAGAAGCACCAGAATCAAATAAAGTAAGTGTTAGAATAGAATCAAGAAGAATAGAACCTGAGATCACGTCACCAACGGGCTCGGCCTCGTCTACGGTCAGGGCAAAAGCTCCTCCTTGTTGTCCTCCTCGGTGCTGTTGCTGGTGCTAGGCAAACCTCTGCTGCTGAGTCTGTAAGGGTTTTCCTCTCTGCTGTACTACAGGTGCTCTGGTTAGTCCCCTCTGAGCGGCTCCTCGAACCTAAGCTGTACGAGCGAGTGCTGAAGTGCAATCTCTCAACTGGTGATCTGTTGTACCACATAACAAATATCTGCCCAGCCTCTTCCTGCAAATATCCCATCTGTGCCCCGGCTTCCTACAGAAAGGGCAAATGATGGGCTGCCTCAGACCCTGCTGATGTCCCTGCCTCTGCTGCTGGGGCGCCTGTCGGAAAGGCGCACGACCCTGACCCTGGTGCTACTGAGTCTGCTGGAACGACCTCTTGGCTGGGCCTGCACTGCTGCCTGCTCTGGAAGCATCTCTACTCCTCTTGGTCTTCAGCTCCAAGTCATCCTCAGCCCTCTGAGCATCACTCATAATCTGCTCGAAGGTCACCTCGCGGTCACTCCTAGTTAAGGACTTGACCGCCATGACCAAACCCTTGCGAAACTTTCGTGCCTTCGCTGCCTCGCTCAAGCCCTCTACAAATCTGCCCAGACGGCAGAACTCTGTTGCATACTCGTCCACCAGCATGCTTCCCTGGACGAGTGCCTCAAGCAGGCTCTCCAAGGCACTGAGAGCCACATCCGGAAAGAACTTCTCCTTGAAAAGCTTCTTGAAAGCCTCCCAAGTCAGTCCCGGTACCGCTATCCTAGTGTCAGTACGGTACCAAGTAAGGACAAGATCAAACATCTGGCTGCCCGCTGCTCTATCTGCATGCTGGCTGGGATCAGTATTAGCCAGAAGATCCCCTCAATGTGCTCGATCCAGTCATCCGCGTACAGGATCCCCTCTGTACCCCGGAACTCCTTAGGTCTCATCCTCTGGAAGTCAATGATGTTGTCCGGCCTCGGATGCTGAGCCTGCTCTGCTTGTGGCTGGATCTGAGCCACTCTGTCTACCGCCGTCATGGCCACATGGTAGGCATTCTCAATGTCCAATCTCATCACGTCCACCTGGCAGTGCTGCACGTCCATCATCTTCCTGAAGAACGTAAATAACTGGGCGGCGTCTACCGGTACAGGAGGTGGTGGAGGAGGTACCACTGGAACAACTGGGGTAGTTCTCGGATCGATAGGAGGAAGAGGATCTCCGAGAGAAGCAGATGCTCCCTCAACGCAAGAGTGGCGAGTGGAGCGGTAGCAGCTGCCTGAAGTCGAGCAGGACGAGAGGTAGCAGACCTCTCGGTGGCAACTGCTGGAACGGTACAGTAAGACCGTGTCTTCGGAGGCATCCTGAACACGGATCAAAAAAAGTCAATACGGTGCAAGATACGATATCATCAAGGAAGAACAGTAATATTTCAAAAGAAACAATTTCAGAAAAATTAAAGACAGCAAAAGATCAGGAAGGGTCCTAGTTGTGATTGAGTACACTCTCTCTCAGCCTATATCCTATATCCTATCGCAGGTAGACCTAGAAACTAGACCTGCATGAGCCACCACCAAAAACGTGTCACGATCCGCACCTGAAAAATCGGGCATGAATGGTGGGTACGTCCAGCCTACGCCGCAAAATCGGTGGTAGAACGCTGTCTAGGTCCGTTCTAGGTCACAACTATATATATCTCACAATAACCTGTCAAGATAACCTCTCCAAAAGGAGGGCAACCACACAATATATATAAATTCAATCACAATAACTAGGGGAAGAGTAAAGCAGGATAAGATATCAACAAAGAAACAAAGAAACAAAGAGAGCAAGTACAAATCCAAACTATACAGTACAAGTCTTATACAAATCCAAACTAAGAGTCTACAACATCTCACAATAACAAAATAATAAATAGTACAGTCATCCAAAACACCAACTGGGAACAACCCAGTGAAACCCACCTAGCTACACTAGGGTGCTAGCGGCGTCTCCTCAGCTGGGACGGGCTCCTCCTCAATCTCAGGGTCGTAACACTCGTCGACACCTGGCCCGTAGTAGGTCGGGCAAAAATTCTCAGGATCCTCTGGAAAAAATATATCCAGTCAGGACTGGAGCGAAGTACATAACTCTAAAAGCAACTCCAAATACATGGTAAGGTGTATATGACAAGTAATAGAAAAGAATACAAGATGCACAGGAAAATAAATACAAGGTGAACTGATAAAGTAACTGTAATATAAAACTGGGGAACAATACAAGTAGTAGAGAAGTAACTGCATGTGAGAAAATAGGAATACTAGCTAAGTGCCTTGAGCACAAGTTCGTTATGTGATCGGCTTAGGTTGCACATAATTTAATCTACGATAACTCTGTTATATGTGAGTTGTATAACCGACATACACATGAATACTGTTTGGATTTGATCACATAACCAACTTTTACTCCCCTCCCCCACTAATACTCTTAGATCCAACCACGACACGCTACGTACATGATAAATAACTCGCGCACATGAAGGCGAGAGCACACGAAGCACATGATAGTACATGAGAATCAATACCCGAAGCATATAATGAAATACACGTGATAGAGTACCCGCTGAACACGGTAAGGGGGATAACATCTCATGACAGGATCCAACTATTACCAGCTCGTGAAACAATGTGTCAGAATCAAGTATTACAGTTCTAGAACAGGTGATATATACGCTATCATAAAATAAAAACAATCAGAGGTAAGTACTCGCCTGACGTCCCGAGCAACTGGTGAGGATCGAGATCTGGACTGGCGTCGCAAGAACCTATTATGAAAAAAGGTTAAACGATGTTCTAAAGAGTTAAACTGATATAAAATAACTAAAAACAAGATTCTAGGGCTGTTCTAGGTCAAATCGGTGAAATCTGGGTTAAAAAGTCAACCGGATCCAAAAAGTCAACTCTGGGTCAAAACTAGGTCAAGCGTTGACTTTTGTGGTCAACGGGGGCAATTACGGTCAACTCTAGGTCAAACTAGGGTGCCCCTAAAATTCTAGGTCAAAACTAGCTCATTAAGCTAGTAAACCCTCAAACTCGCCTCTTTGACATACCGGGATACCCTCGGTATCCGATATCTCAACCTATGTTATATACCCCGCATATACCCACCAATGCATATACTAACACGTATGCAAAGGTTCAAACTCTAATCGATGCTTAATAGCAAAAGATACAGATACAAAAGAATGGAAAGCACCGAAATCAAATAAATCATAAGATGGAATAGAATCAAGAAGAACATAACCTGATATCATATCTTCGACTGGATCCTCCTCCTCAACTGTAATGGCAAAAGCTCACCCTCGCGGTGCACCTCTCTGCTGCTGTTTGTGCTGAACAAAATTCTTCTCCTGACTCTGTAAAGGAGGTCCCCTCTACTGTCTCGCAGGTGGTCTCGTTGGTTCTCTATCTGCCGGTGCTGCTCCCTGGCCTACTGGAACTAGAGCCACTAGATACTCCCTCAATTGGTGACCTGGCTCTCCACAATAGAGGCACAATCCAAACCTTTTCCTGCAAACCTCCATATATGTCCAATTTTCCCACAGTGAGTATATTACGGGGCCTGCTATACCGGTCTCGGGGCCTGGTATGCTAGCTGCGCTGGTGCTCGGAATGGTGCATGAAACTGATGTCTCTGCGGCTGGAAGGTCCTCTACTGCTGGAAGTGGGGTCGTTTGGCTAGACCCACACTACTACTAGATCCACCTGATGTATCTCTCATCCTCTTGGACTTGAGCTCTAAGTCATCCTCTTCCCTTTGTACATCCATCAGGATATCCTCGAATGTCACTATGCGGTGTCCTCTAGTGAGAAATTTGATCTCCCTGATCAAACCCTTTCAAAACTTCTAGGCCTTCCCAAGAGGATTTTGTCCCTCTACAAATCTTTCCAATCTGCAGAACTCTGCGACATACTCATCCACCGTCATGCTCTCCTGGATGAGGTTTAGGAATAGGCTCTCTAGAGCACTTAAAGCCACATCCGAAAAGAACTTCTCATTGAAAATCTCTTTGAAAGCTTTCCAAGTCAGTCCTGGCACCAGAATCCTCGGGTCTGTGCGAAACCATGTCAAAGCAATGTCGAACATCTGGCTACCCGATGCCTCCACCTGTAAGCTCTTTGGAATCTTTGCTTGCCTCAGGGCCCTCTCAACGTCCTCGATCTAATCGTCGGCGTACAATATTTCTTCGATGCCCCTGAAGTCCTTGAGCTCCATCCTCTAAAAGTCAATGATGCTACCCGGCCTCGGCTAGTACGGTACAGGATAAAATGGTATGATCTGTGGCTGAACAAGCGCTACCTTCTCCATAGTAGCTAGTGCTAACTGGTGAGCACTCTCGATGCCCTGATGTAGAATGTTCGTCTGCCTCTGCTGCGCCGCCATCATCTCCTGGAACATAGCGAACATCTGTGTCTCGTCTGCTAGCATAGGTGATGGGGGTGGAAGATCCTCCGTGGCTGATGGAACAGTCCTCGGAACTGGTGGTGGAGTACCCCCAAAAGCTATTGCTGAAATGCCCACCTGGACTAGATAAGCAATCCTCTGAGCGAAAGAAGGCAAAAAAGTCGTTGATGTCTCTCTCTGAGGTAACGAAGTAACTAACCTCACCGAGACTGCTCCAGAACGCTACGATCGGGTCTTCGGCGGTATCCTGAAGACAGATTCAAACAAAAGAATAAATATTGCGCAAGATATGATAACATCAAGGAAGGACAGTATTATTTTAAAGAAAGCAATTATTCTGAATGATATAGGTAATAACCTCAATATATTGGAAATGCTCCTAGTTGTGATTGAGTATCCTCTCATCCTATATTCCTAGTCCTGTATCCTATAGAAGGCTTGTAGTAATACTCTAAGTCTGAGTACTACTATCTAGAAGACCTGTATGGGCTACCACAAAAATGTGTCATGACCCGCACCCGGTGTATGGGCACGAGTACGTGGATACGTTCAGCCTATGTCGCAGCATCAACGGTAGAACGTTGTCTAGGTCAACAATAATCTAATATCTCACACAATATATATCATGTACTTGTCAAGATATCTTAACTCCCAAATGGAGGACAATATGATAATATGATAATGGTAAACAATACTCAATCACAATAATATACTAGAGGAATATATGGCATGATATAGAATAGAAGGAAAAAATAAGTCACAAATATATCATAAGTCCAAGACTAATCTTAACACAAGACATCAAATAATAATACAGTGCCAAAGTCTAACTGACATATAAAATATTATGAATGAACTAACTATGCCTCATCAACTGCTAGTACTAACTCGACAGGTTCTATGGGTGATAACTCAACTGGCTCGCCATCCTATGGCCTATAGTGCGTAGGACACTAGTCCTATAATGAATCATCTAAAAAATATATTCAGTCATGATTGGAGCGAAGTACAACCCAAATAGCAGTTCCAATAATTGACAGAAACTATGAAACAACAATAGCAATAAAAATAAATGGTGGAAGTAAATGAACTAGTATATATCACGAGAAGAAGCATCATGGTAAATAATGGCAAGAACTAAGAACAATATGGTGAGGAACAATAATGTAATAAACTGGAATAAACAAAATAATATATAAATATGCCTTAAAATATTAGTAAGATAATGTGATCGGCTTGGGCCTAACACGGGTTATATAATGAATCATCTAAAAAATATATTCAGTCATGATTGGAGCGAAGTACAACCCAAATAGCAGTTCCAATAATTGACAGAAACTATGAAACAACAATAGCAATAAAAATAAATGGTGGAAGTAAATGAACTAGTATATATCACGAGAAGAAGCATCATGGTAAATAATGGCAAGAACTAAGAACAATATGGTGAGGAACAATAATGTAATAAACTGGAATAAACAAAATAATATATAAATATGCCTTAAAATATTAGTAAGATAATGTGATCGGCTTGGGCCTAACACGGGTTATATATAAAAGGTGAGCTAGCGTGATCACGCATGGGTTGCATGATCTACTAACTATTACAGGATACACTAAATCATGGGCTATAAGGTATGATTACATATCCACTAATACTTTTCCAACCCCCGACTAATATAAGGATCCAAATCATGACACGTTATAACACGTATATCATATTGCACAGTCTATAATATCATGCACTATGATCACGGTCAATATAATCACTAAGATATTATGGTAATCACTAAGTAATCATGAAGCACGATACATCGATCACTGAGTAACCACGACAAAAATATCTCATAAAAAAGATACACGTATACCAATCTGGGAAACTATTGTGTCAAGAATCAAATATCCCAATACTAAATACAAGAAACATAGAGGCTATCAAATAAGAAAACTATTAGAAAATGTACTCGTCTGTGGTCCTGAGCAAACGGTATATCTCGGTATCCGTACTTGTGTCACACTCACCTAGATATGAATATCAAGTCAATGGGTGTAAAGAATGATAAATAACTAAAATAAGTTAAAATATGCTTTATAGGCCATTACTAGGTCATACTAGCTACTCCTAGGTTGTATGAGTCTGTGTCTAGGTTATTGGGTCCATACACTACTTATCTAGGCTATACTAGCTATTACCAGATACTAGTGTATCACAACTACAAAGTATCAATACATAGTACTATATATATATATATATATATATATATATATATATATATATATATATATATAGTTATAGTTATGATTTACCTACTATAAGTTAGGATTGATTACCTTGGCTTATCTTAAGGTAATACTAGCAGCTAGTATCAATCCTAATACTAACCACTACTACCTGATAACCCCAACTTATACTAACTGATACAATATACAAACTAATATCTACTAACTAAACTAACTGAAACTTATCTTAACTGATATAGTATCAATCCTAATACTAACCACTACTACCTGATAACCCCAACTTATACTAACTGATACAATATACAAACTAATATTTACTAACTAAACTAACTGAAACTTATCCTAACTGATACACTATGCTAACTAGCATATAACTTATCTCATTCACTCAAATACTCAACTTCAAACCTACTACTTACCTACACTCCTTAACCTCATGCTCTCAACATCATACCCACTGATACTTAACTGCTATTACTGGATTTAAAATCCAGGTTGCCGCTCTAGCTCATGTCCAGGTCTGGACCGATCATTACTTGGTTGTTGTTGTTGTGTCTCTTGACTAGAATATGACCTACTGCCACTGCTACCCATACCATACTGGTGTAAGACACTGTCATACTTCACCACTCCCTTCTCAACCTTGGTGTGCACCTCATCCTGTCCAACACACCCAACTTTGCTATGACTGCCCATAAGAATCAGTCACAACTGATATTCAAAGTATCAGTAAGTGAGATCCCCTAACATATGTACATTAATACCCATAACAACTGGCCTTTTCTCGAGTGCACTCAACCCATGATACCAGTGTGCTCTGGCACACACCTTGTTGTGCAATGCACGAGCAGCAACCACGGTTGAGAAGTTGTAGCAGCTGCTACTGCTCATGCTTTCAGTTTCCCATGCCCAACTGATATTAAGTATCAGTAATTGAGCTCATCCCTCTCCAATTAATCCTTCATCCACACACAAATAAAATGCATACACCATATCACTGTCAATTATTTATATCTAGTATCAAACACACAACACAGTGCCATCATGCACACACTTGAATGCCTAACACCACTCACACACACACAATGCACTACTAAGGTGCATTCATCCCAAACCTGCAAAACTAAACCCTCTCACCTGAACACAAGCTGATACACAACCATACTCTAGCATTAGTTTATCAGCACACATACTAATGTTCATAATCACACAAACACTACACCGTCACTTATTAATACACACACACAACACATAATTGAATATATTTAGTTATATGTATACTTAACTAATACAACTATATAAATATACTTATCTATATATCATAATTAATACTCTATTAGTCAATACCTCAAACACTTATGGTGCACAACTAGGATACCATGATACTCATCCAATTGAAGTGTCAAATCCCCCAATACATTACAAATACCTATTATATATATATTAATTACATCTATATATAACTAATGTAACTTGTTACAAAAAATTTAAAGAATAATTATACAAATTACCCTAAATGAACCCCGTGCCACATTGTATCACAAGATACTATAATAGCTCTACTCGTGTCCAATTTTGGATATGTACCTAGTCATACAATCCCGATCTAAGTCTAATTAGATCTAATTGGTCTCATGACACACACTTGATATATCAATCTTGATGTTCTCCCTAATTGGACAAAAATTACCATATAGATCCCACAATACAAGTCATATGAACCTAGTTCTTGATCCTATGGGTTACCCTAAACCAAGAGATGATTTCTAATGGTTAAATGCATGAATTATAGTCTAAATTAAAGAGTGTGTTCAGAATTTATCTATTGGGAGATGGATTCCCAACAAAATGCTCAATGGACACAATTATGATACAATCTCCTTGTCAATTCCTTTTCCTTCAAGTGTTCCTTGCAATCCAAGATCCAATGCTTCTTAGATGATAAAATTAAGAGGAAATGAGAGTGAATTTGGTTGAATTTGGTGGAGGGGTGAGTCAATTTGGGAAAGAACACAATTGGAGATCTAGAATTAAAATAAGAATGAAGTAGAGAGATAAACTCTCCCCTTTAATAGTAGTCGGCCCCTTACTCCCCCTCCAAGAAAAACTAAAAGTTTTATCTACCTCCAAAAATTAGTCACGGGGAGTTTAATTAGGAATGGCTATATTAGGAAGCTTCTAATTCTACATGAAACTAATCTAATCTTTTTAATTAATTAAAAAATGAGACTAATGGACTTAGTCTAATGTTTAGCTAAATGTGTCATGACAATCCAATGGGTCCACTAATGACAAGTCTAAATAAACATAGGCTAGCACACTAGCAATTAATAAATAGAACAACATAATATAATTAATTACTAGCACGATATATAATACTTAATCAATAAATAATGAATATGTTAAATGACAAGAATATCCTCTTCTAAAAATGTGGCAGTGACAATGATTTACAACAGAGGTTTAACAACCTCATGCAGATGGCGAGGATAATCTACGGCTACGCGGTGGAGTTCTGCAGGCTTAGTCGGTTTGATCCCACCTTGGTGGAGACCGAGTTGGATCGAGCTAGGAGGTTCCAGTAGGGAATTCACTTGGATATCGTCTTGGCAGTGGAGAAGCATGAGTTGCAGACTTTTGTCGCTGTGATAAGAGCGGCGAGGAGGCACGAGTATACCTCCCAGAGGATAGTCGACAGAGTTGGGGGCCAGAAGAGGCCTCATATTCAGAGGGGATCTTCTGCCCAGTCTTTGGCACCAGCTCTGGTAGTTCGAGCTTTGTTGATCGGATCACCGAGGAGAGCGACTTTGGTTCAACAGTCTTCTCAGACTCATCCCAATACCAGAGGCAGTCATCTCCAGTCGGGTGTTCCCACTGTGGGAAGCCAGGCCACGTCTTCGTAGAGTGTCATAGGGTACAGGATTTGTGTTTAGCATGTGGTAGAACCGAACATATAGTTAGTACTTTTCCCCAAAGAGCTTCAGCTGGATCATCATCAGTAAGTCAACAGCTCCGCAGTTCAGGGCACCAGCGTCGATACAGCAGCAACAGGCCCTGAAGCTTTTATCGACATAGTCCCAGATGTTCCAGCATCAGAGGCCGTAGCAGTATGCTCAGGCACAGTCTTAGGCTAGGCAGAGAGGCCAGCAATAGAGGGAACCAGCGCCCACAGGGCAAGGATAGGCTTTCGGGATGTCCTACAAGGATGCGCTAAGGGTTGAAGAGGTGGTTGTAGGTACCATTCTCGTTTATTCCCATTCAGCTTCAGTTTTATTTGATTCTGGCTCATCGCACTCGTTTATATATGCACGATTTGCGATACGAGTTGGCTTCGAGTTCGAGTCCTTATCTGTATGGTAGAATATACTTACTGGTAACGATCTTATGGGAGTAGATCGAGTTTATTCCTTATGTCGAGTCGTAGTGTGCGGTAGAGAGTTTTCTGCTAGGCTGATAGAGTTTCCTATGGGCATTACGATTTAGTCCAAGGAATGGATTGGTTGAGTGCTTCACACGCGATGATAGATTGTCGTGCTGGAAAAGTTATCTTTCGTGTTCCTTGCGAGGAGGAGTTCTCATTCTCGAGAGGCGAGGTGGAGTCTACATCGTTTATCCTGATGATGGCAGTGGACAAGGAGGTACAGTTACCCCGGGTTGTCTACGAGTTTCCAGACGTATTTCTCGACGAGCTTCCTGGCATGCCACTATTTCAAGACGTGGAGTTCTACATCGATCAGATTTTAGGGGCAGAGCCAGTTTCAGAGAGAGTCTACATGATGTCACCATCAGAGTTGGAAATTTTGTACCAGATGATTAAGGAGTTGAGGACCAAGGAGTTCATTTGTACTAGTAGATCACCTTTGGGAGCCCTATTACTTCTTGTTAAAATGAAGGATGGTTCATCGTATTTATGTGTTGATTATTGTGCCTTAAATACTGTGACCATTAAGAACAAGTATCCCTTGGCCATGATAGATGACATGTTTGATCAACTCAGCGTGGCAGTTATGTTTTCTAAGATCAATTTGCTTTCTGGGTATTATCAAATCAGAGTCAGAGAGCAGGATATACCCAAGACATCATTTAGATCTAGATATGGCCATTGGGAGTTCTTTGTTTTGCCATTTGGAGCGACCAATGTGCCAGCTATATTTATGGATCTCATGAATCGCATCTTCATGCCTTATCTAGACCAATTTGTGATAGTATTTATTGATGATATCCTGGTCTATAGTCGGACTGAGGTAGAGCATGAATAATATCTTCGTATAGTACTTTAGACTCTTCGAGAGTATCATCTATATATGAGGTTCAGCAAGTACAATTTTTGGCTAGATCGCATCTCATTCTTGGGTTACATTATTTTTGGTGGAGGCATAGAGGTGGATCCTAAGAAGGTGGAGGCTATCGAGAGTTGGCCAGCACCTAGTACAGACTCGAAGGTGTGCAGTTTTCTGGGATTAGTAGGATACTACAAACGGTTTATGGCAGGCTTTGCTAGGATTTTCGTACCCTTGATACGGCTGATGTGTAAGGACGTGCTCTTCGAGTGGTCAGAAGCTTGTCGAGTTTCTTTCGAGAAGCTCAAGCGGAGTTTAATTTTGGCTTCTATTTTGACACTTCCCGTTGGACCAGGAGGGTTCACGGTTTACTGCGACGCATTAGGCGTTGGGCTAGTGTGTGTCCTTATACAGCATGGTAGGGTTATTGCTTATGCGTCTCGGCAACTTCGAGACCATAAGAAGAACTACCCGACCCATGATTTAGAGTTAGCTATAGTGGTGTTTGAAATCATGCTCTTGAGATATTATCTATATGGTGAGCGGGTGGAGATCTTTACATATCATAAGAGCTTGAGGTATGTGTTCACGCAGAGGAACCTTAACATCCGGCAGAGGAGATGGCTGAAGTTACTGACAGATTATGATATTGATCTTCAGTACCATCTAGGGAAAGCCAATGTCGTTGCAGATGCCTTGAGCAAGAGAGCAGGAGACTACTTCTTGATGGAGCAATATCACATCCTGGATGATCTTTAAGAGATGGGCATGGAGGTGGTGTTACCTGGTGATATAGGCTTGATGGTAGGGTTACTAGTCCAGTCTACTATAGTTGAGAGGATCAGGACAGCACAGTCAGGTGATGCCAGGCCTCAGCAACTCATGACAGAGTGTGAGACAGGACTCCGAGCAGAGCTGACCACACAAGGATGGGACTCTCAGATTCGGGAGTCAACTTTGTGTATCGAGTGGAGATATTCGGCACGAGATTATGTCAGAAGCCCACAGTTCTCAGTATTCCATTTATCCAAGAGGAAGAAAGATATACCATGATATTCGACAGCATTTCTGGTAGAATAGGGTGAAGAAGGAGATATCACGGTTTGTCTCTCGGTGTTTAGTCTGTCAGAAGGTTAAGGATAAGCATCAGAGACCAGTCGGGTTACTTCAGCCTTTGTCGATTCCGGAGTAAAGATGGAAGCACATTACTATGGACTTTGTGACCGGTCTTTCTAGATTTCCTACTTGTAGAGATATCATTTAGGTGATAGTAGATCGGCTTACGGAGGTTGCTCACTTTCTACCATTCAGAGTTGGTCAGTCTACTGAGCAGTTAGCTGAGATGTATATAAGGAAGTTTGTCAGACTGTATGTAGTGCTAGTTAGCATCATCTCGAACATGGATTTTAGATTTACTTTACATTTATGGCAGAGCCTTTAGCAGAGTTTAGGCACCCGTCTGAGGCTCACTTCAGCTTATCATCCACGAATAAATGGTCAGTCGGAGCGTAAAATTCAGACCTTGGAGGATATACTTCGATCATGTATACTAGACTTCGGTGGTTCATGGGAGGATTACTTGTACTTAGTATAGTTCTCCTACAATAACAGCTTCCAGAAGAGTATAAAAATGGAACCCTTTGAGGTGTTATATGGTAGGAGATGCAGGTCACCATTAGCTTGGTATAATATTGACGAGAGTCAGATGCTTAGTCCTGAGATAATAGATCAGTCAGTTGAGGTTATCAGACAGATTAGAGGGCATGTCAGAGTAGCTCAAGATCGTCAGTGTCATTGGGCAGATTTGCATCGACGATATCTTGAGTTCTCTGTCGGCGATCATATTTTTCTTAGAATTTTGTCTACTCGTGGAGTTATCAGATTTGGAGTACGAGGAAAGCCTAGTCCTAGTTTTATCGATCTGTTTGATATTCTCGAGCGCATAGGAGATATATCCTATCGATTAGCTCTTCCACTGTCGCTTTGCGAGGTACATAATATCTTTCACGTATCTCAGTTATGTCGATATATTTTGGATCTGAGCCATCTACTAGATTATTCGGAGTTAGTCGTTGGTACTGACCTATCATATGAGGGGAGGCCCGTATCCATTTTGGACTGGAGGGAGAAGGTTCTCAAGAACCGGACTATCTGACTAGTTCGAGTTTCTTGGGATCATCACTCACCGGGTGAGTCAACTTAGGAGTGCGATGATGATATCCGTGCTCGTTACCCGCATATATTCTACTCAGGAGGTATACTTATTTGTGTCCTCCGTATCTCATCCCAGCTTGTATGTAATTGTTTGTTTGCTATAGTTTGTAGTTGCTTTTATATTCCTTATTTTATTTACTTTCCTGGATTTTATTATTGGATGTAGAGCCTTATTGAAATTCCGATGACAAAAATTTTCTAAGGAGGAAAGAGTTGTGAGACCCATCTCACAGTATCTGTATTGGTATATGGATACATATTGTATATTATATGTATTGTATTTTATTTGATCTCGTAGAATCTCAAAACTTTCTCAGAATTGGAACTTTACTGCCAGACCGGCATACCGGCGGTATACTACGTCATACCGGCGGCATACCATTCGACAAATATTTGTTTTTCTTTTGAGATATTTTTGCAATATTTTTGAGATATTTTCATGAACAGTGCTTGATATTTTCTATTATCCATTGGTTTTTTGGTTTTATTTTGAGTGGTCGAGATTGATTTAACTTGTGACGTGGATCGCTAACGAGGCAGATCGGACGATCACGATTAAATCACCTCTTTTATATATATATATATATATATATATATATGAATTAATTTTCTCTCTTTTCTTTCTTTCTTCACTTCTTCCTTTTCTCGTGAGAGCTAGGAGCTTGGTCTTGAGGCCTAAGAGTGTGGTTTCTGAACTTTGTGGTGGAGTTGAAGGTTAAGGTTAGGAGCTTGACTAGAGGCAAGTACATCTTGCCAAAATCTTGAACAACTTTACCTTATTACAGCTTTTGATTTTTTTAGTAGTTTATGCTTAGAATTTTATGATAATGCTTTTGTTAAATATGTTTCTCTAGTAATTTTTTGTCATGGGCTAGTTTCAGAATTTGGTTTGGGCTTGGTTTTGACTTTTCCTATAGAAACCCTGATATTTACTGGTTAGAAAACTCGGTGTCGAAAATGATAACCAGAGTGTTTGCAATGAAACTTAGTATATATTCTATATAAGACTTACCATTAGACTTGACCTCTTGCTAGACCAGTTTCTGTTAATTTTGGAACATGATTTCGGTTCCGAAATATCCGTCTTAATTTAACTTTATTAGAATTGTCTATGGGAATCGACATATCGACGGTATACTGGTATATACCGAAGGTATACCAATTTGACCCGACTTGAAATTCTAGAACTTGTTGTGACTTGAACCGCCATACCGGCGGCATATTGAAGTATACCGGCGGTATACCAATTTGTTGGAATCAAAAATCTGTTATGATTTTGCTATCCCTTGTCCTGCATACCGATGGTATACTGGAGTATACCGATGGTATACCGATCACCCAGACTTGTTTTTCCTACGTTTCTAGTTTGGTCTTGGACGACATACCGACGGTATACCGATTTTGTTCTCTTTTGCATATATTTTCTTTTTTATTGTACATTTCTCGATTTTTATTTGCTTGACGCTTGTGCGCATATTTTATGAGTATGTTCTTGCTATGTTACTTCTCGGCTCTACCCGTTTCTTGTCCTTTACTCATCTTTTTTTTCATATATAGTTTGGGACACCTACCTATTATACCCAGTTTCGACTTCATGTATAGTTTGGGACACCTACCCGTTATACCCATTCCCGACTTCATGTATAGTTTGGGACACCTACCCATTATATCCAGTCCTGGATACATTCTTGATATTGACCTGTCGTGATGCACTCCTGTTCATTGCCTTATACCAGCCTTGTCCTGACATCATGTATAATTTTGGGGCCACCTACCTATTATACACCTGTCGTGCATAGCTTTGGGGACACCTACCCATTATACATCTGTCTAGACCTGTCCCGGTATAGTTTGGGACATCTACCCATTATACACTTAACTTGTATATTACTTGTAGTGGCTTGTTATAGAACAAGCTCGTCATGCCTATAACTATTTGGTTGTATTCCCGTATAGTCTTATACTTGTGCATGTCAAATCATTATCTTGTCTAGTTCATCCATGCGGGCAGCATCATGTCTAGGATGGATTATGCGGAATGCCACATCCAAAATTCTGAAATAAACTGGTAAGGACTAATGACTAGTTTTAAATGATCAGAGTATCGGGAGGGAAGAATCTCTAGGTTGCATGCAGTCCCGTTATCTTGATGTCATCCTGAATAGATTTGTAGCATGTCGTCGAGTAGGGCACATTTCTAGTACACCGTCGAGTGGGACACTAGTACTCTTTAATTATTTTATGGTCCAGATAGCTTGGATAGACTTCAGGGCATGCAACTATAAAAATTCTCAGTAATTGTATCTTGTTAGTAATTAGGACTTGTGATAACCCTAGTTAGCTAAGATAGCAAGCTATACTTCTTGCTTCGCCGTGATTGTTGGATGAGTCCATTTATTGCTATGTTATTGTGCTAGATCTTGTCTTATTTTATTTACATTTTCTTGCTCCTGCCATAATTCTGACACTATACTATTTCTTTTC
The DNA here is from genome assembly GCA_036927795.1 of Iris macrosiphon. Lineage (NCBI taxonomy): Eukaryota > Viridiplantae > Streptophyta > Magnoliopsida > Asparagales > Iridaceae > Iris > Iris macrosiphon. The sequence goes on from JAYESA010000009.1 coordinate 175,852,144, forward strand.
TCGTTTACTTTTCTTGCTCAATTACTGTATATACTACATGTACCCATTAACTTATATGCTACTGTTCATCTTGCATGATCCCGTAAATGTTCACCTGATCCCGTATATGTCGCCTGTCTAGTTTTCTTTACGGGTTTCCCGTTTTTATTTTTTGTTCCCTGGTGTACTTTATATTTTTCTGGTAGTTACATGTTGCTTAGGATCTTCTAGCTCTATGTTGTACTGTTCGTTTTAGTTCATAGATTGGCCTCCTTTGTGGTACTTGCTATTTGGAGTCTGATCCCACTAGTTTTTCTTGGCCAGATCCGGTAGCGGTGCCAGAGGATCTTTCGTATATTCCTGAGGATGGTGACCACACGGAGCACCAAATCGATTGAGTGGGTTTTTATCTTGTTCTCCCACTTATTGTACATATACTTTTGTGGCATTTAGCCCCAAGCACCTGTTAGCTCATATTTTGGACTTGATACATCGCCTACTAGACATGGCATGATTAGCATATTCTAGACTATAGCTAGAGTTGATCATGTATGACTTATACTCTTGCTAGTTCTTTATTTTGTATTACTAGCTTCATGATCAGCTATGTATATATGGTTTGTGATACTTTACTATTTTGCTTCAGATGATCATATTTCTTTGTATATTGTGGATATATTATGGATTCCTGCTTGTGATTGAGACACTAAAATTTCTGCTTGTGATTGATACACTGGGATTGCCTGACTTAGGTTGACTAATGGCTTGTAGTATTAACTCCCATGTCTATTCACAGCCATGTTCGTCTAAAGCTATTTGGCGGCCCTAGGCAAAAGTCCAAATATTGGACCCTTTTTAAAAATATACCTATATACTAGTATCACATATTTTTGAAAATATACCTATATACGAGTATCGTCCTTACAGGCGTTTGCAGTTGTATGAGAGAGGGAGGGAGAGAGAGAGAGAGCATGGCTTCTATTTTTTTCTCTTTATATAAAACATAAAAGATGAAGAGGCGAGGTCGGTACGATAATTTCTACAAGAGATGAGAGAAAGAAGCGGTAACTGATCTTAATTGATTGTCACGTTTTACCAAGCCAGCTGTCTCATTTTATATATTCTTCTTTTTTCATCCAGATATAGCTTGTCCGGACCTTTCAAAGAAAAAAAGTAAATTTTGATGATTACGTATATACATATATACTAGTATACCATATTTTTGGGGCCCCTAAAAAAGTGGGGCCCTAGGCAGCTGCTTCCTTTGCCTAATGGAAGAGTCGGTCCTGTTCACAGTTGTAATCGTATTTCGGGGTACTAGATTACTCTGGTATACGTAGTTGACTTTGTTGGCCTCCGCTCTCCAGTATTCTGGTTCTGGGACCTGACATAGTTGGGAAGTAAAAGATATGTTTGTATTAGGTGGGATTCCTACCCTATATGTGTTAGGATCTAGTCTTGATTCGAGATATTGGAGGAAGTTTATGCATCACAAGATGTAGAAGTTCTATTGGAAACTAACAAAATTCAGACCGAATTCGATCCTACCGAATTCTTCAAATTTCTAACAGAACTTGTTGGGCATGACCAGACCAAATTTGGTCCGAATTTGTTTTGGGTCAGTCTGTTCGACGATTAGCATAATGTGGGCCAATGAATATGTATCAAATATTTTATTTGATCATATTTGGACGCATGATTGATGATATTGTAGGGTTTCCTATGACCTAAAATAATGTTTCTCTACATATTCATATAGGTTAAGGGTGGAGGGACAAAAGAAGCTCAAGACAAAAAATTTGAAGGTGCAAGTACACAAAAAATCTGAGAGAAGGTCCATACTTTGCTCTTAGGGCTTCCCATCCAAGATAGCAGAAAAGAGAAGATTTGTTTGGGTATTCGTCAACTTTGTTCAGGAAAATCACTGTGGGGTAGGGTGAGTGATTTTATTGTAATCTTTGTCTTTTTTTTATGAGTTTTTTGAGGGGGTTGAATCTTTGGACAAAAGATTCAACATAGTTTTATTCAATCTTGTATCTCTACCTGAAGTTATAAAGTTTAGGAATTGTCTAGGTGACGTAATCACCGAAAATATTGTATTTTGTCTGTCTTTGCATTCTGGTTAGACTCGGTTGTTAGTTATCAAGTGGGTTGGCCTAGTTTTTACTGGAGTCAGTCTCAGACACGTGGTACCAGAATATGGTATCGGTGCTGCTAGTCCCAATGTCTGGTATCAAAGCCAGGTTCTTCAGAGGAAAGGTGCAACAATGTCTATGAAACAAATAAACATGCGTATGATCACTCGTACATGGGAGAACTGGGCAATTTGGAAGCCAAGGATGGAGTATCTACTCTGGTGCAAAGATTTGCATGATTTTTGACGGACGACAACGCTAAGCCATTGGACAAAAGTACTGATATCTAGAAATAATTGGATTAGAAGGTCGTTAGATTCATCCGCCAATGGCTGGATGATTCGGTCTGTCATCATGTGTCCATGGAGAGATCGGCAGAAGTATTGTGGGAGAAGCTGTATTCGTAGTATGAGCGAAAGACGGATGACAACAAGACATTTCTTATTCGCTAACTCGTCAACTCAAATTACACGGAGGGTGCCTCGATGGTACAATATCTGAATGAGGTTCAGTGTATTATTAATTAGCTATCTACGATAAAGATGGTGATTACCGATGAGCTTCAGGCCCTACTGCTTTTGATTTCTTTTCCAGAAAGTTTGGAGACGTTGGTGTTATCGATGAGAAACTTCGTGCCTCATGCAGTTATCACGATGGAGGTAGTCAAAAGTAGTTTCTTGAACGAGTAGGTTCGACGTAAGTTGTTTGTTGAATCGATGTATGTGTCCGCTCTAGTTGCTTCTTATGGGAAGGGAAGACTCGGGTCACAGGCGAGGACGAGCAGAGTTCTCGAGATCTTGCGATTGTGGACCGCAAGGAGGGCTGCTATCACTGTGGTGAAAGGGATCATTTTAAGAGGAACTATACAAAGCTCAAAGATGGAAAGGCGAAAGGCAAGGATAATCAGTTAGATTTTACGGCTATGAAAAATCTCATCTCAGTAACTGACGTAGAGGAACCTTGTAGCATGTGTCATGACAGCGATTGTAAGCAACGTATCATGCCACTCCGTAGAGGAGGATCTTTACATCATACCGAGGCTGTATGTTTGGACTTGTGAAGATGGGCAACAAGAAGATGGCTGCAGTTGTAGGCATTGGGGACTACACTTGACAACGGATCTTGGAGAGAAGCTCTTTCTCAAGGGGTTAGTCATGTGGCGAGTTTGCGCTACAACTTGATTTCTTTAGGAAAGCTGGCAGATGATGGCTATTGCATTATGTTTGAGAACCAAGATTAGAAGCTTATGAAAGGTTCCCAACTATTCTCTCAAGGAGATATATATTATGGTATATACAGGCTTAAGTCGCTGAGGTATATAATAAGAGCACAGACATCGGATAGAGCCTCGAGGGGTATTCAAATGGAGTTTGTGGATAGTCAAAAAATTTATTTGGGGGTCTTCGAGATGATTCGACAAAACGATGAATGGAGGTGGGTCAAAACGATGAAAAAGTTATTTGGGGGGTCTTCGAGATGATTCAAAAAATTTATAAAGGATTTGGTTTGTCGAGACAAAATGATGAATGGAGGTGGGTCAAATATTAAGGGTCATTCTATCTGTCCCATGACAGCTGGTTGGTCTCCAGGTGGGGGTTGTTCCACTAATCCGATTTTAGTGACAGGTGGTTTGCCAAAGCTTTATGGAGTGACATGGGTTTTAACAGTTCGAAGCCAGAAAGGAGATCAAGGTATACAACAAACTCAATCCGAGGCATGTGTATCCCTATCTGCACAATCGGATGGAGTTGTGGGTCATCGATAACGTGCACAGTGTATGATAATCTGCTCGAGGATACGTGTGTATGGTGGAGCTTCAGTGTCAGAAACGAAAGTGGGCAGGTTCAGGAGTTCGAATCTCGAGGGAACTGCACCATCCTTTTAGTTGGGCCAGTCAAAGGTGAAGAAGCTCGACGGAACGGGAGCACGTTCCGGTGGAAGATAGAAGTCGGGGATAGGCAGCCAAGACTTATGGTGAGACTGATCTTCAGGAACTTTGGTCTTAGTTGAGTTATTGTTGTGAACAGGATCCCGGTTATATAGGAGGTGCTATGTATGACAACTTGCGTCGACGTGGTTGTCGAAAAACTTGAGACGGAGGAAGATGTACAACAGAGGGGATCAAAGATAAATGATAAGAAGGAGCATAAACTCTTTCGTGGGACAACATGCATGAAGTCCAGTTGAGGAGTCATGGGGCCAACACCTCTCATCATACTAGAGGAGAAGATTATTGGGTTCCAGTCTTGATTCGAGATACTGGAGGAAGTCTGGGCATCGTAAGACGTAGGAGAAGTTATGTTGGAAATTATCCAAATTTGGACCGAATTCTACCAATTTCTAACAGAATCTGTTGGGCATGACCCAACCGAATTCGGTCCTCTGCATCAAATATTTGATTTGATCAGATTTGGACGTCCATGATTGATGCTGGACTATTTTAGAGTTTTCTATGACCTAAAATAAGGTTTCTCAACCTATTTATATGGGTTGAGGTTGGAGGCCCAAGAGAAGCTCTAGATGGAGATTCGAGGGAGCAAGTCCTTTGCTCTTAGGGCTTGTATCCATGATTGCAAGAAGAGAAGATGTGTTCGGGGGATTCATCGTCTTTGTTCAGAAAAATCACTACGGGGTTGAATGAGTATTTTCATTCTAATCTTTGTCTTTCTTCTTGATTTTGGTGAGGGGTTTGAATCTTTGGGCAAAGAATTTAAAATAGTCTAATTCAATCTTGTATCTCCACGTGAAGCTATAAAGATTGGGATTTGTTGAGGTGACGTAGTCGCTGAAAATACTATGTTTTGTCTTACTTGGCGTTCTAGGTAGACTGGTGGTTGGTTATCTCAGATGGGTTAGATTAATTTTCGTTGTGGTTGGTTTCAGACACGTGGTATCAGAACGCGCTATCGACGTTGCTGGTCCCAACAATATGGAGAATATCTCGTAGTGCGACGAGCGCCATCTATGAGTCAGAGATCTCGGGAAATCGAAGGCAACGAAGGTGGCTCTATTTGAGCGCGTATAAGACAAGTTAGAAAAATTAGTATCAGAGTCAGTGGTATACCAGCAGTATACCGATCTGATATATTAGTTCTGACATATTTTGGCCAATTTTTGGTATACCGCTACCATTGTACCGCTGATATACCGCTATCGGGACTGAAGGCCAAATTTTGGTATTTTATTTACACCGTTGGATCGTGATCACAATTGTACCCCAAAATTTTTGGCCAAATTTTGGTATTTTATTTACACCGTGGCTTAAGCTTAAAAATACAAGTAAAAGTAATTTTTGAAAGCAACATTTTATTGTTTTAAATATCAGCTTAAGAAAATAATAATTTATAAAAATATAATACCGACTTTGAGGAAAAATAAGTAGAAATAGCCTAGATAAGTAGTACCCGACCAAATAAATATCGTGAGTAAAACTAATTTTTTGTACCGCTGATATACTCACTATTTTTGCGTTTCGTTCCCAACCATTACCCCATTGACAACAAAAATTTAGTTTTACTCACGATATGTATTTGGTCGGGTACTACTTATCTAGGCTATTTCTACTTATTTTTCCTCAAAGTCGGTATTATATTTTCATAAATTATTATTTTCTTAAGCTGATATTTAAAACAATAAAATGTTGCTTTCAAAAATTACTTTTACTTGTATTTTTAAGCTTAAGCAAATATCACATCTAGCCTGAATGGTCCAATTGATGGTAAATGGTACCTATTTAACCCAATCTGTTTTGTTAATCAAAACTTGGCTTGGATATTAAAAACAGAACCCCAAATAAATTTTAGGTTAGGTTAGGGTTCTACATAAATCTGACCCTAATCTTATTTTTTTTATAGGAGGCCCATATTCAATGCCTTGGTATGCCTCCATGTTCAGTTCAGTACACAAATATCTCTGTGCACCACATAAATGTCGATCCACTTTGGGAAGAGAGGGAGCCCTTCACCTGCATTATTGTTCCCTCTCATCTCAACTCTTGGTCAATGCAATATGGGAAACTGTACTCTATGCTTCGGGTGCTCCCTAGTTATGGCAGCCGTTTCCTTTCCCTTTTCAAAATATTTAGTGTTTTAAAAATAGGACCGAAAATCGATCCAATCAATACAATAGATTAGGTCAAATAGATTCAACCAGTTAGTTCAACAACACTAGTTTAACTATTAAATTAATCTAAGTGGTTCAAATTTAATTCTTTATTGTACACTAATTTTTACAAAAGTATTCATTTACAATAAAATTTAAAAAAACAGTGGATCAACACTGAATTGAACCGAAAAAATGACGGGTTCACGGATCAACCGGCTGATCGGTCGGTCCAATTTTTAAAACACTGGAAAGAACATGTGCTATGAACAAGTAATTGTTAACCCGTGTTCTTAGTCAGAGAGATTTCATTCTATGGGGGGCATTTTTTTTTTTTACTGTAACGACTTGTCTTAAGAATAATTAAAAAAAAATTAGAGAAAACATCGAGATCCACTGTGGGACGGTGGACCCCAATGTGCTACATGTGGCTTCGTCCATATTCTTAGGGGTTGTTTAGTTCGACAAATTACAACAAAGTAGAAAATCCAAAAATTGGCATTTAACGTACGCATTATGGTAAAGTGAAACGAAGTGGGATTAAGTGAAAAATTCTTCGTTTGAATGCTTTGAAGAAGTTGATGTTAGAATTAAAAAAAAATACTAAAGTTTAATGTTTAGTTGGTTGTTGAAGTGAGTAAAAAAGTGTAACTTTTGTTGAAGTGATATGAATAATAATATTATTTAGTAGATAGCAAATGATTGTCCAACCAAATGTTCGAAGTGAGAATGAAGTTTTTCTACTTTCGTGTTCCATTTCGTAAAAAAAAAAAAAATCTCGATGTCAAAACTTTGATTTCGTGGTAGACAAAATTTTGTTGTAGTGGGTGGGGTTCACAACCTATGTGGAGAACACCCCAGAGTGCGACGAGCGTCATCTGTGTGTCGAAAAAAGTTGGAAAAGTGATCGAACGTCGTGTATTTGAACATTTATGGTAAACAAATATTATATAGGATTTTCATCTTTGACTTTAATTATATATTTATGATTAGATCTTTCATATATTAACTTTCCATATAATTGAATTTTTAAAATTTATGGTAAGCTAATTTATGATTTGATTTTCATTAAATTTATGATTGAATGTAATTGGATTTCCATAAATATTTTTGGCTTTCATATATAGATTTTCATATGAAAACCCTAATTCATGTAAGGGTTTATATAAAGGCTCATGTAATATACAACAATAAGAAAAAAAACAAAGATAGAGGAGAAAAAGTGGCAAGAGTGCCATTACAACTTTTGAGAGGAGAAAGAAGGATTGGGGGCCGTTTCGAAGAAGGAGATCAATTTGGGATATTTTTTATTGTCTTTTTTCTTCGTGGATGTATCATATTAAGAGTTGCGGTGATCCGTGTTTGATCGGTGATGAGCTTTTAGAGGGTGTAATCTCTTTATTCCATTAGTGGAGGTTCTTCAGGGTTGGAATCTGATCGTCCCGTGGTTTTTTTTATATGGATTTTTCTCGTAAAAATCTCTGTGTCTGTGATTTGTGTTTGGTATTTTTTGGTTTGTGCCTTTTTTCCGGTTCTCTCACAGGTACTCTCTGGTTTGGAAAACGGCTTTCGTGTTTCGTTTCCAACAGTGTGGTATCAGAACCAGGTTCTGAAATTTCAGAAGGGTGTCAGGAGTTAACAGACAAACCAGTGAGGAGAGAAGGACGCGAAGCCGATGCGGATGGTAAACCTGAACGGTACCAACTATTACTACTGGAGGAGAAAGATGAAGGATCTGCCGGTATTTGCTTCTAATAGGCCCAGTGACAAATCCGAAGAGGACTAGAAGTTCGAGCATATACAGGTGTGTGGGTACATTATGCAGTTTGTTGACGAGAACGTGTACAACCATGTTGCCAATATTGAGCACGCGAGGACACTATGGGATAAGCGAAAATCTTTGTATATGAAAAAGACCAGGATAAATAAAAATTTTCTTATCTGGATGATGATGGATCTGCGGTACAAAGATGGGGCAACCATTACGGATTATTTGAGTGAGTTCCAAGGCGTGGTTGGCCATCTATCCTCGATGGAAGTCAAGTTCGACGATGAGGTTCAGGGACTATGACTGTTGTGTACATTGCCAGACTCGTGGGAGACCGTACGAGTGTCTATAATTGCTTCTACTCCGGAAGGCGTAGTAAGTCTGGAGTTTGCCAAGAGCGGTGTACTGAATAAAGAGATGCAGAGACGTTCTCAGGGCACTTCATCCATATCCCACTCAGAGGGGCTTATTTCAGAGAGTCGCGAAAGGGGTAAAAGCAGGGGTCAGACGGTAGCAGAGACAAAAGCAGAAAAAGGTCCAAGGGTCTGTACGAGGACTCAAAGTGTTACCATTGTGGCAAGAAGTGCCACATCAAGCAGAACTGTTTCGCTTGAAAGAGAGAGAAGAAGGACGACAAGGGGAAGCAGGGCGAGAATACTACAGCGGTGGCCTTGACACATGGAGGCGATCTGATCATTGTAAGTGATGAGGTAGTTATGAACCTCGCCTGGGATGACAACTCTTGGCTGGTGGATTCAGGTGCTTCAGCGCACGTATCTCACAACATGGCACTATTTGCTTCTTACACAACTGGCGACTGTGGAGTGTTGAAGATGGAAAATAGAGATGTGTCAAAGGCAATTGCCATTGGAGATGTGCATTTGAGGACAAAGATGGGTGCAGTTCTTATTCTGAAAGATGTTAGTCATGTCCCTGATATCCGTTTCAACATGGTGTCGGTTGGAAGGTTGGATGACGAGGGTATCTTCAATCTCTTCGGGAATAGTCAGTGGAAGCTTTCCAGAGGTTCGATGGTGATTGCTAGAGGAAGAAAGAGGTCCGGACTCTACTATATGGAAGAGAACGCACAGGGGGCATAGGAGGTGAACACAACTACTGATCGTCTACCGAGTTGTGGCACAGACGGCTCAGCCATATCAGGGAGAAGGAGATGAGCTACTTGGTGAACAAAAAGGTGATTCCAGGCTAAAGTCTATAAAATTGGAGAGCTGCACGCACTGTTTGGCGAGGAAGCAAAATATGGTATCTTTTCAAAGTCACCCAAGCTCAAGGAAGCCAATGTTGCTCGAGTTGATTCACTCGGATGTCTGTGGTCCTATGAAGGTAAAATCCATTGGTTGTGCCACTTACTTTGTAACTTTTATTGATGATTATTCCAGGAAGGTTTGGGTCTATGCCTTAAAGACCAAGGATCAGGTGCTGTCCACTTTCAAGGAGTTTTAGGCCTCTGTTGAAAGAAAAATGAGCAAGAAGCTGCTAGTTTTCGGTCAGACAATGACGGTGAATATATCGGTCCCTTTGATGTATATTGCAGAGAGCAAAGGATACAACACCAGAAGACTCCGCTAAAGATACCTCGGCTCAGGAGTTTTAGGCCTCTATTGAAAGGAAAATGAGCAAGAAGCTGCTAGTGTTCGGTCAGACAATGACGACAAATATATCGGTCCCTTTGATGCATATTGCAGAAAGCAAGGGATACAACACCAGAAGACTCCGCTAAAGATACCTCGGCTCAATGGTGTAGCAGAACGGATGAACATGATACTGATTGAGAGGGTACGGTATTTGTTGTTAGAAGAAAACTTACCGAGCAGCTATTTGGATGAGTTTCTTTATACAGCTGCTTATATTATTAATTTATCTCTTATTGCTCCTTTACAGGGTGATGTGCCTGACAAAGTATGGTACAACAAAGAACCGTTATACAATCACCTACGAGTGTTTGGTTGCAAGGCCTTCGTACATGTACCAAAGGATGAGAGATCCAAACTTGAGCCGAAGACGAGGCGATGCGTATTTGTCGGTTACGGTCGAGATGAGTTTGTTTATAAACTCTACAACCCAGTGGAAAGAAATCTCTACAGAAGCAAGGACATGGTATTCTTCGAGGATCAGACCATGACCAACACTCAGGATTCCAAGATGCCTTCTAAGGCTGAGGAATTGCCTGAGTTAGAGTCATTTTGCTTCAAGCAGTTTTCAGAGGACATCGCAGAGGGTCCAGTGATGAGGGAGTCAGTACATGAAGTTGCTCCCAACCTTGATCATCAGCCTGCTGATGGTGGTCAAGGTGATCTTCAGGAGGATGAGCATGTCGAGGAGGCAGTTTCTAAGGAGGAGGATGTTGGTATATAGCCAGCACCAGTGGTTCCATTGAGGAGGAGCGATAGAAAGCGTCGACCATCTATGAGATACTCACCTGGTGAGTATGTGCTACTGACTGACGGGGGAGAACCCGAAAGTTTTGCAGAGGCTATGGAAGAAGAACACATGCATGAGTGGATGGAGGTCATACAGGAGGAGATGGGTTCCTTAGAGGCCAACACTACTTATAATCTAGTGCGGTTGCCAAAGGGCAAGAAGGCTTTGAAGAATTGGTGGGTGTTCAGAGTGAAGCAGACAGATGATGCTACTCGCCCTCGATACAAAGCGAGGCTGGTTGTTAAAGGCTACGGTCAACGAAAATACATAGATTATGATGATATCTTTTCGCCAATTGTCAAGCAGTCGTCTAATCGGATGGTGCTAGCATTGGCAGCCAGTTTTGACTTGTAGGTCAACGACTAAACTGTTCGATTTCAACTTAGGGACCGAGCAAGCCTGCAATAAGAATAAGATAAGTTTCTAGGATCTCATCCACTTGCTTGAAACGTTTTGATATCTATATCGAATTCGAATTAAATTCTTGACTTGCATCCTGCCTTGATTCCTGAGTGCCTCTTATTGTTTATTTTGGATGCAGAGTTATGGAACCACCAGCAAATGACAAGACTCCTGCAAGATCACCACGAGATGTTGTGGTAAATAACGAAGAGGAAGTAACACCAGTAGAAGAAGGTCAATCAGCTCAACAACGTAGTCAAGCGAATCAGCATGCCTCTGGAATCCAGCAAGATGACATTCCACCATCGACGCAATTTACTCCACAAATGCCCATAATTCCACAAGGGCAGGCCATGGACCGACAGCAGATATTTCAAATGATCTATGCAATAATGCAAGCTCAACAAGAGGCTTTGAGTCGCAGCCTAGTAACCGCACTAGAGTAGGCGAATCTACCAGCACGACGACCAACGACGGGCTCTATTTCTGATTTCCGCCATCTGAAGCCCCGTACCTTCACAGGCAAAGAGGAGCCCACAGAATTTCATGAGTGGCTCACCAACACTCAACATCAATTAGAAGCAGTCGAGCTTCGAAGAGAACGTTGGATGACTGCCGTCAGAATGCAGTTAACGGATAATGCACATCACTGGTGGCTATCTGAGGAGACACGGCTTGGACCAGACCGAGTCACTTGGGAAGAGTTTTCCAGACTCTTTCAGGAGATGTACATGTCACGACCCAATTTCGTAGAATCGTTGAGGCATCCCTTGAATCGTGACTGCCGTGCGGGCCTGGGGTTGCGCCCGCACAAGGCTAAAGTATTTGCATAATGAGCACATATTCAGAGTACGCAGATAAATTGAAATACAGATTTAAAACATGGAAAAGTTCTCTTTATTGATAATGAACATCTATTACAAACTCCTGAATGAGTCAGCTAATATGCCGAACGGCTTACAAAAGTGTTGACTCAAAATGAGATAGCAGTCCTGTACATTACATCCCTTTATAAACTCAAAATGATAAAGACCTCCGGGATGGAGGACGACTTTGCCACGAAGCTGCATTAGTGTATGAAGAGTTGCAAGCTTCTTTCTTCAAAATGCTTCAAGGGGCGCGGTGAAGATGCGCCAACAGCTGGACTGGATCGGGAAGACGACTTTGGCTCCTCGCTCGGTTCGCCTTGGTGCGGAGAACCTGTTTCAACGAGGGTCAGCGTGTCGAAATATACTGGTGAAGGCGAGCTAGCCGAACTATACCAATCAACACATTGTTTTAATGAAGCATGCATGTTTGTGGGTTTCTATCATGCCTTAGTTCATTTACAAGTAAGCAGCATATAGAATTTACTGAAATGAACGTGCCACCATTCGGTGGATTTTACCTGACCGTCTGAATTACCTGCACAATACTTACCATGCCTTCCCTACCACGAAGACACAAGTTAGTTTGTAACAGGTTTAAATATACAAGATGATCACTGGCTTCGTGCCATAATGGACGATAGTCTTTGACGAGAATGGTGTGCAATGAAAGTACAAGGGCGTTGCAAGCCATTTCGTAAAGAACAAGAGACTAAACAATAGGTCTCGCCTGGACCGGATCGATGCCAGTGCCCCAGCATCGTCCGCAAGACTGTTACCCTGTGCACAAGTTGTCCATGATCGAACAATATACAAGTAACAATTTATTGCAGTTGAGGCAACAAGAGTGCAATTTGAGGCAACAAGAGTACAAGACAAGCAATAATTCATGAGTTATTCCCAAACGAACAAGCATGCAGTTCAGTATCCGTTCATGAAATTATTGACAAGCATAATGAACCAAGTCTATTCTCTTTTATCTTGGTTTCTTTTATTATTACTTGGTATCGTTTGATCGGGGCAAAGGAGATTGCAGATTTATTAGATGTGAAGCTTGGAAGAAGGACTAGCTAATCGGGTTGGTAGCCACTCACTTAGATTATTGGAAGGGAGAAGGAAAGAGGCGCTTCACGACTCCACTCGCAAGCCGCCTACTGCTCGTTCACCTGCATTACGAACAGCTCGATCAATACCTCTTCCACTTTTCCAATCTCGAAATTGAAGTGCAGTTCAATGAACGAAAATAATGAAAACCATCGAAACCGTTCAAGGAAAACAAGCAAATCCCAAAACCAACTCAAAGCACGAATGCAACAAGCGACATCGAAAACCGAGGCAATAAAAGATAGCAGCGGAGAGGTCCCTCCTGACTCTGCCGCTAAGCCGATCCCGGGGGCACGGTCCACTGAATATGGGAATCGATTCCGAAGAAACAAATCCATAACGAGGACGAGTTCTTAATTCAATCTATCCCGATCGAACGATACCGTCTTGTGTTTCTTAGCCGCGATCTCCGCACCGGAAGAACGGGGCGCTACATCCTACCCAACTAATTGGAAGTTTCATCCCGAAACTTAAGAATAGGACCTACCATTAAGGTTTATTGCGTTCGGGATGGCGATCATGACTCAAGGAACAATCACGAACAAAATGGTCTGATCCGCCACAAGCTAGGCATAACCCAAGTTTCAGGCAACATTTGTCGATTGCATGCCCCGGCTTTTTGCAGAAACTACAAGGCTGGTTTGCTTTCTGCTTCCCGCCGACATTGTGACACTTTGCAGCGTTGTTTCCTCTCTCGTCGCTTTGGCGTTTGTGACTGGATGTATGCACAGCGCCGGCAGGAACGTGAGGATAATGTGGTTCGAGAGATAGGGCGTGATTCATGACTTCACGCATTGTACAATACTGATGAACGACTACGTACCCATGAATGGCAGGGCGTAGTCCACCTTCAAAAATTCTTGCTCGACTCGCAACATCAGGTAAATAGGCCCTAGCGAATTTGGAGAGATGGTTGAATTCGGCGGAGTACTGCTTAACAGTCATGCTGCCCTGCCTCAGTTGCACGAACTCGTTCTCCATTTGACGTTGTACTTGAGGGGATATAAACTCCTCTTCGAACGCGGCACGAAAAGTCGTCCACGAGATCGCCTCCTCTCCGTGATCAAATTGAAGAGATCGTCGATGCACGTTCCACCAATCGTGCGCGTTGATGCGGAGCTGTAGTTGCGCGCAGGCGACGCGCTTCTCTTCGGGGACCTGTAGCAGAGCGAAGTGATCTTCAAGTTCGGCCAACCAATCTAGAGCTACGACTGGGTCCTCAGTCCCGTTGAATGGGGTATTGCAGACTTTCTTGTAGTGGCCAAAGTCGAAGGTAGTCACGTCCCTCGGCCTTGGAATTTGTGGCGTCTCTACTTCAAGCATGGGCTATTCCACCGGAGTCGGCGCTCTTGCCGTAGAATGGTTGGAAGCCAAAGTCTGAACGATCTGTTGCAGGGCAGCCACCTGCTTTTGTTGGACTGAGAATCGTACTTCTATATTGTCTTGAAACTTGAGCTGACTATCTTCCGCTCGCTTCTCGGCCCGTTCGTAGCGAGCCTCGTCCCTTTGTTGGTTTTCCTCCAACATCCGCAACATTTGCTGGATGGGATCGATGCTTGGCATGGCTCGCTGGCTCCTTGAACTTCCCGAAGTGCCCGAACTACTTTGTTGCCCTTAGGTTTTGTCCGGTGCTTGCGCTGCAGATTGCGCTGGAGCCATTCCTTCAAAAGAAGGTAAATTACATTAGGATCATAATGTATTATGGACTTATTGCATGAACGTATCTCATTTTGGCATAGCCAGTTCAAGAGTTGCACAGGAATTTCATCGTTAAAGGAACTTTTCCAGTACGAGAGTCTAAGGAACTTGAATCTGTGCTCTGATACCACTATGTCACGACCCGATTCCGTAGAATCGTTGAGGCATCCCTCGAATCGTGACCGCAGTGCGGGCCTGGGGTTGCGCCCGCACAAGGCTAAAGTATTTGCATAACGAGCACATATTCAGAGTACGCAGATAAATTGAAATACAGATTTGAAACATGGAAAAGTTCTCTTTATTGATAATGAACATCTATTACAAACTCCTGAACGAGTCAGCTAATATGTCGAACGGCTTACAAAAGTGTTGACTCAAAATGAGATAGCAGTCATGTACATTACATCCCTTTATAAACTCAAATTGATAAAGACCTCCGGGCTGGAGGACGGCTTTGCCACGAAGCTGCATTTATGTATGAACAGTTGCGAGCTTCTTTCTTCAAAATGCTTCAAGGGGCGCGGTGAAGATGCGCCAACAGCTGGACTGGATCGGGAAGACGACTTCGGCTCCTCGCTCGGTTCGCCTTGGTGCGGAGAACCTGTTTCAACGAGGGTCAGCATGTCGAAACATACTGGTGAAGGCGAGCTAGCCGAACTATACCAATCAACACGTTATTTTAATGAAGCATGCATGTTTGTGGGTTTCTATCTTGCCTTAGTTCATTTACAAGTAAGCAGCATATAGAATTTACTGAAATGAACGTGCCACCGTTCGGTGGATTTTACCTGACCGTCTGAATTACCTGTACAATATTTACCATGCCTTCCCTGCCACGAAGACACAAGTTAGTTTACAACAGGTTTAAATATACAAGATGATCACTGTCTTGGTGCCATAATGGACGATAGTCTTTGACGAGAATGGTGTGCAACGAAAGTACAAGGGGTGTTGCAAGCCATTCCGCCAAGAACAAAAGACTAAACAATAGGTCTCGCCTGGACCGGATCGATGCCAGTGCCCCCGCATCATTCGCAAGACCGTTACCCTGTGCACAAGTTGTCCATGATCGAACAATATACAAGTAACAATTTATTGCAGTTGAGGCAACAAGAGTGCAATTTGAGGCAACAAGAGTACAACTCAAGCAATTGTACAAGACAAGCAACAATTCATGAGTTATTCCCAAACGAATAAGCATGCAGTTCAGTATCCGTTCATGAAATTATTGACAAGCATAATGAACCAAGTCTATTCTCTTTTATCTTGGTTTCTTTTATTATTACTTGGTATCGTTTGATCGGGGCAAAGGAGATTGCAGATTTATTAGATGTGAAGCTTGAAAGGAGGGCTAGCTAATCGGGTTAGTAGCCACTCACTTAGATTATTGGAAGGGAGAAGGAAATAGGCGCTTCATGACTCCGCTCGCAAGCCATCTACTGCTCGTTCACCTGCATTACGAATAGCTCGATCAATACCTCTTCCACTTTTCCAATCTCGGAATTGAAGTGCAGTTCAATGAACGAAAACAATGAAAACATCGAAACCGTTCAAGAAAAATAAGTAAATCCCAAAACCAACTCAAAGTACGAAACCAACAAGCGACATCAAAAATTGAGGCAATAAAAGATAGCAGCGGAGAGGTCCCTCCTGACTCTGCCGCTAAGCCGATCCGGGGGGCACAGTCCACTGAATATGGGAATCGATTCCGAAGAAACAAATCCATAACGAGGACGAGTTCTTAATTTAATCTATCCCGATCGAACGATATCGTCTTGTGTTTCTTAGCCGCGATCTCCGCACCGGAAGAACGGGGCGCTACAGTACATACCAGCCATCGCTCGATCAGAACTTCGTGACAAGTTTAATCGCCTCACTCAAGACAGTATGACAGTAGAAGAGTACAACGCGGAATTCATTCATCTAAGTCGTTTCGCCCCAACCCTGATCCCGACAGAAGAAGAGAAGGCTGAAAAGTTCTTCGACGGACTAAACATTGAGCTACAGAAACTAATTGGATCCGTTGCACCTACATCTTACCCGGACGTCCTTGCTGCAGCCCGACGCATGGAGCGCGTCATCAGGAGAGAGACCAGTCTGAAGCGATCATCCACATCAGCACCCGCGGAGCACCATAGGAAGAAGCTACAAAGAGACCTCACATGCACCAGCCATCAGAAATATCTCCACAGGCACTACCTATCTGTCAATATTGTCGCAAGCGAGGCCATATTGAGGACGAGTGCAGACAAAAAAGGAAAGTATGTTTAGCTTGCGGATCCAGTCAGCATCCATTGAGGGAATGCCCTGAGCGTCGAGAAAGAGCACCAATGGTTAACCAACAAGCGTTACCAGTACCGAGGCCAACCTATCCAGCATTGGGAGCACCGCCAACGGAAGTTGAAGGAGTCATACCACCACCTCTAGGAGGGTATCAGCCGAGGCCACCTTTGATACCACAAGCAGCACTCTTCCAGCAGGCCCAGCAGCAGCAGAGGAATTGATTGCAAGGACGTGGACAAGCCCTGACGATGACTTTGGAGGACGCACAGATTCATGGAGTAGCTAATGCACGTAAGCTTTATAAGTTATTCGTTTCTAGTATTGTTTTAGCTCGTGCCCGTTGGTTCGTGACCTCAGCCTTAACCTAGTAATGTTGAACTTGCTAATAACCTAGAATGTTTTTATAATTGATAACCTAATATGTTTTATAAGTAATGAATTGTAGTCTTCTAGATTTCCTTCATTCGGGAAATTGCATAACTTTTAATGCTTAGGAAAATAATTTTTCCTTTGTATTATTCTTACACCCTCAACCTTGATTTTTCTTAATCGTGATGTGCTTCGAATAATATTTGCAACCGTGTCATCTTTGTTGACCGGTTATTCTTTGATTGCTAGGACGCAATCCTCTTAAGGGGGTAGATTGTAATCCCCCTGATTTTCATGAATTTCTAATTTGGATTTTTCATAATTTTTCGTAATATTCTGGGATTTTTCTGTAATTAAAACCTAGGCTTTTGATAATTAAATAATTTTTAAATATTGTTTATTAATATTAAAATATTATGGAAATAACATTTTATGGTGTAAAATGGAAAACCGGACATAGGGTAATTTTCTGTGAATTTATTGGACCCCGGAATCATTTTTAAAACCCTGAAAACCGATATAGAATTAAACCGAATTAAACCCGTGCCAAACGCCCAACATCCCCATGAGAGCCGAAGCCAAGCCCAAGGAGCGTTGACCCAGCCCAAATCCTAGGTGAAACCCTAGTCAATCCTGCATGTATAAATACATAATTTTCTAGTTTTTCTCCACAAACAAAAAGAAAAAAAGAAATTACTAAAAATCCCTAATCCCTAATCCCTAATCCTAAACCTAACCCTAACCCTAACCCTGGCCGCCACCCCCTTTCCCTGACCACCCTCTCCCTACGACTCTGCCCTAGCCCGAGTCCCCCGCCGCTCCGCCCGGTCACGTCGCCGGCGGCCCCGCTCCGCTCCGCCCGGCCACGTAGCCGCCCGACTCCGGCCATCCTCCGCCCAGCCCCGCAGAGCCCGACTCCGGCCGCCCTCCGTCCAGAACCCTCTCCTCCCCGCTGCCATAACTCCCTCGCCCCGACTTCGGTCAGCCCCGATCCGCCGCAGCCTCGCCGTGCAGCGCCGCCGGCCGACGCCCCGCCGCCCGTCGACCTCCTCCTTCTCCTTCTTCCCCGCACCAGCAGGCCAGCGCTCAGCCCGAGCCCGCCTTCTCCAGCGCCTCGCCGCAGCTCCGCCGACGAGCGTCGCCTGAGCCGCCCGTAGCCCGACCTCGCCGACCCCATGCCCAGTTCCCTCCGACGAAGCCCTCGCTGTTGGCCGCCTGAACCCTAGCCCCCGGATTCGGTCAGGACACGGCCCACTTCGTGTCGACTCAGACACGCGATTCGCAGTTTCTGGAGCCCTGTTCAGGTAGCATTTTATCTCTCCTCGTTATTCCGTTTTTGATTCCGTCTGTTGCAACGCCTAGACTGTATAACCCTCTCAATGCCCGTGCAACCCGCTCGGTGCATCGCGTCCTGTGGCGATCGTAAACCGCGATCCAAAAATAGAAAAACTAACGCCCTGTTTCACCCCGGAACTGAGTGCGCCCCGCCAAACGGGACGACTTGGTCACACACGGTCTTTACCGAAATGTGCGCGTCGTTGATACGGACGTGTAGGATTTCACAGAAGTTGATTTGGATGTGCGTGCATACCAAAATCAACGCGTATTCGCCGACAACGCCCCGTATCCGTTCATTCTGGAACACGCTGTAACTTTGTGTACACACGTCGGATCGAGACGAAACTTGCGCCATCGGACTCGTAGCAATACGCTGGTCCTGTGACCCAAGTTTGGTTCAATTCTGAGAACGTTGACAAAATCGCGTATCGTGGGCCCTACAAGCTCCACTTGACGGGCGATTTTGTGATCGGCTCATCGGAATCCAATTCTGGAAGTTCCGTTGGGTTCGTATCATCATTCCTGACTTGTTGACACTAAGTTTGATGAAATTGGAGACCTTTGACCCTGACACACTTTTCGGTGCAAAGTGGCCCACATGTGGACCCTACTTTGACCAGGAAATATCATTTTTGTCCATGTGTCCAAATTGGACTTAAGGACAGGTATTTCTAGCTATTTGATATTTTCAGAATCTAATGGTGATGTTTATTTCAGCAACCGAAGTAGTACCTGCAGATCACACTGAGACCAGAGCTACTGTTGGAGTCAGAACCCCAGGCAAGTGTACCTCGCCAAAACTTGCAGTCTTTGTTACTTATTTTCTTGGCTTATATATATATATATATATATATATATATATATATATATATATATTGTGGTTCATGCTTGACCTAGGACCGTGTCACTTTACTTAGCGTCTGATTCATAGTCGGGTGCCAACACCGTACGCGGCGTTGTGTATTGTCAGCTAGACATGGATAGCGAGACCCCATCTTTCTCGTACTTGTCCTATCAAGTACATTATAACACAGGACACTTGACACTATTCATGAGACAGAATCTTCCTGAGATATTCATGGTGATTCTGTATAGGATACAGGTTTTATGACATAGACATTATATTCCTAGACATTATATGACTTGCTGCATTAGATATGATCTTACGTGACATGGACATGGGGCCACATGGACGTGAGACGTATGATTACATTGGATGGGGAGAGTCACACAGGCTACAGGTTGATCTTATATTATGCCGGCGTCTCAGTCTTCCGCTGAGCTAGATGACCACATGATATCACTGTTACTGGCTCCTCTACACAGAGCTTGTAGTGGTTTCAGCCTGAGTTCTAGTGCTGCTCTCATCTTGCATAACACTTAGCTGGTTATTTAGTGTATCCCTATTATTTCATCTATTGCGGAAGAGACACACAGGCTACAGGTTGACTATATTGTGCCGGCATCTCAGTCTCTCGCTGAGCTAGACGACAACATGATATCACTGCTACCGGCTCCCCGACACAGAGCTTGTAGTTGTTTCATCCTGAGTACTGGGGATGTTCTCACTTGTATTTCACATAGATGGTTACATATTTACCCTATTTATTACATTATTGCTGCACTGCATTTATTTTGGCTTGTATTATCTGTACCTTGTTATGTCCCCTGAGGACCTGGATCCGGATTATGTCCCCAGGATTTACAGACGAGATCTATCCCGAGGTATACGGGACCGCAATAGGAGCTGATACAAGAGCTGTACCGACATTGAGGACGAGATCATACCAGAGGACTTCTCCTGAGTATTGGCTTTATATACTCATTTATTTCTATTTTTAGTTCCTTTATTTTCCAGTCTATTGCATTGATGTATCAGACTTGTTCTCGGATTGTTCTCTGAGACACTTTTATTAAGATTTGTTAGTTAGTTCTATTTGCATTATTCTGGTATTTGATCTGTAATTATCTGTTGTGGATGAGATAGCATAGACTGTGACTTGTATCATTGGACCTACTTATTATTGTATTACAGCTTAAGTATGCCCCGATGGATCCATTAAATTGGGTTTATCCATCGGTGTGTGCTGTTGGCCATTGCCACGCGTCTAGTCCCTCAATATTTTGGGACTGGGGCGTGACAGAGGCAGTCTCTAATCAGGGAGCTGCGTAAATAAGAAAATATTCGAGTGTAGTCCTCGGCAAGGATTGATCCGAGAGTTATCCTCGGCTAGGATTGAAAGTGGGGGAGTAGTTGCATGGTCACGGATAACTGGTTGCGCACCAGGTAGAGTGTCACGACCCGCACCCGGATATTCGGGCACGAGTGCGTGGGCACGTCCAGCCTACGCCGCAGAATCGGCGGTAGTACGCTGTCTAGGTCTTACTCACAGGTAATTTAAATCTATCTCATCCACAATAAAGTAAATAGACAAGGAAATTAACAGGAAATAGGAATGCTGATTTATAAAACAAATTGTGATAACAGATCCACAGTTTATACATGAACAGAAGATAAATCGGGGACAAACCCGATTACTGTGCTGAAAAGAAATACTAGCTAACTGGCTGCTACTCCTCAAGGGTAGTCTCCTGAGTAGGAACGGGCTCCTCAGAAGTATCATCTGTACCCTCATAGGGACCATAAGGTAGGGCAAAGTTCTCATCATCACCTAAACAACAGATCCAGTCAGGAAAGGAGCAAAGTACACAATGCACAACAAGATTAAACTAAATATTTATGACAATTAAGTATTGAATATCATATTGAGAAAATTGCATAGAGGGACATCATTATCTCATAGTTAATGCTGTAACCAGGAATATGAGAAAAGCAGGAAATAAATGAGACAGGAATGAAACTACAACAATCAACAAGAGCCATAACTAGACAAGAAGCTATGTGAGTGAACTTGTGTTTTTAGAATACCTAGTTGGCATGCAGGGGTCTATAAAGTTAAACCGGCCGCCATGGACGGCTATTATTCACGAAAAATTGAGATCCGGCTGATGGACAGTCGTGTACCAACAGCTATTATTCACGACACGGGTCAGGGTAAACTGCATGCCTTTCGGTATTCTCCCTCCCGACACGAAAAACAAGACATGAATTCCAATATTCAGGACATGAGATACATTATTCTGACATCACGTGTAATCAGCAAGGGTACTAGTAGAGCAGGGAATTAATTATCACAATATAAAGATTAACTTGAGGTGCAGGTACTTGCCTGTTGTTTGGATCCGATCAATTGGTTCTAGGGGAAGTTCCAGAGATGAGTCCAAAAGCTGAAATAAACATTACCATCACGCTCAGAAGATGTCAAATAGCTAGAAACGCCTATCCTTGGGTCCAATTTGGAGACAAGGGCAAAAACGGCAGTTTCGGGTCAAAACGGGGTCCGCCGTTGGGCCCGCTTTGCACCGAAAAACGTGTCCGGGTCAACGGTCTCCAAATTCACCAAACTTAGTGTCAACAGGTCAGGAACGCTGATACGAACCCAACGGAATTTTCAGATTTGGATTCCGATGAGCCGATCACGAAATCGCCCGTCGAGCGGGGCCTGTGGGGCCCACGACACGCGATTTCGTCAACGTTCTCAGAATCGAACCAAACTTGACCCACAGGACCAGCGTATCGCTACGAGTCCGATGGCGCAAGTTTCATCTCGATCCGACGTGTGTGCACGAAGTTAGGGTGAATTGCAGAAAAGGCGGATACGGGGCGATGTCCGCGGATACGCGTTGATTCCGGTGTGCACGCACACCCGAATCAGCTTCCACGAAACCTCACACGTCCGTATCGACGCTGCGCACGTATCTGTGAAGACCGCGCGCGACCAAGTCGTCCCGTTTGGCGGGACGTACTCAGTTCCGGGGTGAAACAGGGTCTGGTTTTTCCTGTTTTTGGATCGCGGTGCACGATCACCACAGGACGCGATGCCCCGAACAGTTTGTCCGGACACCGAGAGGGTCATACAGGCTTCACAACGCAATTTGCGGAATTGAAAACGGAGCTACGAGTCAAAAGTTACACGTACCTGAAGGGGACCCGAAAACAGGGTCGAACCGTATCCGTGTCGTGTCGGACACGACACGAAGAAAAGGGGATTTAGGGTTAGGGTTTCGTCTGCGGCGGCCGGCGGCTCGCCGGAGGGAGGCTGGAGGCGGTCGGGGGCTTCGCCGGAGGCGGCCGTGCTCGCTGGCGGGGGCAGCGGCGTGCGGCAGGCGGCCGGCGGCGGGGACGAGCAGCTGCTGCTGGCTGCCGCGGCTGAGGGGAAAGGGCTGAGTCGTCGTCGATGGCCGGCTGGCAGGCGGAGGACGGGGGAGAGGCGACGGCGGCGGTGGTGGAAAGGGCGAGGTGGCCGTGGCGGCGTGCGGCGGAGGGGAGCGCGGTGGCGGTGGCGGATCGTGGTGTCCGGAGGGAGAGAGGGGGAGGTTAAATAGGGCGGAGGCGGTGGCGGTTGCAGAGGCCGAGACGAGCGGGGAGGTGGCCGGGTCGTGGAGGAGCGGCCGAGGCGGGCGGCGGCGCCGGACGCGGGGAGGGAACGGGTCGTGGGGGAAGGGCTGGGGAGCGGGTCGGGGTCCGGGCGGGTCGGGTTCAAGCGGACCCGACCCGACCCGCTAAGGGTGACGGGCCGTGGGGGACTGGGCCGGGCCGGCCCAATGGGCCGCGGGCCGGAAATTAAATATAAATATATATAATAATAATAATAATAATAATAATAATAATTAATAAATAAATCAGTAATTAAATAAATAGTTTTAGGTGATTTAAAAATAGGTCCGGGGCCCGATAAATTCCAGAAAAATTACCCTAAGTCCAGTTTTCCATTTTACACCCAAAAATATTATTTTCATAATATTTTAATATTATTTATTAACAATTAAAAATCATTTAGTAATTAAAAACCCTGATTTTAATTACAGAAAAATTCCCAGAAAATTCCAGAAAATTGGGAAAATCCAAGATTTAATAATTTGAAAATTCAGGGGGTTTACAACCTACCCAACTTACAAAAATTTCGTCCTCGAAATTTAAAACTTAAGCCATACTCTGTTAACCCTTCATGTACATAAGGCAAGTCCATCGCAATCTCCTTGCGATAATTAAAATCCGAATCATGTCCACTGCAATCACTTCATGATTAAGGTGACTACTTGTTCCAATCAGAATGTTAACCTATGTTTATTACTTCTTACTTCCCCCAATTACCGCAGGCAAATTTTAGATTAAGTCCATATAGCATTTTCAAGATTTGCACCTGACTTTGCCTCTAGTTATCATAAATTCCTCTAGAAGTGATTCAAGTCCGACAGTATTCCTCTTCACAATTGTATGCTTCAACTCTTTAAATTCCAATCACATCCTCAATATTCTAACTAGGTAGTCCAACCATCCAATTTTAATTCTTAAGTCAAATCATCAAATTGAAAAAAAATAATTTAAATGTAGTTCACCAATGTTTAAGTCTAAATCATAATATCCTCTAAATTCAAATTGACGATTTTTCCTTCATTATTTCAAGATCTAAATCGTGTTACTTGAGATATAACTATTGATATCAATTCATTAATCATCTTAGTCACTCCTTTAAATTTTCAAAATGAGAATAGCTTGAACCTCTTCCAATCTAATCTTCTCGGTCACAATTTTAAAGAATTTATCTTGAGTTGACAATTGCACTGCTACCCAACTTAGAATTTTACCCATACATCACCAAAGACTATATGCCTTAAGAGAAATATTCCTTAATATGTTTACTTATCTCATTCAATCCTCGAATTTCAACGCCGATCATATCACATATGATATGTCCTTAATTACGAAAGTTTAATCCTCAAGTATGTGATCGGCTTATGTGGCATATCTAGTACTATCTATGTACTAACTTATACCATGCACGAGATTTCGTCTTTCCGAAATAAGGGAAAACGAAGATCAATAATAAAGAGTTCAAGGGTGAGGTGATAGAACAGAGGCATCGGGATCAAGGAGTTTAAAGAATTCAAGTGAGAATTGTCAAGCGATTTGTGGATTGAAATCCTATCTTAGAAATTCCTATTCACATGCTCGTATTAATACAGTTATACTCAGACATGTCTAGGGCAGATATACTAGTCAACTGTATATCTCAATCCACGTAAAGTAGTGCGAAGGGCGAATCAAAATGTACTAAGGCTGATCAGACCGTAATACACTGATTCTGAATAGACAATCGTATTAGTGTGTCGACCCACTAATACATATGTCATGAACAAGCTCGATAAGGAGTAAGCTTGCAAAACTAGGCTATAGAATAGCAGCATAAGTCGTGTACATCAAAATTAAGTGCGCTAGATGATGATGAAGAGAAGGTACAAATTATTTTAAAACAACACAAAACAACCTACAATAAGCACAAAACAAAAGATTCTACAAACTCTACAGTTATCAGTTATAAAAGCATAGCAGGTTATTAGCAAGTTTAAAATTTTCTAGGTTGGGGCTGAGGTCACGAACCAATAGGCGCGAGCTAAACAATAATAGAAAGGCGGCTAAAAGAAATCACTTACGCGCATTAGCTGCTCCAAGAGTCTGTGCGTTCTCCACGGTTATGCTGGTAGAGCATCTCGTGGTGATCTTGTAGGAACCTCGTCGCTTGCTGGTAGATCCTTTACTCTGCATCCAAAAATAAACGATAAGGCGCACAGGAATCAAGGCAGGATGCAAGTCAATAAAATGATTCGAAGCCGATGTGAATATCAAGAACGATTCAATCAAGTGGATGAGCTTTTTCTAAAATCCTCAATCTTATTGCAGGCCTGTTCGGTCCCTAAGTTGAAACCGAATCAATTTAGTCGTTTGACCTGCATGGGCCACCACAAAAACGTGTCACGACCCGCACCCGGATATTCGGGCACGAGTGCGTGGGCACGTCCAGCCTACGCCGCAGAATCGGCGGTAGTACGCTGTCTAGGTCTTACTCACAGGTAATTTAAATCTATCTCATCCACAATAAAGTAAATAGACAAGGAAATTAACAGGAAATAGGAATGCTGATTTATAAAACAAATTGTGATAACAGATCCACAGTTTATACATGAACAGAAGATAAATCGGGGACAAACCCGATTACTGTGCTGAAAAGAAATACTAGCTAACTGGCTGCTACTCCTCAAGGGTAGTCTCCTGAGTAGGAACGGGCTCCTCAGAAGTATCATCTGTACCCTCATAGGGACCATAAGGTAGGGCAAAGTTCTCATCATCACCTAAACAACAGATCCAGTCAGGAAAGGAGCAAAGTACACAATGCACAACAAGATTAAACTAAATATTTATGACAATTAAGTATTGAATATCATATTGAGAAAATTGCATAGAGGGACATCATTATCTCATAGTTAATGCTGTAACCAGGAATATGAGAAAAGCAGGAAATAAATGAGACAGGAATGAAACTACAACAATCAACAAGAGCCATAACTAGACAAGAAGCTATGTGAGTGAACTTGTGTTTTTAGAATACCTAGTTGGCATGCAGGGGTCTATAAAGTTAAACCGGCCGCCATGGACGGCTATTATTCACGAAAAATTGAGATCCGGCTGATGGACAGTCGTGTACCAACAGCTATTATTCACGACACGGGTCAGGGTAAACTGCATGCCTTTCGGTATTCTCCCTCCCGACACGAAAAACAAGACATGAATTCCAATATTCAGGACATGAGATACATTATTCTGACATCACGTGTAATCAGCAAGGGTACTAGTAGAGCAGGGAATTAATTATCACAATATAAAGATTAACTTGAGGTGCAGGTACTTGCCTGTTGTTTGGATCCGATCAATTGGTTCTAGGGGAAGTTCCAGAGATGAGTCCAAAAGCTGAAATAAACATTACCATCACGCTCAGAAGATGTCAAATAGCTAGAAACGCCTATCCTTGGGTCCAATTTGGAGACAAGGGCAAAAACGGCAGTTTCGGGTCAAAACGGGGTCCGCCGTTGGGCCCGCTTTGCACCGAAAAACGTGTCCGGGTCAACGGTCTCCAAATTCACCAAACTTAGTGTCAACAGGTCAGGAACGCTGATACGAACCCAACGGAATTTCCAGATTTGGATTCCGATGAGCCGATCACGAAATCGCCCGTCGAGCGGGGCCTGTGGGGCCCACGACACGCGATTTCGTCAACGTTCTCAGAATCGAACCAAACTTGACCCACAGGACCAGCGTATCGCTACGAGTCCGATGGCGCAAGTTTCATCTCGATCCGACGTGTGTGCACGAAGTTAGGGTGAATTGCAGAAAAGGCGGATACGGGGCGATGTCCGCGGATACGCGTTGATTCCGGTGTGCACGCACACCCGAATCAGCTTCCACGAAACCTCACACGTCCGTATCGACGCTGCGCACGTATCTGTGAAGACCGCGCGCGACCAAGTCGTCCCGTTTGGCGGGACGTACTCAGTTCCGGGGTGAAACAGGGTCTGGTTTTTCCTGTTTTTGGATCGCGGTGCACGATCACCACAGGACGCGATGCCCCGAACAGTTTGTCCGGACACCGAGAGGGTCATACAGGCTTCACAACGCAATTTGCGGAATTGAAAACGGAGCTACGAGTCAAAAGTTACACGTACCTGAAGGGGACCCGAAAACAGGGTCGAACCGTGTCCGTGTCGTGTCGGACACGACACGAAGAAAAGGGGATTTAGGGTTAGGGTTTCGTCTGCGGCGGCCGGCGGCTCGCCGGAGGGAGGCTGGAGGCGGTCGGGGGCTTCGCCGGAGGCGGCCGTGCTCGCTGGCGGGGGCAGCGGCGTGCGGCAGGCGGCCGGCGGCGGGGACGAGCAGCTGCTGCTGGCTGCCGCGGCTGAGGGGAAAGGGCTGAGTCGTCGTCGATGGCCGGCTGGCAGGCGGAGGACGGGGGAGAGGCGACGGCGGCGGTGGTGGAAAGGGCGAGGTGGCCGTGGCGGCGTGCGGCGGAGGGGAGCGCGGTGGCGGTGGCGGATCGTGGTGTCCGGAGGGAGAGAGGGGGAGGTTAAATAGGGCGGAGGCGATGGCGGTTGCAGAGGCCGAGACGAGCGGGGAGGTGGCCGGGTCGTGGAGGAGTGGCCGAGGCGGGCGGCGGCGTCCGCGGGCGGCGGCGCCGGACGCGGGGAGGGAACGGGTCGTGGGGGAAGGGCTGGGGAGCGGGTCGGGGTCCGGGCGGGTCGGGTTCAAGCGGACCCGACCCGACCCGCTAAGGGTGACGGGCCGTGGGGGACTGGGCCGGGCCGGCCCAATGGGCCGCGGGCCGAAAATTAAATATAAATATATATAATAATAATAATAATAATAATAATAATAATTAATAAATAAATCAGTAATTAAATAAATAGTTTTAGGTGATTTAAAAATAGGTCCGGGGCCCGATAAATTCCAGAAAAATTACCCTAAGTCCAGTTTTCCATTTTACACCCAAAAATATTATTTTCATAATATTTTAATATTATTTATTAACAATTAAAAATCATTTAGTAATTAAAAACCCTGATTTTAATTACAGAAAAATTCCCAG
This sequence comes from Iris macrosiphon, assembly GCA_036927795.1. NCBI lineage: Eukaryota > Viridiplantae > Streptophyta > Magnoliopsida > Asparagales > Iridaceae > Iris > Iris macrosiphon. The sequence goes on from JAYESA010000009.1 coordinate 175,880,165, forward strand.
AAAATTTCAGAAAATTGGGAAAATCCAAGATTTAATAATTTGAAAATTCAGGGGGTTTACATAGAGAGAGTCCTCGACACGATTACTGAGGCATCCGAATCGTGTCGGCCCGGGAGGACAGTGCCAATGTAGTCCTGGCGATACGCTAGCTGATGACTAGCGGGCGAGAGCGGGACATCCAGCAAGGCTTGCTACCGACCTGGATGGGCGCCGACTCGTTAGATGGCTAGGAGGCCCAGCAAGGCTAGCAACCGAGCTGGAAAGACAGCCGTCCATCGCAGATTATATCCAATATGGCTAGCAGAGCCAGTGACCTTCATATAGATAAGTCATGTTTGCATAGCGGCTATCCGCATTGAGATAAAGGAGAAACGGGAAGGAGTGCATTGCACGATATTTTGCATAAGTAGAATGGATGCACGGTATCACACATAGTTATAGTAAAATAGGTCGTGTGAGGCAGAGGCACGGTATAACACTTGGGTTTCATAGTTGCTTCTTGTTATTCCGTAAATTATTGTTTATATTGCTGCATATGACAGGGAAGGCCGAATGGTAAATAGTGGTAAGGTGAACTCAATTGGTCATTATTATGACACTCTTGAGCTGACACGGAGATTACTTTCTTTATATTGCCATGTAACTGATCCTAAGGCAAAAGAATAGAAAGACAACGAAACCAGTCGGTGCACATAACTAATGAACGTGCTTGTTTTATGGCGTGGGCGAGAGGCCTCCCCACCAGTGCATTTAATGTACTGATACCCAACCAGTCTGCATGCAGGATGCAGGGAGAACTCGTAAGGATTTGGAGATCGCTTAACGCAATGAGGCGCCGGACCGCACTTGGCGTCTTGGAGCGTGGCGCACGCACCTGGAGCTCGCATATATGAGACATAATGTATGGGAACATCATCATCCAGATTGTTTGTATTAGTTCTAAGCCTAAGGGCACATTCATTATAAGAGAGAGAGAGAGCATGAGCGGTTTATAATCTCGGCCTAGCGCCGCTTGTAATCTTTACTTCATATCAATAAAGAGCTTGATTTGGATTCAATACTTGTATTCATTTTATATTTCCGCTATGACGACTCTGTGAACTAGATATCAACGGCCGTTTCGGTATTTGCCTCGCACGGGCGCAACCCCAGGCTCGTGCGGCATCGTGTCCCGATGGAAACGTACGTCCCGCGGGAGCGCTGGCGCGATGATTCGTGCCTAGCGGGGACGGCCGATTCCGGCGGAAGATCGGGGCGTGACATATTGGTATCAGAGCACGGCTTTATGTCCTTGGAATTCGTTTCGATTCTCTCAGTTTTAAACTTGTGTATTGAAGAAGGGGTAGATACTCTCTCTCGATGCTTCGATGGATGTTCCATACAATAAGTCTAAATATTTTCGAAAAGTGTATGTGAATTATATGATTGCTTGAATGGGATTATGATGTGTCGGCTTTTGTCCCAACCTGTGAAGGACATTGTGAGAGTAGACTCGTGTTATAATCGGCAAGTTATATGTCTATATGAAAACACCAAGCGAGTAGAGTGTGAGATGAGAATATCGTTCAGACAGTGATCAATGCACAGGACCTTTTGGCCAAGTTGCATTGAGTATCGTGCACCAAGACCCTTGGTGCTAGTGAGTTACAGCGAGATTTGGGTATTGTTTGGATAAGAATAAAGTTGGACTTAAGAGGGAAATCGATAGACACGTTATCGGAGTGCCGCTAAGGCGAGAAATGGGAATCGTGTATGGAATTTTTAGATATAGTTTGGATGGTTATTCATAACGATAAGTTATGATTTACAACATATTTATATGGTGGGCTATCGATAGGGGTACATACGAGTTTAAGATCATTAAGACGACAAATAGGGATTGTGTTGGAGTTTTAAGGAACGAATTGGGAATACGAGTGAAGGATGTGAACGCGATTCAGAAGTTATTAGGATGACTCGATTCCTGAGTGGTGTATGCGGTAAGTCCCTTGTTCGATTATGCGAATTGTGGATATAATGAGTTGTATAGATTCATGGAGTATAACTCGAACCCTGAGTGGTGTATTGGTCGGCTTAGAAATGCTCGAACGAAGTCGTGAATTTTGGAGTATTAAACGAGTCTAGCGGCAAGCGACGAGATCGGGTAAAGCCTTAGTATAAATAAACAATCCCTAGCAAGTAAGCGAACTTGGAGGAGCATACAATACTTGGTTCGAACGAGTTACAATGATTTGAATAAGGGATAAGGCTTATATCGAATAGGAATCCAGGGCAATTAAAATTGATTACATGGTCGGAGAAACTTAAAGGATTGTACGAGCGATTTTGACTTGAAACAAGCGAATTAAAAACTTGTGTTGAGATAGAATAAATGGGGATGTGATCGGGATTAGTGCAATTGGAAATAATGTAGTGAACGAATGATAGTGTGCATAAAAAAATTAGATTTGAGTAGGATATCGCTCGATAGAGTTCGATTTGAGTACGAAGGCGATGATTTCAGGTGTGGAAGAATTTAGACCATAACAATAGTTGGAAGATAAGTATGGATTGATGCAAGTTAGTAAAATTATGATTCTAATGGATCGAGATAAGCGATAACAAATTGGCTTGGAGTTTGGAAGAGCGATCCTGAAATCAAGTTCGAAAAGATAAAACATTCGAAATCTGTCCCAGCGAGAACGATTATTCTGCGGGAGCGCCGGCGTGGTGAATTCACGTACGGCGGGGGTAATCAGACTCCAGGGAACATGTTCGGTGATTATTTCAAACGAACTTGATGAAAAGAACATATCAAAATAGGATAGACTTTGAGTTTGGGATTTGAACTTAGTTGTTTGAGGAGTGCTAGAATATTAAGTTGGACGGTTTGGTTAGGCGAACTTGGACTACGGTAAGAACGGTTGTTAGAAGAACATGGCTTGGTGGATCAATGTACAACTTGGAATAAAATGAAAGGTGACGATAAGGTATCTGTTCGTTCGAGGATAACCATAACGATTGACCTTCATGTCTTGTGTGGGTACAACTTCTTACTCGCACATGCGTCACGTCCGGATTAGGACAATCATTCTGCGGGAGCGTTGGCATGGTGATATCACGTCCGACGGGGATGATTGAACTTGCGGGAGACCGGAACGTGACAATTGAAGGATCATTTTGACTTGTGGTTCGATACGATAAGACAAGTTTTAGGATACAGATGAATCTAAGGATTTTTGGTGAGGATTTAGTCTAGAAACGTGAAGTAAGAGATGTTGGACGATTTTATGAACGAATACGTAGATTATGCTGGACGACTTAGAGTTTATGATATACATCGATGATTTATAATAGAATTGTGGCTTAGTGATACAAGCATAGAAAATGATGGATTGGTAAATTCTATCAAACGTGATGAAAGAGATATTGTGTGCGAATCGATGGGTTAGACCTGCAACGTGGGCGTATCATGGGTTCGGTTAAACGAGCGTGTTGGTGTGATAGGATGATCTGTGCTCGAATTTTAGAAATTTGAGTAAAACGAGCTTGGGTAGAATACCCGTGTAAAGGAATAATGGTTTGACCTTAGGGTGTTTGGGGCGAGCGTTGTGCAACGCGGTTGCACGACGAGTCACAAATTTGAACTGTACCTTTGACTTTGCGAGCTGACCTAGTGGCTAGGCAGACGACCCTATGCATTGAGTTAAACTGGAGTGGCTGACTTCAGAGTATCGTTCGGGAAGAATGGTGGAACTGGGGCAACGAGACTTAGAGTTAGGATTTAAAATTGGGAATATACACTGGAAACGTTTGTGTTGAAACAAATGCAATACGAAATAGGACTCGGGTAATAATTGATTTGGTCGGATCAGTTATGCGACGGTGAGGAATAAGACGGTATTAGAGAATTGTCGGACGGAACTCTCATGATTTGAATTGGTGATATTGAAGATAAGTTGGCGTGATGAGTTGGATCATTGCTTGGAAGATGCGCGTTGCTACTAGTATTGCTAAACTTGAAATTGGGTAAGATTGGAGTAGACGATAACTAAATCAAACCAGAGTTCGGTTATTCGTATAGCAAAACGATCCGCGTTTTGAAAGATTTTTATGAGTAGCTTGTCAGACTTAGCTGTCACTAAGCTTGGTTGAAATACACGACGTCTTGAATATGGGTACGATCCAGACTTAGCGATATGCATAACTCGGATGCAGCTGCAAATAAAAATATTTGGACTCGCATGGATGAGTATGGCAACTGAATTAGGTTAGCCTCAACCTAAATTTTCATAAAGGAAAGATTGTAACATTTCCTGTGCTACTGAGATAGTTCTACGCTAAGGCGCAATACGAGATTGAGTTTGGAAATGCAATAGTTGTACGAAGAGATCATTCGGATAAAATGATTAAGCACTCGTGCGAACGGAACGAGTAAAAATGATTAGGAAGTTAAGTTCGATTGAACCAAAAGACGCGAAGGATTAGAGCGTACCCCAGGTGGACAATTTAGCTCTGTGCTAAGGCGCAATATAGACTGAGTCAGAAAACGTAGGTGATTAGGTGCGATTACTTAGCGTGATTGGGCGGTGACTCAGAGAGATTTGATGCAAACTAGATTGGAAAATTAGCTGAGATTCTAGCTTTTGGGTTAGGCGTAAAGATGGGTTTGATAGGCGACGTCAAGTAAACTGTCAAATCTGTTCGGTTGCGTTGGGCTCCTATGGAGATAACATAACAAGTTGGACAAGACCACCTAATTATGAGTTTTAAGTGCCCATTGAGTTATAGAATACTCCGTGTTTGAGTAATACAGCCATATACCAGGTGCAGTAGATTTTGAGTCGGGAGTGCAACGATTGAGTTGGGTATAGTTCGATAGTATTGAACGGTAGAGTCGTTCGATGAGAGTTGGCTAAACATTGGCGTAACGTATGGTGAGAAAAATAAATGATTATGGTATTAAGACAGTCCTTGGAAGTTAGATAAGATGTATAGAGTTTGGTTTAGAAGATATGCGATAGTGCGAGTTGCGCTCAGGAAGTCTCGAGGACGAGACTTGTTCTGAGTGGTGTATAATGTAATGACCCGCTCCGCTCAACCCGGAGAGCCGATTCAAACGGCACAAGTGTAGCTATTCAACCCGCCCTGCTCAGTGAGATGGCTCGTTCGATGCAAAGGCATTTATGTTGGGATCTTCAATGGAGTTAGACTTAGGCCAACAGAGGCGCATCCGGAGTCTCGCTCGTCCGAGGCGATACATCGCTAAGGTGGGTGGCCCCAGTGAACCTGTCTCTACTTAGCTGCACACTAAGACAATGGATGCTACATGCTAGTTTACAGGCGATAACCTTGCATGCTAATAAAAGAGATGAACGCACATAGCTAAGGGGATAACTCCGCCTTATCATTGTATAGAACATGGAGATCTTACTTGCTATTTGCGTAGTTGGGATTGTTGAGTTGGAATGTAGTAACTTCTATCATATATGCCATAAAGTAGTGTGAGTTCGTACTGAGGCGTAGTACCGCACGGAACATGACACGGGATAGAGTAAAATTATGTTGCATGCATAGACGAGGAAGGCTATCAAGTAGTCGTTTCGAGTCAGGAGATGGAAGAAAAGGAAGGTACTCGGGATATGCAGATCACCGAGGCAGTCTCTAATCAGGGAGCTGCGTAAAGAAGAAAAGATCTGAGAGTAGTCCTCGGCAAGGATTGATCCGAGAGTTGTCCTCGGCTAGGATTGGAAGTGGGGGAGTAGTTGCATGGTCACGGACAACTGGTTGCGCACCAGGTAGAGAGAGTCCTCGACACGATTGCTAAGGCATCAGAATCGTGTCAGCCCGGGAGGACAGTGCCAGTGTAGTCCTGGCGATACGCTAGCTGATGACTAGCGGGCGAGAGCGGGACATCCAGCAAGGCTTGCTACCGACCTGGATGGGCGCCGACTCGTTAGACGGCTAGGAGGCCCATCTAGGCTAGTAACCGAGCTGGGAAGACAGCCGTCCATCGCAGATTATGTCCAATATGGCTAGCAGAGCCAGTGACCTTCATATAGATAAGTCATGTTTGCATAGAGGCTATCCGCATTGAGATAAAGGAGAAACGGGAAGGAGTGTATTGCACGATATTTTGCATAAGTAGAATGGATGCACGGTATCACACATAGTTCTAGTAAAATGGGTCTTGTGAGGCAGAGGCACGGTATAACACTTGGGTTTCATAGTTGCTTCTTGTTATTTCGTAAATTATTGTTTATATTGCTGCATATGACAGGGAAGGCCGAATGGTAAATAGTGGTAAGGTGAACTCAATTGGTCATTATTATGACACTCTTGAGTTGACACGAAGATTACTTTCTTTATATTGCCATGTAACTGATCCTAAGGCAAAAGAATAGAAAGACAACGAAACCAGTCGGTGCACATAACTAATGAACGTGCTTGTTTTGTGGCGTGGGTGAGAGGCCTCCCCACCAGTGCATTTAATGTACCGATACCCAACCAGTCTGCATGCAGGATGCAGGGAGAACTCGTACGGATTCGGAGATCGATTAACGCAATGAGGCATCGGACCGCACTTGGCATCTTGGAGCGTGGCGCACGCACCTGGAGCTCGCATATATGAGACATAATGTATGGGAACATCATCATCCAGATTGTTTGTATTGGTTCTAAGCCTAAGGGCACATTCATTGTAAGAGAGACAGAGAGCATGAGCGGTTTGTAATCTCGGCCTAGCGCCGCTTGTAATCTTTACTTCATATCAATAAAGAGCTTGATTTGGATTCAATACTTGTGTTCATTTTATATTTCCGCTATGACGACTCTGTGAACTAGTTATCAACGGCTGTTTCGGTATTTGCCTCGCACGGACGCAACCCCAAGCTCGTGAGGCATCGCATCCCGATGGAAACGTACGTCCCGCGGGAGTGCTGGAGCGGTAATTCGCGCCTAGCGGGGACAGCCGATTCCTGTGGGAGATCGGGGTGTGACAGGAATGCCACTGGTATAGTGGAGTTAAAGCGCCAACTGGGCGCGGCCTTCTCTATGAAGGATTTGAGCGCAACAAAGACTATTCTTGGGATGGAGATCAGCCGAGAGAGAGAGAGAGAGAGAGAAAGAGATTCCAAGTTGCTACACTTGTCCCAAAAGAAGTACATTCACCGGGTACTTCAGCGTTTCAGGATGGACGGGTCGAAGAAAGTGGGTAACCCCCTCGCGGCTCACTTTATGTTCACTGAGGAGCAATGTCCATCTACCGAGGACGAGAAGGAAGATATGGAGAGGGTTCCATATGCCTCAGTTGTGGGAAGTCTTATGTATGTTATGGTGTGTACGAGGCCAGACATCGTTCATGCAGTTGGCACAGTTAGCAGGTATACTTTCAATTCTGTAAGGGTACATTGGAATGGGATCAAGTGGATTCTACGATATCTTTAGGGCACTGCCGATTGGAGACTTTCTTTTGCTGGTAACGAACTGAAGCTGGTTGGGTATACCGACGCTGATATGGCAGGAGATGTAGACACGAGACGATCGAATTCGGGCTATGTGATGATGTTTGCTGGTAGAGCAGTATCGTGACAGTCACAGTTTCTGAAGTGTGTTGCCTTATCGACGATAGAGGCAGAGTACCTTGCAATGATATAGTCTTGCAAGGAGTTGTTGTGGATGAAGAAGCTATTGCAGGAAATTTGGATAAAGCAAGAGCAGTATCCTTTGCTTTGCGATAGTCGGAGTGCTATTCACCTTGTGAAGAACCTGACATTCATAGCCGGTCCAAGCACTTTGAGACCTGGTATCATTGGATACGAAATATTGTGGAAAAGAAGGAAGCGACGCTTGAGAAGGTTCATACAGATGACAACAGAGCCGACATGTTCACAAAGATTCTTTCAAAAAAAAGTTTGAGTACTGCAGGCGGATCGTCGGGACGACGACCCCCTTCACATAGTTGTGAAGGGGGAGATTTGTTGGAGTGGGTGAGGTTCCCAACCTATGTGGAGAATACCCCGGAGTGCGATAAGCGCCATCTGTGTGTCAAAAAAGCTCGAAAAATGCATCGAGTGCCGTGTATTGAAACATTTATGGTAAGCAAATATTATATGGGATTTCCATCTTTGACTTTAATTATATATTTATGATTGGATCTTTCATATATTAACTTTCCATATAATTGGATTTCCAATTTATGTTAAGCTAATTTATGATTTAATTTTTATTAAATATATGATTGAATGTAATTGGATTTCTATAAATATTTTTGGCTTCCATATATAGATTTCAATATGGAAACCCTAATTTATGCAAGGGTTTATATAAAGGCTCATGCAATATACAATAATAAGAAAAGAAAAAAAAAAGATGAGAAAATATGACAAGAGTGTCATTGCAACTTTGGAGAGAAGAAAGAAGGATCGGAGACCGTTTCGGAGAAGGAGATCAATTTGGGTTATTTCTCACTGACTTTTTTTCGTGATTGTAATCTATTTTCTGTTCCAAATAGTTGCGGTGATCCGTGTTGGATCGGTGAGAAACTTTTAGAGGGTGTAATCTCTTTATTCCATTAGTGGAGGTTCTTTAGGGTTGGACTCCGATCATCCCGTGATTTTTTTCATCTTAATTTTTCACGTAAAAATCTCTTTCTGCGATTTGATTTTGGTATTTTTGGTTTGTGCGTTTTGCTCGATTCTCTCGCAGGTACTCTCTGGTTTGGGGGACGGGTTCCGCATTTCGTTCCCAATACAATTTTACTGTTCATGTTAACTCACAATAAATCTTGTCTGCAAATCTTACAACCAAACACGTGAAGTGATCCAAAATTTGAATTTTTGGCACTTCTTGTCACGACCCGCACCCGGTTTAGGGGCACGAGTGTGTGGATACGTCCAGCCTACGCCGCAGCATCGGCGGTAGAACGCTGTCTAGGTCAAGTACTATCTAAACAAATCTCACGCTAGTATCCAACTCCATAAGGAGACTCGGATAACACAAATTTTTTTACAACATACTCAATCACAACTACAGCACGATAGGAATTTGAAGAAATAAAGAATACAACACAAGTCTAATGACGAAATAATCATACCTGCAATCTGTAACATCCAATCCCCAAGTGTATCAGAAACCAGTCTACTAAGGTCACAGTCTGGAAAAATATTTTCCAGTCAGGAAGGAGCAAAGTACATCTCTAAATAGCAGTTCTATATTAATGACATAAACTATGTAGCAGTTCTAGATGGAAATATACCAGATGCATGTATAGGTACAAGAAATGTACAATGAAAGAAATACTGGAAATACTGTAAGTAAGTGCAGGAAAAGAAATAATATGTCAATGAGCAAGAAACCTATGACTAAGTGTGTGAGTACTAGCTTTAACATGTGATCGGCTTGGGAACTTGATCAGGCTGGTTACATGTGATTAGCTATGATTCATGGAAGGTCAGGCTAACCGTTGGTTAGCTATGATGCATGGAGATGGTCAGGCTAATCATACGTAACAGCTATGAAGCATGGAGATGGTCAGGCCGCACCCGACGTGAGATGTGGGGTGAGCTATGATGCATGGAAAGTTGGGTATGATCACATATCTACACTAAAATACTCCCCAAACCCCCGACTGGTATAGTAGATCAAATCATGGTACGCTATGGCACGGGATTCCCTAGGGAGGTAGCAAATCTCCCCGGAAATCAGTGTCTGTACATGCACAAGATATCAAGGAAACAAGTCTTGTACAAGCTACACCATGAATAAGGAATAACATCTCATGACGAGATCCGTCTACACCAATCCGTGTAACCAGCGTGTCAAGAACATGGATATTTACACTAGATACAGGGAACATAGGAGATATCATAAATTAGAAACTAATCAGAGAATGTACTCGCCTGTGGTCCTGAGCAAGGTGTGGGGATCGATGTCCAAAATGGAGTCGCAAAGACCTAATTGTGGAATATAAATGTCAGATACTAAATTAAAGGAATACATGTTTAACTAATTAAATATGAGGCCTCTAGGTCATGTCTAAGTCCATACTAGGTTAACTAGGGCCACACTAGGTCTATACCTTGTTACTCTAGGCTTCCCATGTTATTACCAACAACATTTACATACTAGGCTATTAGTATAACTATAACTCCTACATAGATTCTAAGGCATCACTTAACTATGAAGCTCTTACTTAACTAGCACTCAAATTTGAACCTCAACTCATACTGATACTCTTAGACTCAACAGGTAGGTCTGAATTTGTTCACTGATACTCTACATAGCCAAAAACCCTATTTACTGATGCACACAGACATGCCCCACTGAACTGTGATGCAGGGAACCCACAAGTAATATTTTCAGCAGCTACACACTGCTACACTCTCACACAACTTCACAGTAGTGAAATCCCCAAATACTGATACTCTAAACTGATACAAACTGACACAGGTATCTGCCTCTCATACACACAATGCTACACAAGGCTCACTGAGAACACACAGGACACTGACACATACAATATCGACACATAGGCAATACTGACTAACTGATACATACACACAGTTCAAATACTGAACATAATGCCTTACACACATACTGATATAATCTGATACACTAATCCTAATACTGATACAAAAACCCAAATGCCAGACACACTGAATTCCTACACAACTGCACCTCACATCTACTCACACACAAGTACACAGGCATGGGCATAAGCTGGTACTGGGATACATTGACACTATCTCACTCTCACAGATTTCTGGGTACTGGTACACACACTGCTAATGCACCTAGGTATCTAACTGACACACAACACAGCCACACAGTTATACTGAGACTGCTCCCTGAACTCAGTCACTCACACAAATACAGTTTGCTGACACAGGGACTCACACACAATACACTGATACACATATATATATGTATATATATAACTAACACTATACACTAACAACTAACATATCTATATAACTTAACTATTAATGATTAAACATCTGAACAGTCATCTTACTCTCCTCTATAACTTAACACCCTACCCTAAACTTGTTGACTGTACATGAATTGATCAACTAACCAACAAAATTGCACTAAAATATACTAACTGACATCTTAAGTTACTAACTGATACTCATATATCACCTCCCTTACACCAAAACCCACACATACACTTCACCCCTCTACTCACTGCCACTAGACTGAAATAAAACCTTCCCTCCATACTGATACTGAATTTAAACTAGCTACTGATACTAAACTACACCCAAATATAGAACACCAACCAACTGCATCACAACCTGCCTATAAACACATACACATACGCTCAGGTTCTTAATTCCTACTATGTACTCACCCCTCACTGATGCGCAGCCACACTCTCAGACACTCTGACACACAGAAATCTGATACCCCATATGACACTCAAACACAACCCAACCTACACTATACCTGCACTTAACTTCCTTACTGAAAGCATATGCACACATAATGGGATACTGAGACACACACACTGGTGTTTACTCAGGCACTCACTGAGAATACACATACCAGATGCATCACCTACACATACTGATCCAAGCCATCATCAGCCCTTCAAAACCCCAACCCGATACTTACCTGCTCTCAATACTGGTACTCAGATATATCTAACTGAACTGAAACCCAACACAGTCCCAAAGACCCGACTGTGCACACTGGTTTCTGACTGATACACTAAAAATTGCTCACACTAGAACACTAGCACATGGGCTAAATACACACACAGGTACAAATTTACTGATGCACAGATTTCTCTCAAACCCGACTGTGCACAGGAAACCCCTAACTCACAGCCTATCTATACACCTATGAAATTATATCTGGGTATATAGATTTGTATACCCAAACATGCAGAAATTAGAATACCTAGATAAGTAAATCCCTAAGAACCATATCACCAAACACTTGGTGTTCAAAAAAATGGTTTTACATAAGAACATCATGAATCCTCATATCAGAACCCCTAAATCGAGATCTAACCTACATGTAGGAGATAAAATCAGTATACATACAAATACCTAGGGTTAGGTTTCACGAAAAATTGGGGAAAAACCTATGTGGGTCACCAAAACACTAGTTCCTCTTAGGTTTTCACGTAGAATCCCTAAAATTCGAGATCTACACAGCAAGGGGGTTCCTAGAGGCAATATCAACAGGAAAAACAGAGATTAAATGAATAAAAATAGGGTTTTACCTATAGGGAGATGGTTTCCCTATGAAAGTTCTTCTTCCCCAAGGTTCCTTGACCCAAGTTCCTTGCTTCCCTTGCTTTGGAGGAGGAAGATGAAAACCTAGGGTTTTAGTTCTGAATTTGGGGTGAGGGAGGTGGCTTTCTTGATGGAGGCTAGGGTTTCTTCTTTCTACATGAAGGAAGAGTGGCTCCCTTTTATATCAAACTAGGTTAGGGTTTCTAATGCATAGGTTTAGTTAAACCCCCAGGTTAGGTCATGTAGAACCTAATTAACTAAGGTTTAGCCAGTCTAGGGTTTGAGGTCCAAACCTAAAGTTTGAATTCTAGGGTTTCTTTAGAACTGGGTTTTCAAATTAGGATTTAGTCATTAGGGTTTGTCCTAATGAGTTCTAGGGTTTGACCTAAAACCAAATATTATTAACAACATATAATTACTTTATAAAACTCAGCAGATTAATTAAATACATAATTATTCAGAATAGTGAAATTACACAAATGCCCTTATTTGGAAATGTGGTAGTGACAAGTCTACCCACCTTAAAAGAATTTCGTCCTCGAAATTTAAAATCCTCATAGTAGTGTTTATTCATACACATTATTATTTTCCCTCAAAGTTTAACTTCATCATCCATGAAATTAGGTAATAATCCACAATGTCTTTTCACAATTTGTCAAAAATTTCGAAATTATTGCATAACCTGAAAATCCTCGAAATAGAATCAAAGTCCATTTTTATCAAAATTTCCTCGAATTTTTTTTTTTTTTTTAATAATTCAATACTCAACATTTAATATCCACTCCTCAAAATTGATTTTAATCAATGCACAATTATAAAATGTAATCTCGTCCCACAAGTTTGAATTTAAACATTTATCCATCAAAAAAAATTTTTTTTTTCTCGATTTCCTCTTCCTCAAAATACTCAACAATACAATACTTAAGGATTCTCCAAATGCGACATCCAAATATAAAATTCTAAAATTCGTAACTTGCAATCAAATAAGTATGTTGATAATCTCCCAAAATTTCCAAATTTAATAACCAATTTAAGCATGTCATAATCTTCTTGGAATTTATACATCATAAATTCTGCCATGTTACATTCTTGGCCCTTTATTTAAATCGATGGTTATCCTCGAATTTTAATCATCTTGCCTCTCTTGTCAAGTCATAACCCCTTCATGAATCTTCGTCATGGTTAAACCCCAATAATCATGGTCTAAGAAAATCTTTCCTATAATCATACAACATGCAATCTAAGGGAATATGTATGGTCATGGTGTCCTCTGTCATGGTACTGCAGTCTCTGTCAGGGTGTACTACCAATTTTATTCTAACAAGAAATCATGCATACAACTACAGTACTAGGAAAATCAATCAATCGAAAGACGGAAAAAGAACATTAGGAGGGAAAGGAAGAACCTGCTAATATATTACTTGTAGTATCTACTATCTCTAACAAACACTTAACTCTAGCACATTCACTAACTAATTCCTATTCCTGTACACTGGTACCCATCTCAACTAATCATTAATCTACAAGATCCATGAATATATTTGTATTGCACACACCTGTCTATTAATGCCAAAATCTGGTGCCAAGAATCTCTAATATAACCATGATTCAATAATGCATCCAAGTTGATACCTCTATCTCTTTAGTACCATACCCTCTGTCAGTTCCCGTTCCTACTACAATTATTCATACTAGTCGTTCTTATCACTCAAATATACGTCAAGTGCAACACCATACTAAATACTGCTCTTTCTAATACAATTTTAGATGGACACCCAAGTCAGTCTGCGGTGCCATCTCAATCACGCTCAAGTCACCAGATCCTTACACGTGTATATCATCTACTCATATATTAATATTCATATTTCTCATCTACCATAAATTTAATCCTCAAAGATAATTATCAAGGTTTAACTTCTCGATCAACTTAAAAATAATATATATGCCTCCTCAAAGTCAGATACTCAACATCGAATTAAAATTTTAATCACTTCTAAAATCTTTGTAGCCTTGACCATGTTTATTGAATCAATATTTGAAATCCTCAAAATTTATGACACAATCTCAACTTCTCAATAATTCTCAAAGTAAAAATTCATTTCCACTCTTTAATTTATAAATCCACCAATTTACATATAAGTACTCGTAGTCTCTAATACTCGAGGTGCACTCAATACCTCTAGTGTCTATAATTGTATACTAAAATTGTACTGCCTGAATCACTTGTACTATTACCTCCAATGATCAAAGTTATCATCAACTGTGTTTTCTTTCATGATTTCAATTTATGTCAACTGGTATATCATCTAATTATCATCACACCGAGTGCTTACTGTTACTAGCACCATTTTCAATAATCCTTGATGTAGAATCATTGGCACTCTTGGTATTATATTACTAGCTTCATTAATGAATTATCTCATTAAGCTCATTAGAACTCATGTTTACCTGTACCTTCTATAATTACTCATGTTTTTTTACTCTCATGGGCATGTGTATGGTTCTTCATCTCAATTGATGTATAGGTATTTTCCTTTAACCTTTTACAGCCTGTTAAACTGATCTGTGATACGCCTCACCCTTTTCATTACCAATTTCGATATTTCTCTACTCATGACACCTCATTAACTCTTTATGCGTATATATTTCCTTACCTTTAACACTTCTGATATCAATCATCAAATTGAATATCATGCTCCATAAATCCTTAACACAACTCCTGGATACTTAATTGTTCACGTAGATCATCCAATTGCATAATCATGATTATCCAGGACGGGTAGGTTGGCTCTGATACTAACTCTTGAACTATCACTGATACTCTATACTCTCCTTCTACTCACAGTCTCTAATGACCTTATCCTAGAACCATTGTTACAAGGTACTATGCTATGGGTTAATTCTAGATCAAGGCCTACTGCTCACATGTCCAACTAGGAAACACTTACAAACTCACAAGCAACACTCAGTCAATACTAATACTCAAGACACAGACATAATTACAAGTCACTAATTATCATACTTAACAAGGAACCCTCAAAGAATAGAAGCTCAAAAGGAACTGGATTGAGGACTGAAAGTATCTTTACTGCTAGTAAAGAAAAGAAGGGATGGAACAAAGTCCTGGAATAACATAAATAGATAAGTCTTAAGATGACACTTTAAGAACCAATTTAAGATACAACCTGATAATCATACATGTCTGTCAGAAATTATGACACACAGAATCCTCGCCACGCCAGTAAGCATAGATGCGATAAACGACAGGTTCCGTAACTAAGGTATGCAACTCTATAATCATGTCATCTAGAATCCTCGCCACGCCAACCGGTATGGCTGCGAAAAACTCTAAATCTCATAACTAAAGTATGTACATCCAAGTTAGGTTCCAACGTTCTCGTCACGACAGCTAATATGGCTGCGATAAACTCTAGGTTCCATAACCAAAGTAGACGTTTTACCTTTCTCACTATCCTCATCAATATATGTCATCAGATGATACCATAAATTCTAGTCCGTAAAATTCATCTCAATATGAAATCAACTCAACAACGATACCAGGAATTAAAGTTAACAACTGGTCAACAAGAATCAAACTCAATATCAACGAGTGAGGACGGACGGAAACAAGGGCGAAGGAATTAAATTGGAAATTATAATAAGATTCTCATGGGGTCATCCCAGGAAATCTTTCAAATAAATTGTGATTGAGTATCCTCTCTCATCCTAGTATCCTATGTCCTATATTCTATAGCAGGCACGCGGTAGTACAACTAATACGTCGCACTACCAAGTCTGACCTGCATGGGCCACCACTAAAAACGTGTCACGACCCGCACCCGGTTTAGGGGCACGAGTGTGTGGGTACGTCCAGCCTATGCCGCAGCATCGACGGTAGAACGCTGTCTAGGTCAAGTACTATCTAAACAAATCTCACGCTAGTATCCAACTCCATAAGGAGACTCGGATAACACAAAAATTTTTACAACATACTCAATCACAACTACAGCACGATAGGAATTTGAAGAAATAAAGAATACAACACAAGTCTAATGACGAAATAATCATACCTGCAATCTGTAACATCCAATCCCCAAGTGTATCAGAAACCAGTCTACTAAGGTCACAGTCTGGAAAAATATTTTCCAGTCAGGAAGGAGCAAAGTACATCTCTAAATAGCAGTTCTATATTAATGACATAAACTATGTAGCAGTTCTAGATAGAAATATACCAGATGCATGTATAGGTACAAGAAATGTATAATGAAAGAAATACTGGAAATACTGTAAGTAAATGCAGGAAAAGAAATAATATGTCAATGAGCAAGAAACCTATGACTAAGTGTGTGAGTACTAGCTTTAACATGTGATCGACTTGGGAACTTGATCAGGCTGGTTACATGTGATTAGCTATGATTCATGGAAGGTCAGGCTAACCGTTGGTTAGCTATGATGCATGGAGAAGGTCAGGCTAATAACACGTAACAGCTATGAAGCATGGAGATGGTCAGGCCGCACCCGACGTGAGATGTGGGGTGAGCTATGATGCATGGAAAGTTGGGTATGATCACATATCTACACTAAAATACTCCCCAAACCCCCGACTGGTATAGTAGATCAAATCATGGTACGCTATGGCACGGGATTCCCTAGGGAGGTAGCAAATCTCCCCGAAAATCAGTATCTGTACATGCACAAGATATCAAGGAAACAAGTCTTGTACAAGCTACACCATGAATAAGGAATAACATCTCATGACGAGATCCGTCTACACCAATCCGTGTAACCAGCGTGTCAAGAACATGGATATTTACACTAGATACAGGGAACATAGGAGATATCATAAATTAGAAACTAATCAGAGAATGTACTCGCCTGTGGTCCTGAGCAAGGTGTGGGGATCGATGTCCAAAATGGAGTCGCAAAGACCTAATTGTGGAATATAAATGTCAGATACTAAATTAAAGGAATACATGTTTAACTAATTAAATATGAGGCCTCTAGGTCATGTCTAAGTCCATACTAGGTTAACTAGGGCCACACTAGGTCTATACCTTGTTACTCTAGGCTTCCCATGTTATTACCAACAACATTTACATACTAGGCTATTAGTATAACTATAACTCCTACATAGATTCTAAGGCATCACTTAACTATGAAGCTCTTACTTAACTAGCACTCAAATTTGAACCTCAACTCATACTGATACTCTTAGACTCAACAGGTAGGTCTGAATTTGTTCACTGATACTCTACATAGCCAAAAACCCTATTTACTGATGCACACAGACATGCCCCACTGAACTGTGATGCAGGGAACCCACAAGTAATATTTTTAGCAGCTACACACTGCTACACTCTCACACAACTTCACAGTAGTGAAATCCCCAAATACTGATACTCTAAACTGATACAAACTGACACAGGTATCTGCCTCTCATACACACAATGCTACACAAGGCTCACTGAGAACACACAGGACACTGACACATACAATATCGACACATAGGCAATACTGACTAACTGATACATACACACAGTTCAAATACTGAACATAATGCCTTACACACATACTGATATAATCTGATACACTAATCCTAATACTGATACAAAAACCCAAATGCCAGACACACTGAATTCCTACACAACTGCACCTCACATCTACTCACACACAAGTACACAGGCATGGGCATAAGCTGGTACTGGGATACATTGACACTATCTCACTCTCACAGATTTCTGGGTACTGGTACACACACTGCTAATGCACCTAGGTATCTAACTGACACACAACACAGCCACACAGTTATACTGAGACTGCTCCCTGAACTCAGTCACTCACACAAATACAGTTTGCTGACACAGGGACTCACACACAATGCACTGATACACATATATATATGTATATATATAACTAACACTATACACTAACAACTAACATATCTATATAACTTAACTATTAATGATTAAACATCTGAACAGTCATCTTACTCTCCTCTATAACTTAACACCCTACCCTAAACTTGTTGACTGTACATGAATTGATCAACTAACCAACAGAATTGCACTAAAATATACTAACTGACATCTTAAGTTACTAACTGATACTCATATATCACCTCCCTTACACCAAAACCCACACATACACTTCACCCCTCTACTCACTGCCACTAGACTGAAATAAAACCTTCCCTCCATACTGACACTGAATTTAAACTAGCTACTGATACTAAACTACACCCAAATATAGAACACCAACCAACTGCATCACAACCTGCCTATAAACACATACACATACGCTCAGGTTCTTAATTCCTACTATGCACTCACCCCTCACTGATGCGCAGCCACACTCTCAGACACTCTGACACACAGAAATCTGATACCCTATATGACACTCAAACACAACCCAACCTACACTATACCTGCACTTAACTTCCTTACTGAAAGCATATGCACACATAATGGGATACTGAGACACACACACTGGTGTTTACTCAGGCACTCACTGAGAATACACATACCAGATGCATCACCTACACATACTGATCCAAGCCATCATCAGCCCTTCAAAACCCCAACCCGATACTTACCTGCTCTCAATACTGGTACTCAGATATATCTAACTGAACTGAAACCCAACACAGTCCCAAAGACCCGACTGTGCACACTGGTTTCTGACTGATACACTACAAATTGCTCACACTAGAACACTAGCACATGGGCTAAATACACACACAGGTACAAATTTACTGATGCACAGATTTCTCTCAAACCCGACTGTGCACAGGAAACCCCTAACTCACAGCCTATCTATACACCTATGAAATTATATCTGGGTATATAGATTTGTATACCCAAACATGCAGAAATTAGAATACCTAGATAAGTAAATCCCTAAGAACCATATCACCAAACACTTGGTGTTCAAAAAAATAGTTTTACATAAGAATATCATGAATCCTCAGATCAGAACCCCTAAATCGAGATCTAACCTACATGTAGGAGATGAAATCAGTATACATACAAATACCTAGGGTTAGGTTTCACGAAAAATTGGGGAAAAACCTATGTGGGTCACCAAAACACTAGTTCCTCTTAGGTTTTCACGTAGAATCCCTAAAATTCGAGATCTACACAGCAAGGGGGTTCCTAGAGGCAATATCAACAAGAAAAAACAGAGATTAAATGAATAAAAATAGGGTTTTACCTATAGGGAGATGGTTTTCCTATGAAAGTTCTTCTTCCCCAAGGTTCCTTGACCCAAGTTCCTTGCTTCCCTTGCTTTGGAGGAGGAAGATGAAAACCTAGGGTTTTAGTTCCGAATTTGGGGTGAGGGAGGTGGCTTTCTTGATGGAGGCTAGGGTTTCTTCTTTCTACATGAAGGAAGAGTGGCTCCCTTTTATATCAAACTAGGTTAGGGTTTCTAATGCATAGGTTTAGTTAAACCCCCAGGTTAGGTCATGTAGAACCTAATTAACTAAGGTTTAGCCAGTCTAGGGTTTGAGGTCCAAACCTAAAGTTTGAATTCTAGGGTTTCTCTAGAACTGGGTTTTCAAATTAGGGTTTAGTCATTAGGGTTTGTCCTAATGAGTTCTAGGGTTTGACCTAAAACCAAATATTATTAACAACATATAATTACTTTATAAAACTCAGCAGATTAATTAAATACATAATTATTCAGAATAGTGAAATTACACAAATGCCCTTATTTGGAAATGTGGTAGTGACACTTCTATATTCCAAATTTGCGAACCAAACAACCCCTTAAAGTTTTCCAAAAAAATAGACTGATAATACATTTGGAACACAAATTTATAATTAAAAACATATGAAAAAATAAAAAAATAAGTTGGTATCCCGTTTGGACTATTTTTCTCACTCATTTCAAAACAAAAATAGGTTGGAACTATCATGGAGTTCCAACTAAACTTTACTATTCTATAAAATGAGCTCATAAATTTTGAAAATAGAAATTAGCATACTTAGGCCATTTGGTTCACAAAATTTGGATCTTTGAAAGGAAAGTCAATCATTTTGTGTATTTGGATGCCAAAAAAAATTAGCATAAAATAAAATTTATTTTCAAGAAAAAAAATATATGGAGGAAAAAGATATTTCCCACTCACCTCATGTATTCACTTTTCTGTTTCCAATTATTTACTTTTTCTTCCAATTTTTCTAGCTTTTTCAAACACTGGAAAAAAATTTAATGAAATTATCAATTTTCCAAAGAAAAGAAAAAAACAAAGAATTGATTTACTTTTTTTCTCTTTCCGCGAACCAAACGAACCCTTAGGTTACAACTCGTGTGTTTGGATTCGAACTATTATGGCTCGTTTGTATTAAGGTTTTGTATTACGAGGAATTTATTTTCCATTCCTTTTCCATGGAAAATGAATTCAACATTCTCATACCCATATTTTGGTTATATTATGTTGAGAATATGAAAAAAGAATCTTAATTTATTAAGTTTTTCATAAATATCCTTTTATATTTTTAATATCTAAATTTATATGTTTGGGATAGAAGTTAAAATTTTGAAAGTAAAATGAGGGTATTATATTGTCCAAACAAAATATTCAAACAACATTTCTAAGAAAACAAAACTATTCTCAATTGGACATTGAAAATTATTTTTCTACAACTATGAAAATATGAAGTCCCTCGTATTCTTCTATAATTTTCAATCCTATGCATATCAAACAAGAATAAAAAATCTAAAACCTATTCTTAAACCTCAAAAAATTGAACCAAACACTACCTTATGGTATTCTAATCGAACCTTACCATTCGACAAAATATACGCCTACATTCTAAATCTTGAATCTAAAAATTAGGATAGGTTAATCTAGTGTTAGATATCGAATTGTTTAGGTAAGGAACTTGTCCAACGGTGCAGTTAGCCTAACCCGCCACTGAGAATTTAATAGCTGTGAAGAGTAGTATTGATAATCTATTTTAAAAATCTTTGGATATTGCAAAGAGCTACTTGACAATTACAATTTCCTGTTCCCTGGTATTTGATATTTGAAATCCGTGAAAATAATTAATGATAGTCCTGAATCTGGCCCTTCCCTTGGATATTACAATAATTTCTCCTTAGATAGCATGCATTGTGCATTGAAGAAACTTGTCAGGGACGTTGATCATTGATGCTCCCAAAAAACCTTGCAAAGTATGGTTCATGAAAGCTCTTAGTTCCTAATCAATTAGGTGACCATAGATAGACTGTTGGTGTTGTTTCCTTTGGACTAATAAATATAGTTCCATATTTTAGCTACACCATTAAGTGAGTATCTCAATATAATACTTTATATGAGTTGAAGTGTGCACATGGAATGTGGTGGAACACATGGGTGTCATGTGAGATATTTTTCTAGGAGAAAAAATAATTAACTGCTGCTTGGGCTGCCGCATGCGTTGCGGTTTGCGCGGCTGCGTGAGCGGTCGCATGTGAGGTTGCTTGCGTGGCCGCTGCTTTCGGATATATTTAAACGGTTATGGAAGGATATGAATAGTTATTCAGATCCGTTTTCTGTGAGATTTGAAATTAATTCGTGATGATCTTTTAGGAATTCGCAATTAATTTGTTCCTATCTTTCCGTAACTAATGAACGGCTAGGGTTTCCACTCTCTCTCTATAAATACTCTCTTCGTGCCTCTTTGAGAACTTACTTCGAAAACCATGAGACGAAGAGAGTTGTTGCTGTCGTCGCCATTGGAGTCCAAGATGTTCGTACTTGCTGGTTCCTGGAAGCAGATCGTGTGGGGACAAATCTTGCTTTGAGCAACGGTGATCTTCATCACCCCAGCAAACATATTTTCTTCTTCTTCTTTCTCTTCTCTTCTGTTAGTTGTAATTCCATTTTGTCCGTCTGCAACTGCAATTGCAAGTGCAAGAAAGAACGTAAAGTTTATTTTTTCGGATTCCTTTGTAATCTTGAGAGCAAGTTGTAATCAGAATCTTTATATAGTTCTTCGTGGTGATCAAAAAATGATCAGAGTGAAAACTTTTGTGTGAACCTCTGATCTCGACCACGCGTTCTTCCATCTTTGGCTAAGCCTCGGGAATAACAATCTCAAAGCAAGATCCAAATAAAGATGGAGAACTTTCGATCAAGTATTCTGGACACAAGTTTTCACAAACTTGAGAAGATTGACAGAATTCACTTCGAACATTTGGATGAACGAATGAGTCCTTTGTCAAATGTTGAAAGTGAGTTATCAGAACCTACCATTCCCAAGGATGGAGGAGATAGCGTCTAAAGAACACACATTCCAGTTGGAAGGAAGATTACAAGATGACCAAGGATTGTAGACTATGCGCACAAGGAGCAGACATTGGCGCAAGGCAGACCTTGGCATATAGCAAAACTTGGCGCATGGAAGCGCATTGGAGGTCTTGGCGTCTTGGCACATGGTGGCTTATGCGCATGGATTGGCGCATGGTGGCCTATGCATATGAAGGTCACAGCACAATACAGGACTTGACGCATAGCTGAAATTGGAACTTGACAGTAGAACCAATCCGAACCAATATAGCAAGGTATAACTAAACTTGGTTCATTTGATTACTTAACTTGGTTGTTATGATTGCGCAGGTTAAGTCCTATGGCGTGGTTGCTGACCAGTGGATGGAAACTGGTGCATCAAGCCACATGTGCTTTAGGAAGAGTTGTTGATCAAGGTCGAACCTTTCAGTGGCACTACACCAGAATTTACGATTTTCAACGGTCCAAAACCGTCGTAAATTGTAATTTTCAACGATTTCCAACAGTCGGATGGTCCGTTGTAAATTTTACCGTAGCAAAAATTAACAACGGATTTGGACCATTACTATTCACTAATTTAAACAGCATATATAGTCTTTCACATATTAATCGACGGACTATATCTGTCGAATAAACTATGATTTTTTTATTCTTTGTGACTAATATGATCAGTCATTTTTCTGCAAATTTAATTCAAAAAGTTATACACAAAGCATGTAAAAAATGTATACACAACTCTAATCATTCAGCAACTTCAACTGACATTGCATATAAACAACTCCAATAATTCAGTAACCTGAACCGATATATATAAACAACTCCAATCATTCAGTATATAAACAACTTATAATATATATAAGTAAATAATGAAAAAGATTTGGTATTTTCTTGTACACATAGCATTCAAAAAGGAAAAAAAAAAAAGAGGACTAATACCTAGTTTTGTTTAATACTAAAACTGGAAAACAATAAACTAATTGCATAACTCCACACCATAATATGTTGAACAAATACTTTTGACCAATTAATCAAGTCACCAAGCATAATATTTCCAAGCTTCCCATCTCCATCAAATAAATCTGCATCTTTGTCAAATATTTTGTCGACAATGATATTATAAGTGTGTTCGTTTGGTGGAGCATCAATATTCAAACGTCCAAAAGTGACATATTTTCTTTTGAAGTCTTTTAGAAAACATGTCTTAGGAAAAATGGATTGATCAGGTGTCTGCATCCATCAAAACAAATAATATAAACAACATTAAGTACAATGTACAATGATATAAACAACATGAAAGTGTAGAACTTTTTTTTGTAACTTTTTTTTGAGTAACTGAGAATAATGTACAATGAATTTACTTTTCACAACATTTAACAAAATTAACTATTAACAAAGTAACAATTCCCAAGACCCAAAGAATAGGTTGATAATAGGTTCTCAACTAGGAGCCCAGAGCAAGACTTCCAAGTCTAATCAGGAAGAAAGTGCGTATACTGCAGTATAGGCTACAATCAAATTTTACTTCTTATGAATCATCAAAAAGAGACTACATTAAAGGTGAAACATGTATACTGCAGCATAGGCCACAATAAAATTGATAAAGTTGTTTACTTTCTTTTCCTGTTGGACAAAGATCTATTAAACAGGTATGCAGCAAATCATGAAACAACCACATGATTTTCTGTGCCAACCAAATCAAAAGTTTCAAAGAAAAACTTTAACCAGGATTATGAAATAAGCCTAAACTATATATTTTACCCTGATTTATGAAGTCACTTCAAATGAACAATTAACCTGTTCAACCAACCACTATAAAAATACTATTAAATAGCGACGGATCTCAGCGACGAAAAATAATCCGTCGCTGACAGCGACGAAAATTCAACGAAAAAACGACTAAGTTATTTATGTAAATAAAATATATGATTTTTCGTCACAAATCTGTCGCTAATTAGCGACGAAAATATCTGTCGCTGCGAAAACTTAAAATTTTCAGACTCATTTCATTTTCTCCCATTCTCACTCTCACTCTCTCTCGACACCCCCCCTTCTCTGGCTCACTCCCCCTCTCCGGCAGCCCCTCACTCGCCCTCTCCTCCTCCTCCTCCTCCTCCTCCGGCGTCCGATCCCCAAGCCCTCCTGATCCTACACCCCGACCCCCTCCGCCTCCGTCAGATCGTATTCTCCTCTGGCTAAGGTAACCCTAACCCTCATTTCGATTTGGTTAATTATTGTATTTGGATTGTGGGGGTCTAGACACACATACAGACATGATACACTAGACACAGACACGAAGAGAAAATAAATGGTTTGGTATTTTTTATACGTTGGACACGGACATGATATGTTGGACACGAACACGTACAGACACGCACGATACGCTGGACACGGACAGAATATACTGGTTTGTTGGCCTTCATGGGAAGCCGTTTTCCAATTGTAAACTCATAAAAGTATTACTTGTTCATATGTATAGTTAATTTCTAAAGATCCTAAGTTTATAATACACTGTACGTAGGAAATTAATATCTGATGGTTAGTAATGCACTCGGTCAATTGACTATGTTAATAAATCCATTAAGATAATTAGAAATTATAATCAAGGACAATTGATAATGCAGTTATAATCAAGGTTCAAAGTGTCACGCCACAATCTCCCGCAAGCTCAATAGTCCCCGCTGAACTTGAATCACCACGTTGCAGCTCTCTCGCGGGATAATCGTTCTCTTCAGGACGTGATGTCGTACGAGCCTGGAGTTGCGCTAGTACAAGGCGATGTTGTTAAACACCAAAGTTATCATTGAAACAACCAAGTTGCAACGAAAGTCAAGTATTGTGTATCAAGCACACATCAGAGTAATACGCAGCGAAACTCTCGATAGGGTCCAAATGAAATGCCCCGAAGGCAATGCCACGAAGGTGATGCCACGAAGGCGATGAAATACTCTTGCTCTTTTCTCTAGCCCACAAAGGTACTTACAGTTCATACATCATGTCTCGTATATCCAAGCAGCGCCACTACGCTTGCGTACCTGAAATATTGTCCACAAATGTGGGTCAGTACACAGCCGTACTGGTGAGCGGGGTAACCCACTCGTCTAAGCCGACACTAAGTAAATAGTGAATGCAAACAGTTATATGGTGATCTTTCTAGTTGAATCCTAGATTCATTTCATGGCATATGAATGACATGTTAAGGAAAGCTGTAAAATAGTTTAAGCATGCAAGCATTCAACTCAATACAAATGACAAGCAATACATAAACAACCCGAAGGATTCTAGTATGCAACCCGTCCTACTCAAGCTATCGTTTGCACGATAACATCGAACCATCAACCAAACCTTAATATCCTTCCTCAACCAAAGCTCGTATTCCAATCTCAAGTGCACACTCTTGCCGAGGCAAGGTGGCCGCGCCTACACGAAGCACAAACCAACCAAAGTAAAGCAAACCAACTCTTATCTATATGAAATCACTGGCCAAGCCATAAAGAACGTTGATCGGACTGATCAACAGGCAGTCCTACCCGATCCAGGGCTGGGCAGCTACTCCTTCCTGGTGGTATCGGCCTACCGGCACCGCGTCCAAGATGTGATACCCAATTGTCTCCCCCATGGCCGAACGGTCCCGGTGCCCCGGAGTCCACATCCAGTTCGAGAAAACCAAACCCTGTGCAACACAGGTTGTCCGTGACATGCAGACACCAAGTAAGTATAACGAGAGGATTGAGCATTCTCGCCCCACCAAGCGATTCTAGACTCGTTCAACCAATATCCAACCAAAGCATCCATAACCATTCTTCCAACATATACAACCAAGGATTCCATAACCAAGATATCCAACCAAAGAATCCAAAACCAAACCTCAACATATAGTCCAAGGCACCAAAATATCAAGTTATTCCCATAGGCACAATGCCTCTTCTCAACACAGTGTTTCAAATTAGGTGCAACACCCCAACTCGAGACAAACCCATTGCACAATGCCCCAATAATGGCACAATGCCGCTTCAGTGGCACAATACCCTCGCCGATGCAGTTGTTCGGTTTCGAACCCCAACTGCTCGCTTTGTAAAACAAAGCGACCAAGTGATACTCGTGCACGAATGCACGCTCGCTCTCCCGAATTCCCGATATTTCCAATGCCTCAATGTATCATTCCAACCGTCTAACCATAATCCCAATTATCCAACCGACTGCCTAAAATGTAATAATCCAATTCTCGCTCCAACTATCCAACGCGAAAACCAATTCAAGCCACAATCATATCCAAGCAAACGACGTACACTCTATGCACGCCTCAGTGTAGTGATTCTCAATGTTTCAGCCCAAGTGTTCAAGCCTTTACGTGTTTTCCATATTATTAGGCATGAAGGAGTAGAGGAGAAAGGAAAGAGCCCACTCACAATGTTTGATCCCGTTAAGCATCATGTCCTGTCGATACGGCCAATCCTTTGAACCCGTGGTCCGATGCAAGCGCGATCTACTCAACTGGTATGACCGTGCGAGCAGGTCGTGCTCTCTGAATCATCCGACCGATCGGACTAAGGAAGACGGCATTATCGCTCTCATCCAGCTATCTCAGTACTGTTCTGAACGAACACCTGATTTCCATCGAACTCTGCTAGCCATCTGCACATGAAACCAACTCAATCAATCCTTCTTCCCAAAATCCAATAATTCAAATGTAACCAGCATTTATTTTATTCAATCCGACTCAGCGTAACGCACCGTGCGGTTGCAGGGCGTTACACAAAGTATCGGTATCGGTCATTTTGTATGAGTATCGCTATCGGCAGTATCAGAGGTATCAGACCGGACTCGTATCAGATTTTTTGACATTGACAGTATCGACAATATTAAAAATAGTGTGTATACACACATACAATAATAAATAGTATATAATCTATAATAAGATAGAATTATATACTATTAAAAAGAGTGTGTGTACACACACACTTCAATTTCTAGTTTATTATTGTTAATGGTATTTGCTCAAACCAAAATATTTTCTTCTTAATTTTATTTTGGGGCTGTCTAATTAGTGAATTTCTACTATGAATCGCGACTTTGTGGACAATTTTGCTCAATTTTCACAGTGGACATTAAGAACTTTGAATATACAACTAGCTTTCAATATCTTAGCTTAGGTTCCATATCATGTGAAAAGTCTAATAATCTAATGTTGATTATTGCAAGCATATCTTAGATGATCTCAGATATCTTAACTCATCTTGAATCTAATTAATCCAAATTGTTTGAATTAATATAAATGGTACATGCAGAATCAATGAGTCGATACTTAGTTGACCGATCATGGATGTACAATCGGCAACAAGAAAGTAGGATTGGTTTGACATATGATTTCATGGCGGACGTTAAGAAATTTCTCAAATACGCCCGTAGTCAACCTCATTTCATGGATGAGAGGCTCATCAAGTATCCTTGTGTCAAATGTCGTAATATACCATTCAAAGAGGTGGATTTTGTGAGGGAGCACCTCTACAAGAAGGGTTTCGTACCGAACTATAAGAAGTGGACGGCTCAAGGAGAACCTTTGTTTTTATAGTAACATCATTCTTCCTTCAATACGGAGTTAGAAGAGTCCATTTTCGGAGAGAACTTTGAATATCGACCGCGAAATCTGGCGCGCGAGTTGGTATTTGATGCGGCCGGTTCAAGTTTTGATCCGGAGGATCCTAATCCTGATGCGAAGGAATTCTATAATATGTTCAAGAATGTCGATATTCCGTTATATCCGAATTATGATTCTCATTATGTCATGTCGGTGGTGATGCGGCTATTGAACCTAAAGTCTGATTTTAACTTGGCGCAGGAATGCTATGACCGGATAATTAAGTTTGTTAGAGAGTTGTTGCCAAAAGAATCGAAGGAATTGTCTGAAAACTTCTACAAGTCAAAGATGATGATACAAAAACTCGGATTAGGCTACGAAAAGATAGATTATTGTCGAAACGGTTGCATGTTGTACTAAAATGAGAATAATAATAAAGATAAATGTATTTTCTATCATGCGTACCGGTACAAGCCAATTGGGGCAAAGGAAAGTCAACTGTCCGAGAAAGGTTGCGTCCTTACAAGTACATGCAGTTTTTTTCGATCACAAAGAGGCTGCAGAGGATGTATATATCCGCAAATACAGCATAACACATGACATGACATAGCAAGGAACGAAAGATGGATGAAGAAGAATTATCTCATCCTTCCGATGGAGAGGCATGGAAACATTTTGATCTGTGTCATTCTGAATTTGCTGTGGAGCCCAGGAATGTCCGGTTAGGTTTATGTTCTGATGGATTCACTCCTTTCGGACAGTCAAGATCTCAGTACTCTTGTTGGCCGGTGATTTTGATTCCTTATAATCTACCACCATGGATTTGTATGGAGACTCCTTACATGTTCTTGACACTTATCATACTCGGTCCAAAAAATCTAAAGAAGAACATCGATATCTACTTGCAGCCATTGGTGGATGAGTTGAAATAATTGTGACAATTCGGCGTTCGGACATATGATATATAGAAGGAGCATAACTTCCAGATGAGAGCGTCTCTCATGTGGACCATCAATAATTTTCCAGCATATGGAATGCTATCGGGATGAGTACTCATAGTACTTTGTCTTTTCCGATATGTATGGAAAAGATAAGGCATTCCTTCTCAAGAATGGAGAAAAAATATGCTTTTTGATTATCATCGTCAGTTCATTTCTACGTCGCATCCGTGGAGAAGGAACATAGATACCTTTAGAGCTGGTAAACAGGAACTATCTTCTCCCCCGTTGAGACTGACATAAGACGAAGTTTGAAAAGAGATAGATGGATTGCCAACTGTGATGGAAGATCCGATATCGGCCGATCACTTTGAAGGGTTCGGACGTAGGTATAATTAGACGAAGCAGAGTATCTTTTGGGACTTACCTTATTGGAAGGACAATCTCATAAGGCACAATCTTGATGTCATACATATCGAAAAGAATGTATTCGACAACATCTTCAATACGGTGATAGATATCAAGGAAAAAATAAAAGACAATGTCAAAGCAAGAAATGACTTGAAAATTTACAGACGTTCAGATTTGCACCTAAAACAAAGTGGCAACGGCAATTGGGTCAAGCCTCCAGCACCATTTACATTGAGTATGGAGGATAAATTGACAATATGCAACTGAATTTCAAAGTTGAGATTTTCTGACGGCTACGTGTCAAATCTGACAAGATGTGTTAATCTCAACGAACACAAGCTAACAGGGATGAAGAGTCATGATTGTCAAGTGTTTATGGAGAGATTACTACGTATTTCTCTGAGAGAGATGTTGCATCATCAAGTATGGACTCTATTGGCCGAATTATCTATATTCTTTAGAGATTTGTGTTCAAGCAAGTTGACGATGCAATATATAATATAACTTGAGGAGAAGATTGTATTAACATTGTGTAAGTTAGAAATAGTGCTTTCTCCCAATTTTTTTGATAGTATGGAACGTTTGCCGATTTATCTTGCATACGAAGCACGCGTCGGTGCTCCCATCCATTATCGATGGATGTATCAATTTGAGAGGTATAAATTCTTTATATTAATAATTTATTTATTCAAATAATTCTAAGATTCAATATATTATCTATAGGTATCTACATCACCTGAAGAAGAAGGTTGGCAATAAGTCTTATGTAGAAGCTTCGATATGCGAAGCATATATCATTGAGAAGGTTTCAAACTTCTACTCCATCTACTTTGATACTCATGTCAGAACAAATCGCAATAGAGCCCCAATAAATAATGATGGTGGGGTTGATGCCCCGAATAGTATAATCCACAATATCTTTAATATGGGAGGAAAGCCTACAAGTGCTACTAAAGTACGTTGGTTGGAAGCCGATGAGTTTGAAGCCGCTCATCGGTATATATTGTTAAATAGTGGTATAAAAGAGATGCAAGATATTTAGAAGTAAGCGGCACATCTTTCCTAGATATTTCAATTTTGTATATACTAGGAAAAAAATTGCTCTAACCGTTCTCCTTATTATCACGGTACTTTTAGAGCTGAGGTAAAAATGGAGAGACCTAATATTAATGAAGATGATCTTGCTAGAGAGATTGATTAAAAAAAATTATCGTGGTTCCATAATTATGTACGAATCCTAAACAGTAAGCATTCAACCAATCTTTGTCTAATGTCTATATGATACGTGATTTTTTAAGTATTTCGTCATGGTACAAACTTAAAGAACGAACGACTTCGAGAATTAGCTATCGGACCAAGCAAGGTGGCAAAGTGTTGGAATGGATACACCATCAATGGCTTCAAATCTAAAACCACTGATAAGTCTATTAATTCCTCACATTGATGAGGAGGCTAATTATACAAAAAATTCTGGAGTATGTGTGAGGGGTTCAGTCTACGATACCGATCCAGAATTTGACTATTACGGTGTACTAAGAGATATCGTGGAGCTGGATTACTCTAATGAGACAAAAATTGTGTTGTTTAAATGTGATTGGTTCGACACAACACATAAGCAAGGATAGAAAATTGATAAACAGTTTGGATTTGTTGATATAAAATATGGAAAAAGATATATAGGTTTTGAACCATTTGTGTTGGCTAGTCAAACGGTTCAAGTATATTATACGAGCTATCCTAGTCGATGATGCAATAATAAAGATTGGTGGGTTGTATGCAAAACTAAAGCTAGAAACACATATAATATTGGGGATCTAGCATACCAAGAGGATGAAGTGGTCACGCCTTAACTTGCATATATGAGTTCGGCCGGTGTTGATGGTGTGTGGGTTGACGTTACCGTAGAGGATGATAGAGTTGACGAAGAGATTGAGATAGAAGATTTACCTCATATAGAGGAGAACTCTGATATGGAGATATCGGACGATGAACAAGAATTGGAAGATGAAGGTGATAGTAATAGTGGAAGTGAAAATAAAAATGAAGAAGTAGAAGATGAAGATGATTCGAAAAATGATTCGGAAGACGATAACGATTCGGAAGATGAAGAAGATTAGTACTGCATTAGCTTAGATATTTATTTAATTATTTCATGACACGATTATTATTTATTTTATCATCACACTAATATTTACTTATTTTACCACACCATTACTTTATGATTATCTATTTGATGACACCATTTTTTTATTTGCTGCAGATTTACCTATAGTATGGCGAGACGAGAACGAAGACGACAAGTTCAGAGAGGATCATCTTCTCAGCATCATCCGTCTACTACACCTTCTACCCCAGATTCTTGCATACGACCTGAGGACGAGTTCGTAGATACGACGAATGGTTTA
Source organism: Iris macrosiphon (assembly GCA_036927795.1). NCBI lineage: Eukaryota > Viridiplantae > Streptophyta > Magnoliopsida > Asparagales > Iridaceae > Iris > Iris macrosiphon. The sequence continues at coordinate 175,911,991 of JAYESA010000009.1, forward strand.
TCCCCGCCATATACTCGTTCTTCAGTAGGAGGAGCTACTCCATCTCCCGGATTGCCATTAGCTGCTACCCATTCTTCTACTCCAGCCACTACCGGCACTACTACACCGGCTACTCCACCAGTTGCTCCCACAGGAGCAATCTATTTTCAGGCCTTCTTGTGGACAACGGAGTATATATCCGTCGTCCAGGATTTGCAGACCCCCCTACTCTACCAGAGCGGCCAACAAATATTTGTCGTGCCGAGCTATGGGCTGATGGAGCGACGTAAACATTTATTTGTCAATTCACACATTTATTTTATATTTTTTATTATAATTGTATATTTTCTACTTATTTCAGATTCTTCCCAATCAAGGCTGGAAATGATCTGGGGGAGATCATGCGGGCTAATTTGATGACCCTTATATCAACTTCAGTGACATCACGTTCGATCGACGATTCACTTAGCTGGAGAAGCTCGGGGTATGTATATGAATTTTATTTATAATAATATATAAAAAAAATTATTATAATGATAAAAAATATTTTTCTAATTTGCAGAGGTTGTACTGGTGGCAGGATCATAGAGATAGTGATATCCGGAAGTACTACAAGACCGTCGCCAGCAAGAGGTTGAGAGATATGATCAATGACCAGAAGGCGCTGGCGTCACTTGACCGGATCACCGCAAGGAGTGGCTGAAGGCGGAGTACTATAAGGAGATGAAGAAGAAGATGGACACCCCGACCTACAAGGCCAAGTGCAAGAAGACGAAGGCTGCCCATGCTAAGGGTGGTCTCCATACTGGTGGATCCATTCCGACCGTCGAGCATTTTCGATGGATGGTTGGTATTAAAAAATTTCGTTAGATCTATTTTTTTAATTCTAATTTTTTTTGCTTATTTATTAATTGCTTAATTTTTACAGTGCGACGAGGCCGTCAGAACCGAAAAAGACCCCAAGACCGTCGACTTCCCAACAATCTTCCAAATGACCCCCAAAAGAAAGAAGGATGGGAAGCTCGTATATGAGCGGACGCCAAAACATATATAAGTTATCTTTATAAAATTTTATCAATTTAATTAGATTATTTTTATAATTTAATTAGATTCTAGGTTTCTAGGTCAAAATAGTCAAACTAGGTCAACTCTAGGTCATTCAATTTCAAAAATACTAAGAAACAACACTGTAATACTTAAAATTATGCACCTTTGTAAATATCATATTTTAAGAAACAACACTGTAAATACTGTAAGTACTAAAAATTACAATTTTATTCAATTTACTTCAAACCTCATAGGAATGGTCCGATACTGATTTCGATTCTGATACTTTGAACCTGGGTTAATATCTTATTTTAAGATATCATAGAAATCAAATATAGCAAATATAACTCAAATTATATACATATACTATGATATCTAGTATCTAATATGATACTCTAACCAAAATCAAATATAGCACATATAACTCTAAAATTCTTAACTCTAAACATATTTATATAAATAAATATATGATATGTATGAGACGTTAGAGGGAGGCGTTGAGAGAAGTACGCCGACTGAGAGAAACGATCGGTGGGTACAAGTTGTCGGGAGAGGAAAATGCGACAGCGTGTACGGCACCGGATCGTTGGCATCGATGCCGTCAATTTTTTTATGAGCTCCTCCGACGGCTACTCCAGCTCCATCAGTGCCCGGCCCCGACGTTCCTTCTGGTGCGATATCTCTGGAGCAGCTCACAACGACTGTGCATGAGTTACATGGGCTGGTCCAATAATTGATAGACATTCGTGATGCTGCAGCACCTGCTCCTCCGACGGCTCCTCCGACGGCTACTACGTTGGGTCCTCTAGCTACTCCGATGGCACCACCTCCTCCGACGGCATCGCTGGGTCCTCCAGCTCTTTTGACGGCCCCTTCCACTGCTCCGTTTGTCGTTGCTCCTGATGATCTACAGGATATTATCGCTATGGTTGTGGCGCAGTACATGGCTAGCAGACAACCTCTGTCGTTTCCATCTCCACCGTCAACTTGATTGATTTTTTGAGTTTGTGAATTTTTTTTTAGTTGGTTGTATTTTTTGACTTGATTGTATTTATTTGACTTTGTGGGATTGTATAATAGTTATTTGTACATGTTTGGATTACTCTACTTTATTATTTCGACGTATATAGAACATTTGTACATATTTGTGTGGGTTTTATTAGTTTGTGTGAAATTTGCTTGTGTAAAATTTATTTATGTGAAAATTGGTGAATGTACAACAGGTATATGCTCAACAGAAATTAATTTCTGAAAAAAATATTACCTTTAGCTACGGACCGACAACTTAATAGCGACGAAAAATCTGGAAATTCTCAGGTCAACGACAGATTTCTGACGAAAAATCTCAGGACAATGACTACCTAGTGAAGAAAAATTATGTCGCTAAAACGTCTGATACACACAAATGTGCCAAACATGTATTAGAATTCGTCGCTAAAATTCGTCCCTAATCCGTCATGGAGAATGGCGGATTAGCGACGAACAATGTGAGTCCTGAATGTACAAAACCTTCTGAAAATTTTGGCAAATTTTTGCTCATATAATCCGTCAATAAGTATTCAAAAAATTTAGCGACGTGATTAGTACGTCGCTGATCCGTTGTTGGTTTTATGTCGCCCACTCCGTCGCTAATATATCGATTGAGCGACGGACTAGCGACGGAATTTCCGTAGAGACGTTAGTTATTCTGACGGAACATTTTCGTCGCTAATCCGTCGCTAAAATCAAATAGCGACGGAAAAATGAATTTTAGCGGCGGATAATTCCGTCGCTAAAAGTGTATTTTAGTAGTGAACAAGAAGTACAATACATATGTATTTTTAAGATCTTATACAGTGTAGTTAAGAAACATCCAAATTTAATTATTGGTTTATGAACACTTCACCCTCTCCAAATTATTTGACTTCATTTGATTATATATGAACACTTAAAAAAATGATTTTTGGCACATTCTTTTGCATGTGGCTTCAATAGAAAAAAAAAGTGTTATCCTTCATTTTGGAACACACAAATCTAATCACAAATTCTACAGATGGTTCCATCAGAAAACATGTTTCAAAAGGCAGTTTCTGAACGTATGAATTTACATCATAGGAGGATGGCTACTTAAATTACAGGGAATATTTGACTTTAAGGACCCTTTTTTGGGAGACCAGGTAGATCTCTAGCTCAGGATCACCTGAAACTAGAGTTCAACCAAAAATACTACTAATCTTGAATTCCCAAGATTTGGGAGTATCAGAACAATTAACCTTCTTTCCCAGTGATGCCCGCATTTAAGAAAATGTGTTGCACGCATCTCATGAAAAGTAAAGAATTCATATGCAAATTTTATTTTACCTGAGAAGTATTACCAAGCTCTAAGCATTAGCCTTTTGCATGAGTGTTGCTACTTGTTCTTTGAGTGCACTTATATCAGTTTCTATAACCTTATTTTTTTTTTAGATGTTGACGAGCAATCTCTGTACTTGCTGCTGAAGCACGAATCTCAGTCTTCGACACACCTCCACCCATGCCACGAACAAAAACCCTTTTGATCACGCCCACATACCTATGGAAAAAAAATCATCTGAATTAAAGGTATATCACTAGTAGTCTAATAGAGAAGATTCGATTTACAAAACATATACCAAAATTTTAATTTCACAAACCATTGCAACAGGGTCATTGTCCAAATCTTTTTGCCCTAAGTATGGATCATCCTCTATAAGCCTTCTAATTTTTGTTCTACAACAACAAAAAAAATTTATATATGATCAAATAAAAAAAAAATTAATTACCATATCCAGTAGGACTTACAATGTTATCATTCGAGATAGTTGAGGATTCATGATCACTACTCTTGGTTTTATGTGTAGCTAAGTATAACTCAGTTCTATTTATCTCACCAGTAGGACTCTCATTTTTCTATATCATATCACAAAAAAGTTAGCATATTAATTTTTACTGCAAAAAAAAAAAAAAAAAAATCTTAAGAAAAAACAAATAAAGAAGATAGAGAAGTATATAAATTAATTACCATCCTATGTGCTATCCGAGCGCATCCGGTCCTACCAGTTGTGTGTTGTACCTTAATATTTGTCCTAGCTTTCTTACCAGCTTCACAACGCATCTTATCTTCATTAGTAGAGCAGAAGTCAACAAAATATGTTTTCCTTAAAAAACATAAGAAGAAAAATCAATACTCCTCGAGACATAGGGGAGGGGAGACCGACGGTTTCAGTCCGTCGAAAGCACAGATATGGTCCAGGTCTGTTGTTTTTGGAATACTTAAACTGTCAAAACGAGAACATTTGGTGTAGTATGGTGAAGGTCTTGATGGCAAGCAAGGATCAAGCAGAGGATCTGAAAATTTGGACAATTGTTCTAAACTTCGAGAAGTTACAGTCAAAGGAGTGTGTGTATCAACGTACCAGTGATTACCAAGGACCTAATCTCAGAAAGTCTGGTGTAGAGTTAAAAGTTGTCACGATCCGCACCCAGTGTAGGGATGCAAGTCGGAAACAACGTCCAGCCTACGCCGCAGCATCGGCGGTAGAACGCTGTCTTGGTCAACTATACTATCTAAATATCTCACAATAATATAAAATCTGCCAACAATATTTCACACAAACCCAATCACAATTCTAAAGCACGAGAATATATGAAGGAAGTCTAACTATACATCAAATATTATATATATACATATATATATATATATATATATATATATATATATATATATATATATATATATATATATATATATATATATATATATATATATATATATCAACAATAGAAACAATATCCAATCTCATACTATAAGCCGGAAACAAATCCGGTACCAAAAAGTTAAAGAAACTAACTATGAAAATCTAGTGATCCGGATAAACCTCCCGGCAATCACTCCAGAACTAGTGGGTCCAAGTCTGCACCATCTATAAGTCGAAGTCCATAGTATGTCGGACACCAATCTCTAGGATCCTCTGAAAAATATTTTTCAGTCAGGAATGGAACGAAGTACATCTCTAACAACAGTTCTAAATCAATGATATAAACTATGTAGCAGTAAATAGATGTGAATATACAAGATGCACAATAGATACAAGAGATACACAATAAGGAAATACTGGAATAAATACAATAATGAATAATATATCAAAGAACAAGAATACTAATGACTAAGTGAGTGAGTACTAGCTTTAACATGTGATCTGCGTGGGAACTTGCACAGGAATAATAGCTTGGTTAGTCATACGTGCGGTGTATGACCAACACTCACAGGAAAACAATACTTGTACAGGAAGGTATGATCACATATCTACACTAAAATACTCCCTAACCCCGACTGGTATAGTGGATCCAACCATGGTACGCTATGGCACGGAATTTTCCAAGAAGATAGCGACTCTTCCCGAGAATCAGTGTTTGTACATGTACAAGATAATCAATGAAACAAGAATGGCACAAGATCCACTATATACAAGAAATAACATCGCATGACGAGATCCGGATATACCAATCCGTGTAACCATCGTGTCAAGAAAATATGGATATCTACACTAGATACAATGAACATAGAGGATATCATAAATGAGAAACTATCAGAGAATATACTCGTCTGCGATCCAGAGCAATGAATGTCAAACTGTGTCCGAACTGGTGTCACACAGACCTATATATGGAATATAACATCAATACAAGGTTTCAGAAAGAATAAGTTAAACTAGTCAACTTCTAGGTCAACAAGTCAACAAGTCAAACTAGGTCAACTCTAAGTCAACTATGGTCAACTATAGTCAACTACCTATTTCTAGGTTGCATGAGTCTAACTCAGTGATATTGGGTTCATACACTATGAATCTAGGACATACAAGTTACATCTTAGGATACTAAGATACTGTATCTCAGGATACGCAGACAATAGATAATATCAAATATCTATAATAAAATAATATTAAATATATAAATCCTAGTTACAATTGCTAAATGATTATCTTGGTTTTGAACCAACTTGGTATCACAACACTAATCCTCTATCTTGATACTCAAACCCAATACCTTGATTATCCTCCAATACCTTGATACTTACCTTGGTATCTCAAGGTATTTGTGAATTCTAGTATATATTAACTACCCTCTAGCTATATATGTAGGTATCAATCCAATATAACTACTAGTATGTACTAATAGGAATATAATTATTAACTACCAACTAAACACTAACTACTAATACATATACACATACATACATACATACATACATACATACATACATACATACATACATACATAACTAAAGATACTCATAACAATAGATAACTAGCTAACTAAAATATACTAACTTGATAACTAAATAACTAGTTAACTGGCAATAACTACAAACTAACTATTTAACTAACATTACTAAGGAACTTAATTATCAACTTACCAACTCACCTAGCTATAAAGAGCATAACTAAATAAATACTCAACTAAACACTAACAGTTATCACAAGGTAATTGCTCAAAACTTCAATTATATACTAACTATCTAATAATATTATATGCTAACAACTAACTATGATACATATAGTATATTAAAATACTATTAGCAAGTAGGAATATATTTACATATATATTAATTACCATATATATATATATATATATATATATATATATATATATATATATATATATATATATATATATATATATATATAAATATCTAATATTAATAAAACTGCCAAACTGTCATTAAAAGCTCCTTCCTTCCGTCGTTGAAGCGACTGATACTGCTGATACTCTGCTGTTTTAGGGACGAACTTCTGCTGTTGTCGCCAAAGTCGTCGCTATATCCTCTGATACGGCTGCTGATACTGCTGCTTTCTGCGACAGTTTTTCTGCTGCTGTTGCTAATGCTGCTGCTGTGCTGTTGCTACGCTGTTGCTGTTGCTATTGTTGTCGCTAATGCTGCTGCTGTGCTGTTGCTACGCTGCTGTTGTGTTGTTGCTAAGCTGCTGCTGTTGCCTTTGTTGCTGTCACTAAAGAACATTATATATATATATATATATATATATATATATATATATATATATATATATATATATACAACTATAAAATTTATACATACATTCTATAACTACTAATATATATATATATATATATATATATATATATATATATATATATATATATATATAATTACTACATATATATATATATACCAGCTCCTTCACATACATATATATGTACATCTCCACAATAATACTTACAACACATATTATAGTATCATATACGTACACTATTCATAACATCTCATATACATATACGTATATATATATCATACAATTATATATATATATATATATATATATATATATATATATATATATATATATATATATATATATATATATATATATATATATATATATATATACTACTATATTTAAAAGCTAATACATATGTAGAGAAATAGCTACATAAATATAGTATAAACTAGATACATAGATCTAAGACACAAAATTACATAAATATAAATACACAACAATATATATATATATATATATATATATATATATATATATATATAATTACACTCCTCTATGAATAAGAACACAAGAGAAATAGATCTACAATTAAATTGCACAACATATGAAACGTATCACCCCGTATCCCACTAGATCTAGGATACGCTTGCGACACGAGCCCACCACACATCCAAACGTACCCCGAAGGACACGAACAAGTCATATATATTATTTATGAACAATACAAAGAGTCAAACACAAATCTACGTGTCTGTGTCAAAATGTGACATGCACAAAGTTCCGTGTCGGAGGAAAAAACTCCCAAATCAACACGTATCACCAAATTTATGGGATACGACCTTCACGTACCCAATTATGGATATGACACTAGTCCCAAATACACAAGCACATGCCAAATTGATCTATAGGACTAATTGACACACACAACAAATGTCAATCTCGAAATTCTCCTAAAATTGACACAAAAAGTATCATAACTTTCTCAATAGGCCTCTTATGAACATAAAACCAAATCCTATGGGTAGCCTATGCATATGAGTTGATTTCTCATGGTTAAATCTCAGATTTAGAACATAAATTAAGGGAGAAAATTGAATTGTACCTATTGGGAGATGGATTTCCAATAAAACCTCCAAAATTGGTGAAATTGGCCTCCAACTTGTAGATCCTTGCTCCTCTTTGTAGATCCATGCTTTCTCCTTCTAGATCATTGTTCTACTAGCCTCCAATGATTATTTTGGAAAGAATTGGGCAAAAATTTGGTAGGAATTTGATGGAATTTGGTTGAGTGAAATTCTAGATCTAGATTTGGAATAAAAAAAATGAAGAAAGAGAAAGTTTCTAATCTCCTTTATATAGGCCTCACTTGTCCCCTCCCTCAAGCTACTATGTAAAGTCTAAAATACCCCTTGGGGCCTCTCATGAAAAAATCAATTAAGAAGGGAAACTTCTAGTCTAATAGATTTAACTTAATTAATCCTCCTCCTAATGATTAGGCTTCTAATTATTGGCCTCAATTCTAACTAGAATTAAATGTTGGTCCATGAGTCTAAACTAAACTAGTTAGGTCCACTAACACAAGTCCAAAAATAATCTAACATGCTAAAAATAAATAAATAATACAATAAATAAATATTTAACATGCACAATATTTAATTAATTATCAAATGACTAAAATACCCATAGTCGCCAAATGATGATATCTTGGCATGCTAACATGAAAATGTGGTAGTGACAAAAGTGAATATCCATAGTCGCCAAATGATGATATCTTGGCAGAAGACATACTTTGAAACAAGGCATTCAGTATTAAATGGATGTTCGAGCTTCTGCTTGTGAGAAAAGTCTCATTGTAAGAGTTATGGACCCCAAACTAGGACATGTACTTCGTACTGTAAGATGTCTAGTCTAGGGTTTATCTCTAAATGTAGGGGTAAGGAGGTGAAGAAGTGTAAGGTCTGTGCGCAGACAAAGATCGCAAAAAATTCGTTCAAACAGGTAAATCGAACTACAGATCTTCTGGAGTTGGTTCACTAAGATATTTATGACTTCATGCAGTTCTCCACAAAGGCCAAGAGGAAGTACTTCATTACTTTCATCGACGACTACTCGAAGTACACGTTTGTCTATCTGCTCAAATCAAAAGACGAAGCATTCGAGAAGTTCAAGGAGTTCAGGGTTGAGTCTGAACGTCAAATGGGGCAACAACTCAAGAGACTCAGAAGTTATCAAGGCGGAGAGTATAGGTCTATTGAATTTGTATCGTTCAACAAAGAACATAGAATTGTCAATGAGACAACTGCTCCATATTCTCCTTTATCAAATGTACTAGCTGAAAGAAAGAACATGACATTGACAGAAATGATGAACCCAATATTGTTGATTGTGGGTCTTCCAAACTACTTCTGGGAAGAAGCTGTGCAGACGGCTACGTTCATTTTGAACAGAGTGCCATACGCAACTTTCGATGTCACTCCTCAGGAACTCTGGTTCAGAGTCAGACCAAACTTGAACGGCATTCGAGTGTGGGGGTGTCTGACGTCGGTGAAGATTCCTGAATTAAAAGAAGCTGGAATCGAGGAGTACGAAGACAATCTTTCAGGATGATGCTGAGAAGAGTGATGCTCAGAGATTTCTTGATATCGAATCTAATCATATCATTGAATCTCGCGACACAAAATTCTTTGAAAATAAATTTGCAAGGCACAAGAACATTGCTATCGCATATATTCCAAAAAATAGTGTGGGTGCACAGGAGGCTGAAGCTTCCAACGAAGATGTAGTCCAAGAAGAAGTTGTCATCCCAATGACAACGATCAAACCAGAACTCGCAGAGCTGGTATCTAAGCGAGTGAGGAGAGTGAAGGACTTCGAAGAAGATTTTGTCACCTATCATGTGAAAGTAGATCCGCTTACCTATGATGAGGCGATGAAGACCAGAGATGTTATTTTCTGGAGGAAGGCTATAAATAATGAGTATGACTCAATAACCTCCAACCACACTTGGATATTTGTCAATTTGCCTGAAGGAACTAAACCAATCAAATGCTTATCAGATCTTCAAGTTGATAAAGATGAAAGCATACAGAACGGTTGAGTTCAAGACTAGGCTATCTGCTTAGGGATTTTCTCAGACAATAGGTGATTGAGTTCTTTGGCACCTCGATGAGGGTGTCATAGATCAGGATAACGATTGTCGTAGATGCTATTCATAAGCTGATTATTTATCAAATGATGGGAAGACAACAAGTCTTGGATGAAGACAGACGTGAGAGATTCACTAACAACAGTTAGAATTATTGTCATTCAGGTTTGAAGACAGTCTGCGAGTTGGTGATATCTCGATTCGGCATGAAGCAATTCCCAGGATGTAGCGGTAGGAGTTTGACAAGTCATCTAGTCAAAGTTGTCGCAGGATCAAAGAGATGGACAAGTGTGTGTACAGGAAGTTCGCTGATAATGGAGGAGTCATCGTTTGTATCTATATGGACGACTTGCTAGTCCCAGTTAGGGACATAGAAGTGTCACTAGAACAAAGATGTCATTTTTGTCCATACTCAGGATATGGGATTGCGGATGTCATCCTGAGGATATAAGATAATCTGGATGCCAGGTGGGCTTGCTAAGTCATAAGCTTTGAGGATATAAGATAATCTGGATGCCAGGTGGGCTTACTAAGTCACAAGATCTCAGCATGAAATATTGATCACATGCTTTGGGTATCGGGAAAGATACTACTCAGGTGTGACATGGATATGAAACCAAATCCAAGAAAAAGTGTCAGACAGTTGGTGTACTCGAGCATTATCAGGTGAATGATTCAAGCTGCGTGTACCACCAGGCCTGATATAGCTTTAGCTGTAGGGATGCTGAGTCAGTTCACAAGCAGTATATGTGTTGAACACTGAAAGCTGTGAAGAGAGTCGTCAGAATTCTCAGAAGAACTCAGTAGTATATCCTATGTTATAGCAGTTATCCAGAAAAAAAGGAAGGCTTCGGTGAAGCCAGTTGGTGCTCAAGAAAGAAGAGTGAAAGATCTACATGAGAACGCGACTTCTCCAAGGGTAGTACTGCTATATCGTGGAAGTCGAATAAGCAGTCTTTACTCTCAGAGTTCTTTGCACTATCAAGATGCAGCAAGTAAAGCAGAATGGCTCTGGAAGCTCTCAGACGATCTTCCTATGGTTAGTACATAGATTCGGGTGATACAATCATACTGTGAAAACCAGGAAGCTACAAAAGTGGCATCTGTTCATCTATTCAATGATTTGAAGAGAACTATGTGGATAGAACATATGACACTGAATGAGCGCAGATTGTGTGGATCATTACAGTGATTTAATGACCGGAGTCAGATAAATCTGGCGGATCCGTTCATGATAGACTTCAAGGGTCAGTATAGGAATACGTAAGCATGTCAGCCGTATGTATATGATAACTCCAATATATGAATATCATAATACATACGTACGCTGTAATATGAATATTAATTCACAGGTGGTAAATATATTGTCACAAGTCACAGAAAATACTAATCTCATCCACATAACAAGTCATAGTAAAGAAATAACTAAACCAAAATAATGAGTCTGAATAATCCAAAAATGATAGTCGGATGGAGATAAATCCACTACCAATGACTATATCAAAGCTAAAATGAGAGAGGAGGACGGAACTCCAATATAAAATAAGATGATGATAGAAGAGTATCAACTAAGAGATCCATCGCCAGAGATAATCAAAGATAGACTAGATTTACACTGAGATAGATGGTGTAGACTGTATTTATATTTGTTACAGCTTAAGTGCACTCTAACGGGTCCATTAAATTAGGTTTGTCCATTGGTGTTGTATTGCTGGCCATTGCCACGTAGCTAGTCCCTCGGTATTTTTGGACTGGGGCATGACATAATTTTTATGGTGGCCCATGCAGGTCTATGAATATATTGCTTTGGTTTCAACTAAGGAACCGAGCAAGCCTGCAAATTAGGATAGGATAATTTATAGAATCTCATCCATATTGTAAACTCCCTGATTTTTCAAGATTTTCAAAACTGAATTTTTCAGAATTTTCTGGGATTTTTTCGAGAATTTTTAATAATTAAAAACAAGGTATTTTTGGCATTAATTAAATAAAATGCTTTTAAAATATATTAAAATATTATGAAAATAATATTTTTGGGTATAAAATAAAAAACTGGACTTAGGGTAATTTTTCTGGAATTTATTGGGCCCCGGACCTATTTTTAATCACCTCAAAACTGTTTTTATTTTATTTATTATTTATTTAGGAGCCCAAACCCAAGCCCAGTCCAACCAAGCCTAGCCCGTTTGGCTAACGGGTCGATCGGGTCTGCCAGACCCGAACCCGCAGCCCCAAACCCATTCAGCCTAGCGGGTCAGGCGGGTCTGCCAAGACCCGCACCCGCTCCGACCCGACCCGCGAGACCCTTTCTCCCCCACGATCTGCTGTGCCCGTGTCCCACGCCGCCTCATCCGGCCACGTCGCCGGCGACCCCCGCCCGTGCCCCTCGTTCCACGACCCCGCGACCTCCGCCACGTTGCCGCCTCATCCGGCCACCCCCGCTCCCATCTCCCCCTATAAATTCCCTTCTCCCCCCCTCGACTCCCGCCACCATTCTTCCCCGCCTGAACCCTAGACCCCCGACCGTCCGTGCCTCCGCCGACCTCCCCTCGCCGAGCCTCGCCAGCGCCGCCTCGTCGACGACGTCGCCATCGTGCCGCAGCTCCCAGCCCCTCTTCTTCCTCCTCCTTCCCTCACCTCCCTCGACAGACCCAACCCCGAGCCTCCGTCCAGCCTCCCGCGTCCACCGCCGGATCCGCCTCTGCCCCCGGCCGCCTCCTGCCAGCGCCGCCCGACCCCAGCCTCCCTCCGGCCCTCCCGAGCTCCGGCCAGCAGCGTCCCCAAACCCTAACCTAGGACACAGGACTCAGGACAAGGACACGGCCCTTCGCGTCGTGTCGGACACAGAATATTTTGGCTTTTTTGAACCCTGTTCAGGTACGCGTATCTCCCTGCTCGTTTACCCGTTTTTGATTCCGTCAGTTGCATCGCGGACCCTGCGTGACCCTCTCGGTGTCCGTGCAATCCACTCGGGGCATCGTGTCCTGTGGCGATCGCGAACCGCGATCCAAAAACAGAAAAAACAATGCCCTGATTCACCCCGGAACTGGGTACGTCCCGCCAAACAGGAAGACTTGGTCGCGTGGGGTCTTCACCGATATGTGCGCGCCATTGATACGGACGTGTGGGATTTCGCAGAAATCGATTCGGATGTGCGTGCACACCGAAATCAACGCGTATCCGCGAACACCGTTACGTATCCGTCAGTTCTGGAATGCGTCGTAACTTTGTGTACACACGTCTGATCGAAACGAAACTTATGCCATCGGACTCGTAGCGATACGCTGGTCCTTTGACCCAAGTTTGGTTCGATTCTGAGAACGTTGACAAAATCGCGTGTCGTGGGCCCTACAGGCTCCACTTGACGGGCGATTTTGTGACCGACTCATCGGAATCCAATTCTGGAAGTTCCGTTGGATTCGTATCATCGTTCCTGACTTGTTGACACTAAGTTGAACGAATTTGGAGACCTTTGACCCTGACACATTTTTCGGTGCAAAGCGGGCCCACATGCGGACTCCGTTTTGACCCGAAATTGCCATTTTTGCCCTTGTCTCCAATTTGGACTCAAGGACAGGCATTTCTAGATGATTGATATTTTCTGGATCTAATGATGATATTTGTTTCAGCATCCGGAGACGTTCCTGGAGATTTCACAGTTGGAGCCAGAACCACAGGCAAGTGTACCTTGCCAACTTTGTAGTCTTGTTACATATTTTCCTTGATTCATTTATATTATTGTGCATGCTTGACCTAGGACCGTGTGACTTACGTAGCGTCCGATTAAAAGTGGGTTGCCAACCCTGTACGCGGAGTTGTGTAACGTCATCTAGACATGGATACCGAGACCCTATACTTCTCGTACTTGTCTAATCAAGTACATCATAACCCAGGACACTTGACACTATTCATGAGACAGAATCGTCTTGAGATATTCATGGTGATTCTGTATAGGATACAGGTATATGACATAGACATTATATTTCTAGATATTATATGACTTGCTGCATTAGTATTGATCCTGCGTGTCATAGACATGAGACGTGTGATTACATTGGGTGGGAAGAGACACACAGGCTACAGACTAATTTCATATATATATATAATCCATAGTAAACACATACTAAAACATATAGTAGACTCCGCTACCGGCTCCCCGACACAGAGCTTGTAGTGGTATCAGCCTAAGTTCTAGTGATGCTCTCAACTTGCATTTCACATAGATGGTTATATAGTTTACCCTATTGTTTCATTTATTGCTGCACTGCATTTATTTTGGCATGAGCTTTCTTGTACCATGCTATGTCCCCTGAGGACCTGGATCCGGATTATGTCCCCAGGATTAGCAGACGAGGTTTATCCAGAGGTATACGGAACATGAGCACTTCACGGAACAGTACTAGTACCTGAGGACGAGATCGTGCCAGAGGACTTCTCCTGAGTACTGGCTTTACATAATCATTTATTTCCATTTCCAGATACTTTAATTCATGTCTATTTGCTTTGATGTATTAGACTTATTCTCAGGTTGTTCCCCGAGATACTTATGTTGAGATCAGTTAGTTTATATTTATTCGCATTTATTCTGGCATTTAATCTGTGATTATCTGTTATGGATGAGATTAGAATAGACTGTGACTTGTATCGTTGGACCTATTTATTGTTAGACTACAGCTTAAGCATGCCCTGATGGATCCATTAAATTGGGTTGTCCATCGGTGCGTGCTGCTGGCCATTGCCACGTGTCCAGTCCCTCGGTATTTTGGGACTGGGGCGTGACATAGTTTTTGTGGTGGCCCATGCAGGTCAACGACTAAATTGTTCGGTGTCAACTTAGGGACCGAACAAGCCTGCAATAAGAATAGGATAAGTTTTAGGATCTCATCCACTTGCTTGAATCGTTCTTGATCTCTATATCGACTTCAAAAATAATTTACTTGCATCCTGCCTTGATTCTTCTGTACGCTTCTTATAGTTTATTTTGGATGGAGGGCAATGGATTCACAAGAGTGCGACGAGACTCCCGCAGGAACACTATAAGCTACAGGTGTCACCTATGACGACGAAGTGACACCAGTCGGTGGAGTTCCATCAACTCAACAGAGCCAGCAGGCAGGTCAACCTACCTCCAGATTCCGGCGTGATGACATACCACCTCCGTCGCAGTTCGTTCCACCAATGCCCGTACTCCCACAAGGACAGCCGATTGACGGGCAACAGATATTCCAAATGATCTATGCGATGATGCAAGCCCAGCAATAAGTCCAACATGAAGCTCAGCATCGTGAGGCTGATTTCTTGAGGAGCAGCATCGTAACTGCACTAGAGCAGGCCAACCTACCAGCTCGACGGCCATCGACGCGCTCTATCACTGACTTCCGCCAACTGAAGCCCCACACTTTTTCTGGCAAGGAAGAGCCCACAGAAGTTCATGAATGGCTCACAACATTCGGCATCAACTTGAAGCAGCTGAGCTTCCACGGGAACGTTGGATGACTGCCGTCCGAATGCAATTGACAAACAATGCTCACCACTGGTGGTTATCTGAGGAGACACGACTCGGACCAGACTGAGTTACTTGGGAGGAGTTCTCCAGACTCTTCCAGGAGATGTACATTCCAGCTATCGCTCGATCAGAACTTCGGGACAAGTTCAATCGCCTCACTCAGGATACTATGACGGTGGAAGAGTACAACACTGAGTTCATTCGTCTAAGTCGTTTTGCCCCAACCATGATCCCGACAGAAGAAGAGAAGGTTGAGAAGTTCTTCGACGGACTAAACTTCGATCTACAGAGACTCATCGGATCCGTCGCACCTACCACTTACTCGGACGTTCTCGCTGCAGCCCGACGCATGGAACGCGTCACCAGGAGAGAGACCAGTCTGAAACGGTCTTCCACATCAACCAAAGCACCACAAGAAGAAGCTGTGAAGAGACCTCACATACACCAGCCACCCAGAGCCTCTCCGCAGATATTATCTACATGTCAATACTGTGGCAAGGCAGGCCATATTGAGAGGGACTGCAGACGCAAGTTAGGATTATGCTTGATTTGCGGAACCAATCAACATTTAGCTAAGGATTGTCCTTATCATCGAGAGAGAGCACTAATAACAAACAGGCAAGCCCTACCGGCACCAGGAGGGTATCAACCAAGGCCACCCTTGGCACCACAGGCAGCACTCTTCCAGCAGGCCCAGCAGCAGCAGAGGAATCCACCTCAAGGACGCGGACAAGCTTACGCGATAATTTTGGAGGACGCGTAGACTCTTGGAGTAGCTAATGCGCGTAAGTGATTCGTAGTTATCCGTTTCTAGTCTTGTTTAGCTCGTACCTGTTGGTTCGTGACCTCAGCCCCAACCTAGTAATTTGGAACTTGTTAATAATAACCTAGTTTTCTAAAATTTGTAGTTTTTTGCTTTAACAAGTTTTGCTTCACTCTAGAAAGTGCATAACTTTCATTCTTAGGGAAACGATATTTTTCCTAAGTGTCTTGTGATGTATTTTCGAACAATACTTGCAACCGTGTCATCTCTGTTGACCGGTTATTCTTTGATTGCGAGGACGCAATCCTCTTAAGGGGGTATATTGTAAACCCCCTGATTTTTCAAAATTTTCAAAACTGAATTTTTCAAAATTTTCGGGAATTTTTTTGGGAATTTTTACTAATTAAAAATAAGATATTTTTGGCATTGAATAAAATAAAATACTTTTAAAATATATGAAAATATTATGAAAATAATATTTTTGGGTGTAAAATGAAAAACTGGACTTAGGGTAATTTTTCTGAAATTTATTGGGCCCCGGACCTATTTTTAATCACCTCAAAACTGTTTTTATTTTATTTATTATTTATTTAGTAGCCCAAACCCAAGCCCAGTCCAACCAAGCTCAGCCCGTTTGGCTAACGGGTCGGGTCGGGTCTGCCAGACCCGAACCTGCAGCCCCAAACCCATTTAGCCTAGCAGGTCGGGCGGGTCTGCCAAGACCCGCACCCGCTCCGACCCGACCCGCGAGACCCTTTCTCCCCCACGATCTGCTGTGCCCGCGTCCCACGCCGCCTCATCCGGCCACGTCGCCGGCGACCCCCGCCCGCGCCCCTCGTTCCACGACCCCGCGACCTCCGCCACATCGCTGCCTCATCCGGCCACCCCCGCTCCCATCTCCCCCTATAAATTCCCTTCTCCCCCCCCTCGACTCCGGCCACCATTCTTCCCCGCCTGAACCCTAGACCCCCGACCGTCCGTGCCTCCGCCGACCTCCCCTCGCCGAGCCTCGCCAACGTCGCCTCGCCGACGACGTCGCCCCCGCGCCGCAGCCCCCAGCCCCCTCTTCTTCCTCCTCCTTCCCTCACCTCCCTCGACAGACCCGACCCCGAGCCTCCGTCCAGCCTCCCGCGTCCACCGCCGGATCCGCCTCTGCCCCCGGCCGCCTCCTGCCAGTGCCGCCCGACCCCAGCCTCCCTCCGGCCCTCCCGAGCTCCGGCCAGCAGCGTCCCCAAACCCTAACCTAGGACACAGGACTCAGGACACGGACACGGCCCTTCGCGTCGTGTCGGACACAGAATATTTTGGCTTTTTTGAACCCTGTTCAGGTACGCGTATCTCCCTGCTCGTTTACCCGTTTTTGATTCCGTCAGTTGCATCGCGGACCCTGCGTGACCCTCTCGGTGCCCGTGCAATCCACTCGGGGCATCGCGTCCTGTGGCGATCGCGAACCGCGATCCAAAAACAGAAAAAATAACGCCCTGATTCACCCCGGAACTGGGTACGCCCCGCCAAACGGGACGACTTGGTCGCGCACGGTCTTCACTGATATGTGCGCGCCGTTGATACGGACGTGTGAGATTTCGCAGAAGTCGATTCGGATGTGCGTGCATACCGAAATCAACGCGTATCCGCGGACACCGTTCTGTATCCGTCAGTTCTGGAATACGTCGTAACTTTGTGTACATATGTCGGATCGAAATAAAACTTGCGCCATCAGACTCGTAGCTATACGCTGGTCCTGTGACCCAAGTTTGGTTCGATTTTGAGAACGTTGACAAAATCACGTATCGTGGGCCCCACAGGCTCCACTTGACGGGCGATTTTGTGACCGGCTCATAGGAATCCAATTCTGAAAGTTTCGTTGGGTTCGTATCATCGTTCCTGACTTGTTGACACTAAGTTGGACGAATTTGGAGACCTTTGATCCTGACACTTTTTTCGGTGCAAAGTGGGCCCACATGCGGACCCCGTTTTGACCCGAAATTGTCATTTTTGCCCTTGTCTCCAATTTTGACTCAAGGACAGGAGTTTCTAGCTGATTGATATTTTTTGGATCTAATGGTGTTATTTGTTTCAGCATCCGGAGACGTTCTTGGAGATTTCACGGTTGGAGCCAGAACCACAGGCAAGTGTACCTTGCCAACTTTGCAGTCTTGTTACATATTTTTCTTGATTCATTTATATTGTTGTGCATGCTTGACCTAGGACCGTGTGACTTACGTAGCGTCCGATTAAAAGTTGGGTGCCAACCCCGTACGCGGAGTTGTGTAACGTCATCTAGACATGGATACCGAGACCATATACTTCTCGTACTTGTCTAATCAAGTACATCATAACCCAGGACACTTGACACTATTCATGAGACAGAATCATCTTGAGATATTCGTGGTGATTCTGTATAGGATACAGGTATATGACATAGACATTATATTCCTAGACATTATATGACTTGCTGCATTAGTATTGATCCTGCGTGTCATGGACATGAGACGTGTGATTACATTGGGTGGGGAGAGACACACAGGCTACAAGCTGATTTCATATATATATATATATATAATCCATAGTAAATACATAGTAAAACATATAGTAGACTCCGCTACCGGCTCCCCGACACAGAGCTTGTAGTGGTATCAACCTAAGTTCTAGTGATGCTCTCAACTTGCATTTCACATAGATGGTTATATAGTTTACCCTATTGTTTCATTTATTGCTGCACTGCATTTATTTTGGCATGAGCTTTCTTGTACCTTGCTATGTCCCCTGAGGACCTGGATCCGGATTATGTCCCCAGGATTAGCAGACGAGGTTTATCCAGAGGTATACGGAACATGAGCACTTCACGGAACAGTACCAGTATCTGAGGACGAGATCGTGCCAGAGGACTTCTCCTGAGTACTGGCTTTACATAATCAATTATTTCCATTTCCAGATACTTTAATTCATGTCTATTTGCTTTTATGTATTAGACTTATTCTCAGGTTGTTCCCCGAGATACTTATGTTGAGATCAGTTAGTTTATATTTATTCGTATTTATTCTGGCATTTAATCTGTGATTATCTATTGTGGATGAGATTAGAATAGACTGTGACTTGTATCGTTGGACCTATTTATTGTTAGACTACAGCTTAAGCATGCCCTGATGGATCCATTAAATTGGGTTGTCCATCGGTGCGTGCTGCTGGCCATTGCCACGTGTCCAGTCCCTCGGTATTTTGGGACTGGGGCGTGACACATATATTGACACATTCTTGAACTCTATATCGGATTCGAATTAGTTTTTTAACTTGCATCATGCTTGATTCAATTGTTCGCACCTACACTAATCCCTACAGAAGTTGAGAAGGCAGAAAAATTCTTTAACGGACTGAGCTTTGAGTTACAAAGATTGATCGGCTCCATTGTACCTACATCATTCACGGACGTCCTTACTACAGCCCGACGCATGGAGCGCGTAACCATGAGAGAACCAGCCAGAAATGGCCGTTCACATCAGCACCAGCCAGAGCACTATAGGAAGAGCTACAAAGTGACCTCACATGCACCAGCCACCTAGAGCAACCCCCCTGACACTGCCTATATGTCAATATTATGGCAGGCAAGGCCATCACGCGAGCGAGTGCAGACACAAGTTGGGACTATGCTTGATTTGCGGATCGGGACAACACTCGGTACGGGACTGTATGGAACAGCGGAGAGAAGCACTGAGGATTCATCGACCTGCACTACCAGCACCAGCACCATGACTCCCTAATTATCATTATTATGGCAAGTTAGGCTATCTCGCCAAGGAATGCCGACGCAGATTGGGATTGTGTTTGCTTTACGGTTCAGACCAGCATTCAGCCAGAAATTGCATGGAGCATCGAGGAGAAGCACCGATGGTTCACCGACAAGCTTTACCAGCACCGAGACCAGTCCAGCAGCCACATCGACCAGCTTATCCAGCACCAGGAACATCACAGGCGGAAGATGGAGGATTCATACCACCAGTTTTGAGAGGATATCACCCGAGGCCACCCTTGGCATCACAGACAACACTCTTCCAGCAGACCCAACAACAGCATAAGGTACCACTACGGGGACGCTGACAGGCTTTTGCGATAACCGTGGAGGAGGCACAGACTCGAGGAGTAGCGAATATGAGTAAGATTTAGTTTTATCATAGCTAGCTATAGTAACGAATATTCCTAGTAATATTTTAGCATATGCCTGTTAGTTACATTCCCTAGCCTATACCTTGTATTATGTTAGCATGAACTTTTTGGTCTAGAGTTGTAATATGTAAGTGGAACCCAAGTTTTCAGAAGCTGTAGTTGATCCTCGCTCTAATCAAACTCCTTTACTATTGAGTTACTTATCTTTCATTGCCTAGAAAAAAGTGTATTGCTTCCCTACGTGTTCTGCTTGAATAAAACCCTCACCATTCCTCTTGATTTTTTTTTGTTCATGGTCACTTATCCTTTGTGTCATGCTTCAACAACTGTCATACAACTGTGTCATCTCTTCTGGAGCAAACCTTTCCTAATCGGTTATGTTTTATTTTCTTAATTACGAGGATACAATTTTTTTAAGTTGGGTAGATTGTAAACCCCCTAGTTTTTTAGATTTAATTTTTAATTTATTTAATATTGGTATTATATAATGATTGAGATTAAGGAATTTTTTTATATTTTTAGCTAATTATAATAAGTATATATTCATGGATTGATATTTATGTGTATTTAACTAATTAAAAATATTACACAAAAAATATATTTTTTGGGCGTACAACTATTAATAGAGTATTATAGATTTTTTTGGATTTAATTGATGTACAAAACTATTTTAAGATAGCTATATACACACACATATATATATATAGAGAGAGAGAGAGAGATTATTAATAATTATTAAATCCTAAACCCGAATCTGAAATCAACCCATACCCGATAACCCACAGACCCGCTCACCCCAACACTCGAACCCCCTAGTTATTGTAGCCCTGCTACAGTAACCCCGGCAGCCCCGACCATTCGACTCCCAAAACTGACTACCGGAGACCTCTCTTCCCCTCCCTGAACCGTCGGTGACCCCCTCTCTTCCTCTCCCTGAAACTACCTCTTTTTTACCCTATATATGGACCATCCCCTCGGCATCTCCTCTACCCCGCCGACCGCCGACCGTCCAGACACACCGCCACCATCACCTTCACCCCGACCACCGTCGACCGAGATGACCCCCGACCGTCGACGAGTGGTCGACGACCCCGTGCACCACTCATGGACACCCCTCGGCCGCCGTCGACGACTGCCAGCAGCCGTCGCACCGTCTACAGCCACGCGAAAGCATCAGCAGCAAAAGTACCTCTTCGCGGTCCGATTTCTACATCGTCATGTAACCATTTTTTTATCTGTCTTCTCCGATACATTCACAACATAACCTAGTTTTAATCCCTTTAAACACTTTATTTTAATTCGATGTATGATGTGATTTATTTGCTGTCAAATTTGATAAAAACTTGATTTCTTAAACCCAAATTTTCTCGATACGGGGTACATTTCGCCAAACGAGGCAACTTCTTGTACAAATTACACCGAAAGATGCGTATATTCAACGCGGACGTGTGAGATTTTGCGAAAGTTGATTTGGATGTGCGTGCACAGCGGAATCAACGCGTATCCGTCAAAAAATACCGTATCGGCCTGTTCTGACACTTGTCATAACTTTGTGTATGCTTGTCGTTTCGTAATGAAACTTGTGCCATCGGATTCGCAGCGTTATGCTGATCCCGTGAATTAAGTTTGGTGCGATTCTGAGAAAGTTGACGAAATACCGTTTTGTGGGCCCCACGGTTCCACTTGACGGGTGATTTCATAATCGGTTAATCAGAATCTAGTTTTCCGTTGAGTTTGTATCGTCGTTCTGGACTCGTAAATACTAAGTTTGCTAAATTTGAAGAACTTTATCTTTGGCATATTTTTTGGTGCGAAGTGGGCCACATGTGGATCTCGCTTTGACCAGAAAATATCAATTCTGCCCTTGTGTCCAAATTGGACTTATGGGTAGTCAATCCTAGCTATTTCAAGTATTTTGAGAGCAATTGTGATATTTTTTTAGCACCCAGAGGCGTACTTGAAGATTTTACTTTTATAGGAGCAACTTACGGAGTTCAGAACTCAGGCAAGTGTACCTTGCCAAACCTGCAAAGATCCTGTTATTAATTGCTTGTGTTCTTTCTATATATATACTTCTGTGATGTACCTATTCAACCTAGGACCGTGAGACATTGCTTAGCGTCCGAACAAGATTCGGGTGTCGACGCCGTACGCGGAGTCGTGTAACGTCATTTAGAGAATTGATTGCTCGATCATATTTTTATGTTCTTGCTTTACCAAGTAAGTTATACTATAGGACACTTGACACTATTTCATGTGACAAAATATTTCTTGAGTTACTCATGGTGATTCTGTATAGGCTTACATGATTCGTGATATGATACTTGCATGTATAGAGATATCATTATGACTCGTTGTACTTGCTAGAGGTCATAATCATGCGTGTTATGAACATGAGACATTGTGGACATGAGACGTGAGGTTACATTGGGTGGGAAGAGACACACAAGCTATAGGCTGATTATATATACTATACTACTGGAATACATGATAATACTTGCTTTGGCACATATACTGGAGTCGTGATAATACTTGCTGCTATGGGCTTCCCGACACAGAGCCTGTAGTGGTCTCAGCCTGAGTACTAGTGATGCTCTCATTTTGTATTTCACTTAGCTGGTTACATAGCTTGCCCTGAGAATCTGTTTTATATTTACTACATATTATTTGGCTTGAGTGTTTCTTGTACCTTGCTATGTCCCTTGAGAACCTGGATCCGGATTATGTCCCCAGGTACAGCAGAGAAGAATTACCCCGAGATTTACGGGTCAGGAGTTGACGTTGGAGCGGTACTGGCATCAGAGGACGAGGTTGTGCCTGAGGATTTCTCCTGAGTATTCAGTTACTTACTCAGTTATCTATGCTTATTGTTATTTCATATCTGGACTCATGGACATATGTATTATTGCTATTCTCTTTTCTTTATTGTGTCGAGTTGTTCCCCGAGACACTACTGATTTGGACTTGTTGATGGACTATTTTCTTTATCTATTATCTTGACTGGTCTATCATATTAAATTGTATTTACTTTCTGTGGATTAGACAAAATTTATACTGAGATAGATGGTTTAGACTGTATTTATATTTGTTACAACTTAAGTGCACTCTAACGGCTCCATTAAATTAGGTTTGCCCATTGGTATTGTGTTGTTGGCCATTGCCACGTGGCTAGTCCCTCGGTATTTTGGGACTAGGGTGTGACATGATTTTTGTGGTGGCCCATGCAGGTCTACGAATATATTGTTTTAGTTCCAACTAAGGAAGAAGTTGCAAAGTGACCTTACATGCACCAGCCACCCAGAGCAACCCCACTGACACTACTTATATGTTAATATTATGACAAGAAAGGACATCACGCAAGCGAGTGCAGACACAAGTTGAGACTATGCTTGATTTACGGATCGGGACAACACTCGGCACGGGACTGTATGGAACAACGGAGAGAAGCACTGATGATTCATCGACCAGCCCTACCAGCACCAGCACCAGGACTCCATACTTGTCATTATTGTGGCAAGGTAGGCCATCTCGCCAAAGAATGTCGATGTAGATTGGGATTGTGTTTTCTTTGCGGTTCAAACCATGATTCAACCAAAAATTGTAAGGAACATCGAGGAGAAGCACCAATGGTTCATCGACAAGATTTACCAGCACCGAGACCAGTCCAGTAGCCACATCGACCAGCTTATCCAGTACCAGGAACATCACAAGCGGAAGATGGAGGATTCAGACCACCAACTCCGGGAGGATATTATCCGAGGCCACCCTTGGCATCACAGACAACACTCTTTCATAAGGCCCAGCAACAGCAGAGGGTACCACCATAGGGACGTGGACAGTCTTTTGCGATGACAGAGAAGGAGGTACGGACTCGAAGAGTAGCGAATATGAGTAAATTTTAGTTTTATCATAGCTAGCTATAGTAACGAATATTCCTAGTAATAATTTAGCATGTGCATGTTAGTTCCATTCCCAAGCTATACCTAGTATTATGTTTGCATGAACTTGTTGGTCTAGAGTAGTAATAAGTTAGTGGTACCCAAGTTTTCAGAAGCTGTAGTTGATCATTGCTCTAATCAGACTCCTTTACACTTGAGTTACTTATCTCTCATTTCCTAGGAAAAATTTTTTATTGCTTCCCTACGTGTTCTACTTGAACAAAACCCTCACCATTCCTCTCGATTTTTTTCTTGTTCATGGTTCCTTATCCTTTGTGTCGTGCTTCAACAAATGTCATACAACCGAGTCATCTCTTTTGGAGCAAACATTTCCTGACCGGTTATGTTTTGTTTTCTTAATTGCGAGGATGCAATTCTTTTAAGTTTGGTAGATAGTAAATCCCCTAATTTTTTAGATTTAATTTTAAATTTATTTCATATTGGTATTATGTAATTATTAATATTAAGGAAAAATGTTCTGTATTTTTAGCTAATTATAATAAATATATATTCATGGATTGATATTTATGTGTATTTAACTAATTATATTGCACAGAAAATATATTTTTTTTGTACAACTATTAATAGAGCATTGTAGATTTTTCTGGAATTTAATTGAGGTACAAAACTATTTTTAGATAGCTATATACACAGACACA
The DNA here is from genome assembly GCA_036927795.1 of Iris macrosiphon. Lineage (NCBI taxonomy): Eukaryota > Viridiplantae > Streptophyta > Magnoliopsida > Asparagales > Iridaceae > Iris > Iris macrosiphon. Next base: position 175,937,203 of record JAYESA010000009.1, read on the forward strand.
CACACACACACACACATATATATATATATATATATATATATATATATATATATATATAGAGAGAGAGAGAGAGAGAGAGAGAGAGAGAGAGAGATTATTAATAATTATTAAATCCTAAATTTGAACCCGAAACCAACCCATACCCGATAACCCACAGACCCGCTCACCCCAACACCCTAACCCCTCAGTTACTGTAGCCCCGCTACAGTAACCCCCGCAACCCCGACCCTTCGACTCCCAAAACTGACCGCCGGCGACCTCTCTTCCCCTCCCTGAACCGTCGGCGACCCCCTCTCTTCCTCTCCGTGAAACTCCCTCTCATTCATCCTATATATGGACCACCCCCTCAGCATCTCCTCTACCCTATCGACCGTCCAGACACACCGCCACCATCACCTTTACCCCGACCACCGTTGACCCAGATAACCCCCGACCGCCGGCGAGTGGTCGACGACCCCATGCACCACTCGTGGATACCCCGCCGCCGTCGACTGCCAGCAGCCGCCGCGCCGTCCACGGCCACGCGAAAGCATCAGCAGCAACAACAGTACCTCTTCGCGGTGCGATTTCTACATCGCCATGTAACCGTTTTTCGATTCGTCTTCTCCGGTACAAGATTCAGGTATTAACGCCGTCCGCGGAGTCGTGTAACGTCATTTAGAGAATTGATTTCTCGATCATATTTTTACGTGCTTGCTTTACCAAGCACGTTATACCATAGGACACTTGACAATATTTCATGTGACATAATTTTTCTTGAGTTACTCATGGTGATTCTGTATAGGCTTACATGATTCGTGATATGAGACTTGCATATATAGAGATATTATTTTGACTCATTGTACTAGCTAGAGGTCATGATCTTGCGTGTTATAGACATGAGACGTGAGGTTACATTGGGTGGAGAGAGACACACAGGCTACAGGCTGATTATATATACTATACTACTGGAATACATGATACTACTTGCTTTGGCACATATACTGGAGTCATGATATTACTTAATGCTATGGGCTCCCCGACACAGAGCCTGTAGTGGTCTTAGCCTGAGTACTAGTGGTGCTCTCATTTTATATTTCACTTAGCTGGTTACATAGTTTGCCCTGAGGATCTGTTATATATTTACTACATATCATTTGGCTTGAGTATTTTTTGTACCTTGCTATGTCCCCTGAGGACCTGGATCTGGATTATGTCCCCAGGTATAACAAATGAGGATTACCCCAAGGTTTACGGGTTAGGAGCTGACGTTGGAACGGTACTGACATCAAAGGACGAGGTTGTGCCAGAGGATTTCTCCTGAGTATTCAGTTACTTACTCAGTTATCTATGCTTATTGTTAATTCATATCTGGACTCATGGACATATGTATTAATGTTATTCTCTTTTCTTTATTGTGTCGGGTTGTTCCCCGAGATACTACTGATTTGGACTTGTTGATGGACTATTTTCTTTACCTATTATCTTGACTGGTTTATCATATTGAATTGTATTTACTTTCTGTGGATGAGACTAGATTTATACTGAGATAGATGGTGTAGACTGCATTTATATTTGTTATAGCTTACGTGCACTCTAACGTGGTCCATTAAATTGGGTTTGCCCATTGGAGTTGTGCTGTTGGCCATTGCCACGTGGCTAGTCCCTCGGTATTTTGGGACTGGGACGTGACAATATAGCCAAGACGAAGGAAACTGGATGTAAACTGAGACAACATGAAGCCACCGAAATCAATTTAATCTTAAGTTCGATGCATCTCTTCTATCTGTATGACACATCTCAGTCCATATAAGATACAAAACCATATATAATAATTTCAGAGGACATAAAACCTGGCATTGTAAATAACTGTGGAAGTTTCAGATAAATGAAGAAATTAAAAATTGCAAAATATAGAGCAAATTTGTTTGGTCAGGAAAAAAGCTGACAATAGAGAAAAATGTGGAAAACTAAGCCCATAGAAGCCTCATATGGTCACTTGAATAGCTATAGGCAAAATTATTCTTCACTGCAACAGAAACAGCAATCTAAAGAGCTTCTACTTCTATTTCTACTTCTACTCACAAGTTTCTCAAACAAACACTACAATCTAAAGAACTTTGCAAAATCTAATTGAACTCCTAGTGGGTCCTACTGGCCGAGCTTAAGGTAATCAACAAGACATGTTCCTAGCAGAGCAAGGATACTTATTGGTTCAACAGCCAAGCATAGAACATGCAACAAATATTATGAGATTGACTTCACCTGTAGTAGTTGGTTGACATAGAACATGCAACAAATAGAACATGAAACCCCTTCCATATAAGAACAAAAGCTAGCAGATCTGCAACACCCCATTATCATCTTAAATATTAACTTCTAGGTGTTTATACAATAAAATCTTTTGTATACATAAAAGTTTGGAAGTGTGGCAATAGATTCTGGATATGTCACATGAGTAGAGTTACCTTTGGCCATATGGAGGTAACAAAATTTAAATTCACTCAAAATAAAAAAAAAGGAAAAAAGGCTAATTGTCCAATTATTCAAGGTGAATGTGATCTGGATCTTTCTCTCTGAGTTAGTATACAACAATAAGCAATGCAGTCCTCTAAATTTGTGATTGTTGCAGACAGTACAAATTATTTATGTTCATTGGCTCTTAGCAGATGTCTCTATGATGTAGTCCCCTTAACCTGATACAGTGATACTCATTGTAAAACCACCACTGATACTCATTATGGAGATAATGAAAACATAATCAAAGTCCTATAAAGTGAAATCACCACTACTACTCAAACCAATCCCAAATCCAATAAACCCAGGCAACAACATTATGTATCAGTTTAGGGAAAGAAATCCAGGAATGAAGGCAGTAATTAGGTATCAGTATTAGGAAAAGACATTCATGCTAAGATATACTTAAATGATACAACCAGAAGTAGCTATTGAATGCATGCTATCAACGACGGGCAACAACTGACACGATAGATGACCTCGACGTGGACCGAGGTAAATTATCTTTTGTAAAGTTTTTGATGAAGGAAATGACTAGTATCGGCTGGTATCAATAATTTCGTACTGAAACTTAACAAATACTCATCGTCAATGGACAATACAAGATTTTTAAAGAAAGAATGATCAGATCCAAGAAATAGAATATTGATGACATAACATATATGCATCACAGAATTATACTCCAAACACACTTTTTAAGCATAAATAAAGCAAAAGGCAGACAACATGAATGACAAAATTCATTCTGTAGTAATAGGAAAATTGTAGTCATCCTAGTGAAAGAAATATTTTTCTTTAGGAAACTAAAGGAAGATTATAAGAGGATACGTATTGTGGGCATGATGAATTTGCTAGTGAGGAGACAGATGGCAGGGAGGTACAGTAGGCAAGGAGGGGAAGGAAGGTGAAGGGGTAGGTGGTGTTGACGTAGACAAATCTCTCAAGCCACTTGAGGTGGCCTCCCGTATAGCCATACCATACTAGACTGTGATGGCTGAAGAAGATTTCAACTGAACCAAGTACCCATCGTAACGCCATGTTTAGTTGGTCAGAGAGATTTATTGGAGCTAAGGCAGGCCTCTTTGGCATGCAGTATATCGATCACCAGCCTCGAAAATGCATCTTGAAACCTATTAGAATATCCTCCGTAATGGATCCGTAGATCCAACCTAACTGCATGATCAGAAGAAACAGAATAAGTATCAGTCAGATAGAACATTGAGTTTGACTTAATTTCATATTTTGAGTTGCAATCTAAACCAAGAATGGTATGTTACTAACACTATAAGCATTATACAGTAGGATGCAGGTCAAAGAATTGTATTCTATTGTTACCTCTAATCCCCATCCAGTCTTATCCTCGTAACCGCAACTGATGACATGAATTGCCAGTTTGAGCAGAGCTGCGGGGCTAGATGAGGTAGGAACACCACCTTGCTCCATTAGAGTCGACATCACAAAAGATGCAGACTGACCAAACCTCTTCTTAAAGTCCATCTCAGACATCAATACTTCCTTGTCATCACCCTATCCTAATTCACCCATTGATACACTTCTTTTAATTTACATCAAACATACTTATTTCAAAACTATTTTCATGCAAAACATATAAAAAAGGACCAGTCTTATTGCCATGCCTAGATTAATGCTGATGTTCAATTTTATAAGTTTGCTAACTTTTCTTTCACCATGGCACTAGTACAAGTTCTCCCAAGGCCAAAAGAATTGTTCTTTTGCATAAGGATGTATGAGTTTGCTAAGTTTTCGTTCACCATGGCACTGGTACAAGTTCACCCAAGGCCCAAAGAATTGTTCTTTTGCATAAGGATGCATGAGTGATTATATTAATCTTTTGAACATGTCGATCCATTGGATTCATTCCTTCCTATAATGTAAAATCAGCAGATGTAAAAAACACCAAGCATAAAAAGATTAGTAGAGATCAAATAGAACTAGATGAAGTAAATTGTTGGATGGATGACTTTCTTGTTGTAATATGCACATGTTCTGGCTAAATTTGGCTTAATATTTAGCGGATCCAGAAACAAAAGCTGGGGTGGGCTACAACGGTGGGCTAGAGACGGACTAACCTATAAAAAAAATCAAAAATGAAAAAAGCACAAGGAAAAAAAAAGGAAAAAATTTTGGGGGGTGCACCACCATGTTGGATCCAGCCCTGCCTAAGAAATAAACAACTTTTGTAGGATACTTTATTACAATCCGTCCCATTAAAGTCTGCTTGTATGTGTCCACAAGAAAGTTAACTCGAGTACAGATAAACTAAGCATATATTCCTACATTAACATTTTAGGAGTGATACCTAAGGAGAACAAAATAGGAAAAAAGATTAATTATTCTTTATTATTATTTTGTGTAAGAGCTCTATGCTAAGTTGCTAACATTATTAGAACAGTTCATGCCAACAAATTGAGGTTGAATCATATTACATGAAAGGCATTGCACTGAAGAAAATCAGTTCCTCTCTCTAATAACATACTTAAAAATAACCAATAGCTCTATAAGAAGTCCCATGAACTTTTATATTTGTGTATTCTAGCAAGCTAGAACCTTACAAGCATAAATTTCTAGCAAGCTAGAACCTTACAAGCATAAACTCGAACACCTTACAAGCATAATTATGGCATAATCCTTACAATTTTCCATAACTAAAATTATGTAATAAACAAAACTTAAATCCTTACCTCGGCTGAGATGGGAACGATGTGGAGTAGTAGCTTCTCCGACGCAACCGAGATAGCGCAGGTATCGACGACATTATTATGGTACAGGCTCGGCTCGGTCGACGCCTTGGTCTAGTCGCAGTCGACAACTAGGTCGACATCTCGGGCTCGCCTCGGTCGACACCTCGGGCTCGTCTCGGTCAACGGTCTTCATATCAGTGATAATCTTGCGTTGGCATCTGCTTCCCTTAGTGTGCTCTTCCAATCTCCAATCGCCCGCGACTTTGTGCTTCTCCCAAAATGCCAAAATAACTGCTAAGAATGCAGAAGGGCGCTCACACAAACAGACACACACAAAAAACCTTAAGTTTTCCCAAATTGAAGGGGGAAATCTCCAGAGGTACAAGAAAACCCTAATTTCTGCATCTTGAACTAAATATCCCCAAATTGAAGGGGAAAATCACCAAAATAAACTAATTTTAGCCACCACTTACAGTCTTCTCCGTCCTCCTCATCTCCCTCCTCCTCGTCATTGTCATCCTGGGCCTCGAGGTCGAAGAACACGGACCCCTTCCTCTTCTTCACCTCCGCCGCCATACACTTTGTCGTCCAGCGGGTGGAGGTTGCAGGCACAGGCGTGGAGAAGGTGCCGTTGCTGCGATGGCTCCTGACGTCATTTCTGAGAAGGGGTTTCTCTGAGGGAGAGGAGGGAGAGGGGTTTCGATGGGTTTTTTTCTTTAAAAGTTGAGTGTGTTTCTTTTAAGGGAGGAAAAGAGAGGTTTTGAAGCCATCAACCGTTAACATATATCCTACAATTAAAAATATAATTTTTTTTACTAAAATGGTAGGTGAATTATGCGCGACAATTTTCTCGCACATGTATTACTTGACGGTTATTAATAAACCGTCTAGTATTGTAATGGATTTTCTTGACGCTTCATCTAAAACCGTCAAGTAATATGGTCAAAATTTAATACATAACAAAAAAATGGTGTTTTCTTGACGTATGTCTAAAACCGTCAAAATAACTGCTTTCCTTGACGGTTTGGACCATACATCAATAAATTGACCATCAAGAAAGACCATTTTTTTTGTAGTGGTAGAGCCTATTAAGATAGTACCATCAATCGAGGAGACTTAGCAAGTTCATTTATGATATTGTATTTGTTTGTTAGACACTTTTGGGCATGTATAATATTTGAGATCATTGAGTTGTGTTTAGACTTTTGGACATGGACTTGTGATGTATTGCGACTATGTATTTCTTTCCTTCTATTGCATATTGTGCCATGTCTTCCTCTATTTTATTATTGTGATTGAGTATTGTTTACCATTATCATATTATCATATTGCCCTCCATTTGGGAGTTGAGATATCTTGACAGGTACATATTATATATTGTGTGAGATATTTAGATAGTATTGTTGACCTAGACAACGTTCTACCGCCAATGCTACGACGTAGGCTGGACGTACTCACGTACTCGTGTCCCTACACCGGGTGTGGGTCGTGACAAGTCGTATTTGACTGGTCTACCCACTGTAAAGCTTTGTTTCAGGAATTAAAGCAGCATCTTGTCTCTTCTCTGATACTTGCACTGCCGAACAAGAATATGGGATTCCAAATATTTAGCGACGTCTCATCCTAGGGCTTGGGAGTTGTGTTCAAGCAACAAAATAAGGTGATAGATTTTGCTACAAAACAATTAAAGCCGCATGAGCGCAACTATCCGACAGATGATCTAGAACTTGCGGTGATTGTGTTCGCACTGAAGTTCTGGTGATACTACCTTTATAGTGTGGCTTGCCAAATTTTTACTAACCACCAAAGCCTCAAGTTTCTTTTCACTCAGTCGCCTAAACCTACGACAAAGGCGTTAGCAAGAACTGATCAAAGACTACGACTTGTCGATCAACTATACTCCAAGCAAAGGGAATGTTGTTGTGGACGCGCTGAGTTAAGTATTTATAGGATCTCTATCCATCAACCACGGACTGCAAAAGGAATTAGAGAATATGGGCATTGAGCTGTGAATTCGATATCGAGGCAGACCGATTGGGGGATCACTAGCTCAGTTACTCCTTGAACCGAGCCTGATAGAAAAGGTCAAGTCCGCTCAGACGAACGACCCATTCTTATTGAAGATGCGTGAGCAAATTTTAATAGGAAAGGCGACCGACTTTGGAGTGGTTGAAAGCGGAACGTTGCGGGTAAGAGGAAGACTATGCATGCCCAACGATGGAGAACTCAGAAAGAAGATCCTCACGGAAGCTCACTATGCAGCCTATGTATCACATCCTGGAAGTACAAAGATGTATTAGGACCTCCGTACGATCTTCTGGTAGCACGACATGAAGAAATATGTGGCACTCTTCGTGTCACAATGCTTGTCTTGTCAGAGGGTTAAGGCCGAGCACCAGAGGTCGGGCGGAGAGATGCAGAACCTTGCTATCCCGGAGTAGAAATGGGACCATATCACGATGGACTTTATTGTTGGCTTGCCAAAGACGCAATGGGAAAACGACGCCGTCTGGGTCATCGTCGACCGATTAATCAAGTCAGCGCACTTCATTGCCATCAAAGTTACTTGGAGCATCAATCGCCTGGCTCAGATATACCTTGATGGGATAGTTCGACTACACGGTTTGCCAGTATCTATCATTTCAGATCGGGACGAACGATTCTTATCACGTTTCTGATAAAGCCTTCAGTCGGCTATTGGGACCAAGTTGAAGTTTACTTCAGCGTACCATCCTCAGACCGACGGCCAAACAGAGTCGGTGAACCAAATCCTTAAAGATATGTTATGCCTCTGTTCGATCGACTTCAAGTCAAGTTGGGACATCTATCTACCGTTGGCAGAATTTGCATACAACAATAGTTATCAGTCTAGTATTCAGATGGCTCCGTACGAGGCTTTGTATAGGCAGAAGTGTAGATCGCCTATCTGTTGGAATAAAGTTGGCGAGCGACAGATCCTCGGCCCGGAGCTAGTAGAGTAGACCGTTCAGAAGGTTTGACTGATCCAAGAGTGATTAAAGTTAGCACAGAGCAAACAGAAGAGTAATGCGGATGCCCACCGACGACCTCTTGAACTTGCTGAAGGTTATAACTTGTTTCTCAAGGTCACGTTGATGCGAGGAGTCACGAGATTTAGAGTAAAGGGGAAGCTAAGTCCTTGATTTATTGGTCCATTCAAAATTCTCAAGCGAGTTACCCCAGTTGAATATCCAATTGCCCTACACCGAGCCTATCAGACATGCATGATGTCTTTGACGTGTCACAGCTGCGGGAGTACGTGCATGAACCGAGTCACGTGGTAGATTCTGGTCAGTTAGGTTTGCAAGCAGACTTGTCCAATATAGAAGAACATGTGCAGATCATTGATCGAAAGGATAAGCAGCTCCAAAATCGTTCAGTCCCGCTCGTGCGCGTACTTTGGCGGAACCATGCGGTCGAGGAGTCGACCTGGAAACTCGAATCATAAATGAAAGAAAAGTTTCCCTCATTATTTTCTTAGGGGTAGGTTCCATTCCTAAGTTTCGAGGATGAAACTTTTTATTAGTTGGTTAAGATATAGTACCCGCTCCCCTTGTTCAGAGAGCTCGGCTAAAAAATACTTGGTATCGTTCGATCGGGACAGATCGAATCAATATCATTTCCAAGTTATGGATTGGTTTATTTGGAATCAAGTCCCACATTCAGCGGATCGTGCCTCGAGGAAGGACTCGACGACAGAGTCACGAGGGGCCTTTCTGTTGTGCTGGTTTCTTTGTCCATTTTTTATGCCGCTTGGTTGCTTTCTTGTTGGTTTTGTGACTTTCGTTTTCTTGAACGGTTTTGATGGATTTTATTGTCTTCGTTCTTTGAACTTCACATTTCGTATCGAACTCTAGAAGACCGAGGCAGGAGATATTGATCATCTGTTGGTGCGTGCAGGTGATCGTATAGGCGACACGCAAGCGGAGTCTTGAAGATCTCCCATTTCTCTTCCCTGATTTACCAACTTGTGAGTGGCCTTACTTTCGATTAGCTTCCTTCTTCCAAGTCCTCAATCTTAATAATCTGACTCGTTTGTGCATTTCGATCAACGATACCATAATGATAATAACCGAGTCCAGATAATAAGTAGTAAACTTAGAAATACTTGGTGCTTGTCACACAAAATTACTATATGATTATAATGTGTGTATCTATTTTATGTTCAGTTGTAGCTAGAACTTATTCCTCTATAATTGTGCAAATGAGTAGTACAAAATATTGAAAATATGAACACTTGAGCAGGTAGACTATGCCATCGCACTGTGCTAAATTCTGATGTCTTAAAATGCTTCATATGTTAACTTAGTGTTAAGACGTCGTTTGGTCGGACAACTTGTGCACAAGGTTTTGTTCCTGCGAACGATCTCCGGGACACTGGGGCCGATTCGTTCTGGGCAGAACTCAGATAGCTACGCTAGCAAGACTAGCACGAGTAATACGGGAACTTGTAACAGGGCTTGCTACCCGCGCTGCAAGGATTGCCGTCTTACTATAGCTATTGTCCACGGTGGCAATGTGTGCCATGACCCAGCATATTACTGCATTATCTGTTTAAGCTAATGATGTCTTCTTAGCAGGGAAGAATGTGGTAAGTCTTGTGCATGTGGATGCGATACCACAGGTAAAAAGTCACCGAACGGTGGCACATTTATTTAGTCATGTTATATATATATTGCATGTTGTAACTTGAACTAAGGCAAGATAGATAGACCACAATAATAATTTGTTTGCTTCACATGAATACTGTGTCGAATTGGTTAGTTGGGTTAGCTCACCATCACCGATACTTTTTAAAGTACTGACCCTCGTTGCAGCAGATTTCCTAAGCCAAGGTGACGCTGCTAGGAGCTGAAGCTTCTTCCACCAACCAGTCCATTACTCGGCGCACCTCGTTCGTATCTTTTGAAGCTTGTACAAATCGTCTAGAGCTTGTGCACACATCTTATGCAGCTCCGAGACAAGGCGATAGCTTCGCCCGAAGGTGTCTATTATATTTTAAAGTTTTAATATGGGATGTAATATATGAATCAAAATCTCATTTTGCGTCCATCTTGTAAGCCCGTGCGGCACCCCTTTACTTTTGAGTGAAGAGTTTGTAACAAAGATGTATATTATCAATAAAGATAACTTTTCTTAGTTGCAATGTGTGTTCTTTAGCTTTCGCACTCTGTTGTTGTGTTTATATATATATATATATATATATATATATATATATATATATATATCATTATGCTAGGCCTTGTGCGGGTGTGTCTTATGCTCGCATGGCATCACGCCCAGGGGATGAATAGCTATTTGGCAGAATCCGGACGTGACAGTCGGTGCCGTAAATGCGTCCGCCCTTCCCTCTCCTACCAGCGACCTTTATAAAAATGTTGTTGGTTTGAGCAAACGTGGGAGAATACGTGGTCGTGGGCGAAGACTCGACAACACTCTCGACCACCTAATCCTGAGTGGTCGGAGTGGTTGTCTCAGTCTATAGTGACTGGAACACAGCCTATCCAACAACACGCGCTTAATATCCTAATGTGTTAAAACTAATCTACCTTGTTTCGAATATTCTAACTTATAATTTAAATTCTAATTCAACTTATAATATAAATTGTAATATTGAATATTATTCTAACTTATAATATAAATTTTAATACTTATATAAGTCGTGCTGGTCTTCTTGCCCATGTAGGTCCCGTTCTTGCTTCTCTTATGTATGTACTGAAAAACATCGACGAAGCCGATACTAGGGGGATCTCCCTCCTCCTTCGCAAGCTTCTTCGCTTATGTACGAAACATTAAAAAAATGTTAGTTTAATAATTAATGTTATTAACTATATAATAAAAGTATTTAAATACTTCGAGTTATTTTACCAGGTGTCGATGGTGCATAACGATGGGGTTCGATCCACCCGTATGTAGACCCGTGCGAGATTGCTCCTTCTTCCCTTGCTCAGACCACTTCTTAAACTCTAGAGTCTCGAGCTGCCTCTGTATCTCCTCCCAATAATCATCCTAGATCCAAGATTTCTTGCTCTTACCAGCAGCCACCCTTCTTTGTAAACACTACAAGAAAATGGCTTTTCTTGACGGTTTTTCTTCATCAAAGAAAGGGTTTCTTGACAATTCTGCATCCGTCATCTAGGCCATAGTCAAGAAAAATCCCTATTTTTCTTGACGATTTTTTATTTTATTTTCTAGACGATTTTAAACGTAAAGTAAAAAAAATTGTCTTCACGGTTTTAAACCGTCAAGAAAATATAACCAAAAAACGTCAAGGTAAATAGGAACTTTTCTTGACTCTGGCCTAGATGACGGGTAATGACTGTCAAGAAATCCCTTTCTTGACTGAAAAAAACCATCGAGAAATATCGATTGATAAATTTTTTTGGTACCAAAATTCTATTTTATATGCTTTCTTTGTATGTTATCGGACAAATACATATATATTGTTAACATAACAGAAACAAGTACTTTGCAAAATGACCTTATTTTATGAGAACATATAGTTTCTTCATCGCAAACATTTAAAAACTATACAAAAAACTATAAGTTTTCTCATACTACAAAGATGTAAAAAAAAAATTTCTAGATCTTGGAATTGTTGTGACTGGATAGGTGGAAAAGTCGGATAAATCTTTTCCATTCTTGTGCTTCTTCTTAATATCGATACACCACCATCCTTCTTGATATCGTCATCTTCTTTAAAATCGTTTTCATCAACCTCCTACACATCAAAAATCACAAGTACTATGAGTAAAATAAAAAATCTAAGAACCTAGGAACATCAAAAGAGAATAAAGACTATTTCCAATGAAGAGAGACAATAAGTTACAAGTTTTTTTAGGAAAAAAAAAATGAAACAAAATAAATAACTTTTTCTTTTCAACCCACAAATCCTTGGAAAAAATAGTTTTCATACTGAACATCAGTTTTAAAAAGCTCCATGTTTGGGATTTCATAGACACAAAATCTTATACTTTCATATTTATTTTATCATCATCTATTCAGTCAACTAAATCAACAGCACCAGCAACGACAACGACAACGACAACGACAAAAACTAAGATCCTTTAACATTAAGCAAACTTTAGCATGCAATAAAAGGCTACAAAGGATATGAGAAACATTATTTGTTGTAATAAATTGGTGTAGTTTAAAACTAAAAACATGGCACAGAAAGAAAATTTCTGGTTTCTTACCAAAAAAATTAAACAGTAAAAATATATATGAAGTTGAGCGGACACATGCATCACATGATATGACACGGCATATGTACAGGATCGCCAGTAGTGTATCTTGGAGTGTCATGTGTTGTGTCGAGTACGTGTCGGTCATTACGTAGCAAGACAAATGCAGTATTTTCCTAAACTAAGCAATGACTACATATATAGCAAGATTTCTGATAACTGACATAAGGATTACCTACTTTCTGATGTATAACAAGAAACATAAGAAAATTATGCAGTCATATCAATAGAACAATTGATGCACATCCAAATCATTCTTGAATTTTTGGCCTAGTAGGAAATTATAAGAAAATATAGCATTATTTCCCTTCTTCTATAGAAAATTGTGCAGTCATACCAATACAAGGCTGATTCTGAATTAATAGAAAATAATTGTAGGCTTGTAGCAAGATCTACTAAGAGAAGGGAAATAATACTATAAGAAAGCATTGCAATAAGAAAGTACCGTTACCGAACTCAACTGACTCTTGTGGTCAATGCGAAGAGGTATAATCTCTCTGGCTAAACGGACGATCTCGGAATCAAACCACAAAAGAGGTATGAAGTGGGCCCAAATGACATAAAACTCGATCGGTTCGATGATAACTAAGACGACTAGTGTTATTGTCTTGTGCGAGCATAACTCCAGGCTCGCACGGGATCACGTTCTGATGGGAATGACCGTCCCGCAGGAGCGCTAGCATGGTGATCTCACGTCCAGCGGGGACGACTGGGACCGCGGAAGAACGGGGCACGACAAAGTGGTATCAGAGCAACTTGATCCTCTGGCCTTACGCCCTTTCTCTGCAGTTCATAGATATTTTCTTGCCCATTGATATCGTTGCTGAGTTTAGCGTTCCATACAATAAGTCCATAAATATTCTCAAAAATGCGTGCAAAATTTTTCTGTATTGTTTTATTGCTTAAAAGTTTTGCTAGAGTTTTTTGATTGAGGATGGGGAGGGATGAGGAGTATCGTTGCTCTGGATATGGAAAGTTTCTCCTTGAGTTTCAAGAACAAAACTTTTTCTCGGTGGGTAAGTATGTAGTACCCCACTCTGGGTTGCACTATGTACAAGAGATATCTGTTTGTCGACTCAAAAAGAAAACCTTCCTGAAGAGCTCCTTGTTGAACCAGAAGGCGACTGATCTAGGTGAGTGGGCAGAACTTCATTCTTTGATTCTTGCACGCCTTAATAATGAATCTGAGTTTTATAATACATGTTGCTAAGAAGATTATTTTTTTTCTTTGCATGAATGATATGTCCCTGCATGCTTAACTAGAACTTGTTTGCTTGTCAATAGAAGAATCCTGCCATGCTAATAAGAAGAGAAATATATTGCTTGCATGTTACCTTATCATTTCTGCATAGATAGAACTATATAAAATGCTTGAACGGTATCAGAGAGATGGCGGCCTATCCGCACAGAGATAGAAGAAAAGAGATAGATAGTCTGCTTGTTAATGATCATGTGCATTATAGAGTTTATCTGATAGAGCTACATGCAATTGCATCGGTCGGACAATGGCTATTAGTGAAGAGCTGAACCTTGGTCCCGGCTGCTAATTTGAGCGTATTTTAGTGCAAAGCAACCATGAGTCACAACTGCTATTAGCCAGATAGAGTTAGGACACCTTGAGCCAAGAAGTCATCATTATCAGGCCGGTGTTTTGTTATTAGTTAGCTGGATTACTGCTACTATTCCTGAGTTTCCCGAGGACTATCATATAGATATGTCATTTTCTTTTGCATAATAAGAATGATAGTTCACTAGATGCTGTTTTGTCCCTAGAGTATTTGAGTATAGCTCATGAGACACGCTGCGCACACCCTGATAGTATAAGAGTCAGCACATCGTGCTTGAACTGCTTGCCTTGTATGCTTAGTTGTATTGAACTGAAATCTGATTTCAAAGATATTTTCAAAAGAAATAATTTGACTATGCTCTTGTACTGCATGTAACGAACCTAGGTAAAACTATACAGATCACTAGTAATGTAATATTTTTATTACATGCTTACTTACTGTTGGTTTTAGTGAATGTTTCTTCTATTCGTTAATTTTATACTCACCAGTACTTTTCCCAAAGTGCTGATCTCCCACCAGTTTCCTTGTTCGTAGGTACTGGATCATCCAAGAAAGCGATAGCCGAGCCTCATCCCCAGGAAATAGAAATCTAGAGTCTATACCTTGAGCCGTATCGAGATATTTTGAGATGCTTTTTTATAAAGGGACATAATGTATGGAACAATCTCATTATATTCAGAGAACCTCGTGTCGTGAGCTTCGCCTCGTATACTCAAATAAAATGTTATTTATACTCAGATGGAATGTTATTTGTAACAATGCTCCTCCGCTGCAAACTCAATCGGTTCGATTATAACCAAGACGACTGGCGTTATTGCCTTGTACGTACGTAACTCCAGGATCGAAAGTTTCTCCTTGAGTTTCAAGGACAAAACTTTTTCTTGGTGGATAAGTACGTAGTGACCCGCTCTGTGTTGGCACTATGTACAAGAAATATCGGTTTGCTGACTCAAAAAGAAAACCTTCCTGAAGAGCTCCTTGTTGAACCAGAAAATGACTAATCTAGGTGAGTGGGCAGTTCATTGTCTGATTCTTGCACGCCTTAATAATGAATCTGAGTTTTATAATGCATGTTGCTAAGAAGATTATTGTTTCCTTTGCATGAATGATATATCTCTGCATGCTTAACTCAAACTTGTTTGCTTGTCAATAGAAGAATATTGCCATGCTAATAAGAAGAGAAAGAGATTACTTGCATGTTACCTTATCATTTCTGCATAGATAGAACTATATGAATTGCTTGAACAGTATCAGAGAGATGGCGGCCTGTCCGGACAGAGATAGAAGAGAAGAGATATATAATCTACTTGTTAATGATCATGTGCATCATAGTATTTATCTCATAGAGCTACATGCAATTGCATTGGTCGGACAATGGCTATTAGTGAAGAGCTAAACCTTAGTCCCGGCTGTTAATTTGAGCGTATCTTAGTGTAGATGTCACGCCCCAGTCCCAAAATATACGGGACCAGGCCATGTGGCAATGGCCAGCTACTACGACTCCGAAGGATTTTCTAATTTAATGGACCCGACGAAGCATACTACGCTATCCTAAAATACTATCAAGTCCAATATGCTAAAATGCAGCAGGTAAATATCTAATCTCATCCACAGAATATAAATAAGAAGTATTGAAATAAATACTGAAAATAAGTACGGAGTCTGGATGTCATAATACAACCCAAATAAGTCTGATGGGAATAAACCCACTGAATACAATACTGAAATAAAAGTACGGAAGGACATATGAGAATACTAGACTAGAACATTGACTAGCTAGATAAAGATGCTCCAGCCCTAGGCGGAAGGCCTACCAGTGATCAGAGAAACTCCAAAGGTAACATCTCAAGCTCCTCCTCAGTCGCGTACCTCGTCTCTTGTCCGGGCCCGTACACGGTCGGGTAGTATGCCTTGTCCAAATCTGGAAGGGAACCAGATCCTCAAAAGGACGTAACAAGATACAAAAATATATGTCGAATATAAATACTAAATAGGTAAGGGGGTGTACTAACCATCTAAGTAAATGCAATCTGAGGACAACCTTGGTACGTATGGGTAGGTGAAGGCATAAATATGTAACGTCCATATCGTTCCAAAGAATATGGAATCTGTGTGATATAACATCTGTATCGCTCCATAGAACATAAAATATGCATAGTATATATATACGTCCGTATCGCTCCAAGGAACGCGAAACCTGAATAAAGAGGTCATCAGTCCCTTTAGCTCCGATGGACACTACGGGTACTAATGTATGTCCCATACAACTACTAGTTGTCCTCCCTGCCCAATGCAAATATACAAGTCGAATATACGACGTACACACTTCGTAACTACATGCCAGGTCTCAAATAACTAGACTAACCTGACTATGCACTAAACCGTGATGCATGTCACATGCACCGATAGCTAGTCGGGTATGCCAACTCACATCCTAACATGAGTTTGTTATCGTGATGAGTGTAAGAAGTGTCAGGGTCTTGGAAGATATCAGAATATCTTCACAACAGTAGGTGAGTCTGCTAGAGACTAAGTCGCTATATTACTCATCGACGCAATCGTCGACTGCACCCGAGTCATTCTCGGACGTGCACAGTTATAAATAATATTTGCAACAACCACTCATGTAATATTTAACAACTTGAATTAAACAGTAAATAAGGCAAGATATACTTGCCTGAATCCTCAAGCTGCGAATGCCAAAGTCCTGCTCCCGAAGCCTCGCCCGAACGATCCAACGAGCCTATATATAATATAATATAATAACAATCAGTCATTATACTAGAATACGCACAAAAGTACATCTATAAAATGTACCTAGAAGCTAACGCAAGTAAGGGTTCTAACCCGGTCAACTAGAAGGGTTGAGTGTGCAAGAGTCTAAAAAGTGCACAAGTGTCAAGTCCCTCTAATCTCAAAATTAACATCAAATTTAATGTCACAACTTAGGTGCATTGATCTTGTGTTAGGGTAGGTCCCACTATAAATATGTAAACGCTATATACTACACCCTTAAGTTTACTAGTCAATACTCTCCAATATCTTCATGTATCAACCTTATGTGAAATGACAAAAGTCATGTGTCCCCTATGTAAATCAAATCTGGACATTAATTAAAATAAGTGCAAATCACTCTATAAACCATGGTGTAAAACATATTAGAGCCTAAGCATCATCCATACACATCTAGGTATATTTTTCTCCATTAATATTGTATTAAAACATGTTTTAATACATGTAAAATACTCAACTCTCTTTCCTACTACATGCTGAATTTTTTTAACTCACACAACATTAGACAAATGTAGTTCACTCTCATTCACAACACACATTTAAATTTTATAGCAGATGAATCTATCATTTAACACTTAAATCTGAGAATAAAAGAGTGCTAAATATAAGTTAAAAATCATAATTTAATGGATGTTTTGACAATGGTACAAAGGTGTGTGTTCAAGTATTCAATGATACACAAGATGAAAGATGAGGAATGGTGAGGAACAAGAATAAAGATCATATATATATATATATATATATATATATATATATATATATATATAGGAAGAAGAACAAGAGGATGAAGGAGAATAAGAAGGAGGAGTTACCAACACAAGAGAAAGAGAGGGAAGGCTCGGTTGGGGGAGGGGAGGCCTGGCACCGTCGACCGGCGCTGATGCCGTGGTCCAGCGGTCCGGGGGTGGGAGAAGGTGGAGGGCCTGTTGTGGTGGGGAGCTGTGGTGGTGGTGGTGGTGGTGGTGGTGGTGGTGGTGTCAGCTGCTATGGTGGGGAGTGGAGAGGATGGTGATGATGATGGTGGTGTTGAAGTTTTGGTTTGGAGAGGGAATGTAGGTGGTGGTGAAGTTTTTGAGGGAGAGAGGGAATATAGGTTGTGTAGTAAATGAAAGAGAGAGAGAGAGAGAGAGAGAGTATTTAATGCGGGGAGAGAGAGGGAGCTTGGGGATTAGGGCCAGCTAGGTTCCCAAGGAGAGGGTGGTTTATCATGAAGAAAATGGGTGGTGGAGATGTGTGGGGGTTTGAATGAAGGGTAAGGATTTAAAATAAGTTGAATAGTTTCATGCAAAGAGGAGGGAGAGGACATGTGACCGGTCAAGCATGACAAAGTGAGTTTTCTTTATTTGCTCCAACCAATAGGAGGTGGACACATGGCTAGTTATTTGCAAAAAAAGTCTCCAATAGTTTTGGACTTGCACAAAGAGAAAAAAGTGGATTGGATGTGGAAAAATACCATGTTTAATGTGTTATAATAGAAAAAATTTGGTATAGTTTTTTGTATGAACCATGAGGGTGTGAGTGGGTATTTGGGTTGGTATTGGGTCTAATTTTTGGTTAGGTTGAGTTATTGCACCAAATTAGTTAAAATTAGTGTCATTGGTGTTCTTAATTTAATTAGAAGTGCATAGGATTTAAATTGGGTGGGACACAAGTATCATGGACGTAGTAGACTCGGAATATATTATTTTCATAAATTTGGTTTCGAGAAGATGGTCGAGATTGTGTCTCCAATTTTGATTGGAACGGGCAAAGATGCAAAGTTTCGATTTATTTGGATTTAAAATTATATATTTTGTAACGAATATTATGCGACTAAAATGAAGCACAAGAGAGAGTATTTATGAGTGATCCAAAGGTCAAATATTTATGAGTGACCAAAAAGTTAAAATGGAAGACTGGCACGTCTAGGTCAAGTGTGTAAAATTTGTTTGAAAGCAAAAGCTAGAGTAGTGCTCCAAATATCGAAACAACGATAAGGTGCACCAAGTGATACAAAATTTTGTACATTTATTTAAAATACCATATTCTAATTCTAAATGGTTCAAACTAACCCTAGTCTCTCTCTAAGCCAAGTAGACCTAAATTTGTTAGAGAGGGTTTACAGTAGAGCAACCATGAGTCACAACTGCTACTAGCCAGATAGATTTTGGAAACCTTGAGACAAGAAGTCCTCGTTATCAGGCGGGTGTTTTGTCATTAGTTAGTTGGTTTACCGCTACTAATCCTGAGTTTCTCGGGGACCATCATTTAGATAGGTCATTTTCTTTTGCATAATAAGAATGTTAGTCCACTAGATGCTATTTTTCCCCTAGAGTCTTTAAGTATAGCTCACGAGATACGCTGCGCACACCCTAATAGTATAAGAGTCGACACATCGTTCTTGAACTGCTTGCTTTGTATGCTTAGTTGTATTGAACCGAACTCTGATTTCAAAGATATTTTCAAAAGAAGTAATATAACTCTGCTCTTGTACTGCATATAACGAACCTAGGTAAAACTAGAAAGATCACTAGTAATGTAATATTTTTATCACATGCTTACTTAGTGTTGGTTTTAGTGAATGTTGGTTCTATTCGTTGATTTTATATTCACCAGTACTTTCCCTAAAGTGCTGACCCCCACCTATTTTCTTGTTCGCAGGTACTGGATCGTCCGAGGAAGCGATAGCCGAGCCTCATCCCTAGGAACCAAAAATCTAGAGTCGATGCCTTGAGCCGTATCGAGATATTTTGAGATACCTTTTTTATAGAGGGACATAATGTGTGGAATGATGTCATTGTATTCAGAGAACCTCGTACCTTAAGATTTGTCTCGTATACTCAGATAGAATATTGTTTGTAATACTGCCCCTCCGCTTCAAACTCGATCGGCTCGATGATAACCAAGACGACTAGCGTTGTTGCTATGTGCGAGTGCAACTCCAAGGTCGCACGGTATCACATTCCGATAGGATCGACCGTTCCAGAGGAGCGCTGGCATGGTGATCTCACGCCCAGCGGGGCGATCAGGACCGTGAAAGATTGGGGCATGACAATGGTACCTGCCACCACCTCTCCTGAAGCTAGCTGCTCCTTCATATTGAGTGCGATAGCCTAGCCTCGTCCTCTCGGTGCTGGTCCTCTCTACTGTGGACCTCCTTGTCTGGTCTGTACTTGGGCTTGGATCTACATACTGTTGTGGCCTCTGCTGTTGGAATACTTGAGAATGGCTCGGCAAAGGCCTCTGACCCTGATTTTGTTGAGCCGACACATGAGCCCAATATTATAGTCCTGCCGGAGAAGATGATGAGGAACTGGCTTGGTGTAGGAAAGATCCCACTCTTTGGCCTGGAGCTCCATAGGATAAGCACAACCCTTGTGCTCTGCGACACTCTGAAATCATGTGTCCTAATTTTCTACAAGGTAAATATCCTACTGAAGAAGATGTCATTTGCTGCTAATTTTGGGTTGGGACTGGTGGCTGAACTGAGTTTGTCAAAACTGGACTCCGCGGGGATCAAATGGTCAAAGCCCTAACTACGGGGCTGGTGCTGAAGACTTGGTATAAGAACCGCCTGAAGTATGGGTTCTCTTACGACCTCCAGTCATATCCATGATTCTCTGGAAGGTATACTCATGTCTCCTCGCTTCTATTAACATAATATCAAAAGTCTGGAACTCAGGCTGTTCCATTGCTAATATGATCTCCAAATAAAGTCCCTACTGGAACCTCCTTGCTCTATCCAGTTTGATCGTGACCAAGGTGGGAGCAAACCGACTGAGTCTGCAGAACTCTGCCGCATAGCCGTCGATAGTCTTGTCCATCTGCTTCAGGTTATTAAATATATGTTGCAGATCATAACGCAACACCGCATTAAAGTATCTTTTCTTAAACCTTTTGTTGAATACAACCTAGGGGGTGGGCATTGCCAAAGAAACAATCTGTGCTGCCTACCAGTCTCGGGCCAAATCTAGCAACTGCAGCCTAGCTACTGACAGTTGCTCTCTAGCCGGAATTCCGACTGCCTCTAGAATAGCCTTAGTTTCCTGAATCCAAGCGTCCGGTGCAATCGCATCCTCGGTACTATAGAAATACAAGGGTTGGAGGTGCATGAAGTTGCTTGTTGAGTTGTTGACACGATATCTGCCTCCTTCCAAAGCCACTTGCACTGACCTAGTGAGGGTGTCATCCCGACGTCCTTGAGATGCTACCAACTCTCTGAGGATACCAAGTAGCATGTTGTTGTCCCCTCATACATTAGGTAATGATTCCACAATGGGAGGTACTGCCTGGGTATGGGGTTCCTCATTCTGAGCTATTCTAGACCGACCCCGGAATGCTGAGGCTGAACCTCAAGAGTCTGTTGGTCGGCTAGATGATATCCTGCCACTGGAGGAACTCATGCTGGATGATTGAAAGTACCAAGAACAGTGTCCCTGAAAGATAGATGACACAAGGATCAAATCGAAAGGACAAAAGTGATCGAGGTTGAAGGCAGGTATCAGGTCAAGATTCAGAGATATAGAGTCAATATTGGAGGAGATCAAGGGATAACATGATTGAGACATCTAAACACTGGTAAACCCCAATACTTCTGAATTTCAGACCTGCATGGGCCACCACTTAAATTATGTCACGCCCCAGAACCAGAATACTGGAGAACGAGGATAGACAAAGCCAGATACGTATACCAGAGTACTCTATACCCCGATATACGGTCACAGTTGTCTAGACATGTAAGGATTTACTCTACAATCAAACAGTCATTCCTGGATCAAGAATCCTAGGTGTCTCAATCTCAAGCAAGCAATAATTTACAAGATGTATGATCACCATACATATAATAGTAAAGTGTCCCAAACTATACATACACAGATGATCATGAAGATAGTTACCAAAATAAATAATTAGCAGAGTACAATATTACATGATCAGCTCTAGTTATAGTCTAGAATATGCTTTACATGTAGGCCCACAGGCTGCAGTATCAAGGTTTCAAAACACGAATTAAACACGTTCTTGGTAGCTAAACTCCTCAAAAGAATAATTCTACAAGATTAAATGGGCGATGAAGGATAAACCCACTCAAATTCTTGGGTGCTCCTCGTGTTCACCATCTTGAGAAGGAAAGTATGGGAGATCCTGCAGTGTTGTTCCAAAATCTGGCCATACAAAATCAGTGGGGTCAAACCCCAAAATAGCAAAGTACCACAAGAGAACCAACTTAGGAACTAAAACCAGCATGCTGTAAACACCCTAATTTTCAAAAAAAAAAATTAATATAATTTTCCCGGATTTTCGATAGTTTCGAGAAAAAAACAAGGTAATTAAGGGTTAAGGATTTTTAAATATAGTTTATTTGTATTAAAATATTGTGAAAATATTATTTTATGGTGTAAAATGGAAAACCGGATATGTGGTATTTTTCGGTGAATTTATTGGACTCCGGAGTAGCATTTTAAGCCTTAAAAACTATTGGAAGTGTAAACCGAACCAAGCCTAGCGGAGCACGAACCAAACCAAACCAACCCATTCGGCTGAACCGAACCCAGCTTGTCGGGTCGGTCGGATCCGAGCCAAACCCGACCCGAATCCGAAAACCCGTTGGGAAACCCTAGCTTCCACCGGAGTTCCTGTAGCAGCCTATAAAGAGCCGCCTCGACATCCGTGCGCCGACCCTCTTCCCCTCTTCGCCGCTGCACACCCAGACCCCTACGACATCCTCCCCTCGTCGACCCTTCCCCTCCGCATGAGCGCCGCCGCGTTCCCTCTGATCCTCCCCGCCTCGAGACACAGCCGACCCAACTCCGTCGAACCCCGCTCCCCGCTCAACCCCGTCGCCTAATTCCTCTTCTCCCCACGACCCCGACCGGCGGTGCGCAGCCCCGACCCCGACAGCAACCGCCGCTCGAGACCGCGGTGCCCGAACGACGCCGTCGCTCCTCGATCTCCCTGAGCACAGCAGCTCGACGAGCGAGTCTCCGCCAGCGACTGAACCCGCTTCGACCGACTTTGCAGAAGCCGCCGCCTAGTCGACCTCGCCGACCCCGAGACCTACCCCCTCCGGCGAAGCCCCGTCGCTGTCACGATCGGAACCCTATCCTGGACGCACAGGACACAGCAACTCGATCGCAGGATACGAAGTTGACTCTCGGACACGTGGAATTCAGCGTTCACGGAGCCCTATACAGGTATCGTTTTCTCCCACCTCGTAACTCCGATTTAGTTTCCGTCAGTTGCTACGCATAGACTGTATAATCCTCTCGGTGCCCGTGTAATCCGCTCGGTGTATCGCATCCTGTGGTGATCGCATACCGCGATCCAAAAACAGAAAAAATGACACCCTGTTTCATCCCGGAACTGAGTGTGCCCCGCCAAACGGGACAATTTGGTCGCACGCGGTCTTTACCGAAACGTGCGCGTCGTCGATACGGTCGTGTGGGATTTCGCAGAAGTCGATTCGGATGTGCGTGCACACCGGGATCAACGCGTATCCGCCGACGATACCCCGTATCCGTCCTTTCTGGAACACGCTGTAACTTTGTGTACACACGTCGGATCGAGACGAAACTTGTGCCATTGGACTCGTAGCAATACGCTGGTTCTGTGACCCAAGTTTGGTTCGATTCTGAGAACGTTGACAAAATCGCGTATCGTGGGCCCCACCGGCTCCACTTGACGGGCAATTTTGTGATCGGCTCATCGGAATCCAATTCTGGACGTTCCGTTGGGTTCGTATCATCGATCCTGACTTGTAGACACTGAGTTTGAGAAATTTGGAGACCTTTGACCCTAGCGTGCTTTCCGGTGCAAAGTGGCCCACATGTGGAACCCGCTTTGGCCCGGAAATGCCCTTTTTGCCTCTGTGTCCAAATTGAACGGAAGGACAGGCATTTCTAGCTATTTGATATCTTTTGAGTCTGTTGGTGATATTTATAACAGCTTTTGGAGGAGTACCCACCGGATCCACTGATACAGGGATAGCTTTTGGTATTCAAACACTAGGCAAGTGTACCTTGCCAAACTCTGCAGTATTGTTATATATATTCCTTGCTTCATTTATATTGCTGTGCATGCTTAACCTAGGACCGTTTGACGTACTTCGCGTCCTATTAGCAGTCGGGTGCCAATATCGTACGCGGTGTTGTGTATTGTCATCTAGAGATGGATATTCGTGACACTTTATCTTCTCGTACTTGTCTTACCAAGTACACTATGACCCAGGACACTGGACACTGTTCATGAGACAGGATCTTCCTGAGACATTCGTGGTGATTCTTTATAGGATACAGGACTTGACAGAGATACTATATTCTTAGATACATTATGACTTGTGCATTAGTTATGATCCCGCTTGCCATGGACATGAGACGTTATGGTTATGATATGTGTGGTTACATTGGGTGGGGAGAGACACACAGGCTATAGGCTGATCATATATATACACCCCTACTATTGTGAGGCACAAGACTCTGAAGCCCGAGCTTGGCCCATTACTCTTTATTACTGCTGCTACCGGCTCCCCGACACAGAGCTTGTAGTGGCTTCAGCCTGAGTTCTAGTGCTGCTCTCATCTTGTATATCACCTAGCTGGTTATTTAGTACTCCCTTATTGTTTCATCTGACCCACAGGCTACAGGTTGATTATGTTATGCCGGCTACTCAGTCTCCCGCTGAGCTAGACCACCTCATGATACCCCTGCTACCGGCTCCCCTACACAGAGCTTGTAGTTGTTCCAACCTGAGTACTATTGGTGTTTTCTCCTGCATTTCACACAGATGTTTACATACTTGCCCTATTTATTCTATTTATTTTCTGTACTGCATTTATTTTGGCTTGAGCTTTCTTGTACCTTGCTATGTCCCCTGAGGACCTGGATCCGAATTATGTTCCCAGGATTTGAGGACGAGATTTATCCTGAGGTATACGGGACCGCAATAAGAGCTGATCCAGGAGCTGTACCACCATCCGAGGACGAGGTGTTGGCCGAAGACTTTTCCTGAGCATCCATGTTTATTGCTCAGCATTTATTTATTTTAGTCTTTTACTTTCTGGTTTGTCGAACCATGTATCAGATATTATTTTGGGTTGTTCCCCGAAGCACTTTATTGAGATTAGCTGATGATTTACATTCCTTATTTATTCTGTGGATCATATTTTATATCTTGTGTGGATGAGATTAGTTGTACCATATTGTCGTAGACTTGATTTTACAGCTTAAGTATGCCCTGATGGATCCATTAAATTAGATTTGTCCATCGGTGCGTACTGCTGGCCATTGCCACGTATCAGGTCCCTCGGTATTTTGGGACTGGGGCGTGACATAGTTTTTGTGGTGGCCCATGCAGGTCTACGACTAAATTGTTCGGTTTCAACTTAGGGACCGAACCAACCTGCCCTAAGGATAGAATAAGTTATAGGATCTTATCCATTATTTAAACCATTTTTGAACTCTATATCGAACCCGAAATTGTTACTTGATTTGTATCCTGATTGATTCCTTTGAGCATTCTTACAGTTTATCTTTTGGTTGCAGAGTAATGGATCCCAGGAACGGAGACGAGATTTCTTTGGATACGCCACACGATGCTGTGGTTACTTATATAGACGGAGTGACCCCAGGGAATAGAGGACAAGCATCGCAGAGCGATCAAACCGGACAGCCTAATCCAAGGTTCCGGAGAGATGACATCCCACCTCCACCACAGTTCACTCCCCAGATGCCAGTTTTCCCGCCAGGGCAAGCCATGGACGGGCAACAGATGTTCCAGATAATGTATGCTATGATGCAAGCACAGCAGCAGATTCAGCAAGAGGCCCATCGGCAGGAGGCCGAGTATCTGAGAACCAGCCTGGTATCCGCATTGGAGCAGGCAAATCCACCAGCGAGGCGATCGACGACGGAATCTATCACCGACTTCCGTCAGCTCAAGCCTCGTACATTTTCTGGTAAAGAGGGGCCAACAGAAGTTCATAAATGGCTCACAAACATACAGCATCAGTTGGAAGCCGCTGAACTTCCGAGAGAGAAGTGGATGACTGCAGTCAGAATGCAGTTAACTGAAAATGCCCATCACTGGTGGTTAGCAGAAGAGAGGAGGCTCGGACAGGACCGAGTCACTTGGGAAGAGTTCTCCAGACTCTTCAAAGAGATGTATATTCCCGCAGTAGCAAGGTCAGAGCTCAGAGACAAGTTCCACCGCCTTATCTAAGGCAATATGACAGTGGAAGAATACAACGCAGAATTCATTCACCTCAGTCGCTTTGCCCCAACCTTGATTACGACAGAGGAAGAAAAAGCTGAGAAGTTCTTTGACGGGATAAAGTTCGAGCTCCAGAGATTGATTGGATCAGTCGCACCTACATCTTATACCGACGTTCTCGCAGCAGCACGACGCATGGAGCGCGTCACTAGAAGAGAGTCGACCCTGAAGAGGCCTATCACCTCAGCACCATCCAGGACAGGACATGGGGATTCAGCAAAACGGACCCAGAGGAGTATGCCCGAGAGAACAGCACACAGGGCCATATCTCTCCCTACTTGTCACCACTGCGGCAAGATAGGTCACATTATGAGAGAATGCAGACGCAAGTTAGGACTCTGCCTGGCTTGCGGGTCCAACCAGCATCAGACCAGAGACTGCACTGAACGCAGAGAGGGAGCACCGAGATTAGCTTTACCTGCTCCACGACCAGCTTATCCAGCCGTAGGAGCACAGCAGACAGGAGTTGGAGGCGTCAGGCCACCAGCCCCAGGAGGGAATCAGCAGAGACCACCCCTGGAACCACAGGCAGCTCTATTTTAGCAGGCTCAGCAGCAGAGAGGTCCAGCTCAGGGACGAGGCCAGGCATTCACATTAGCTGTTGAGGAGGAGGCTACAGCAGGCGAAGTTATCGCAGGTACTATTTTAGTAGCTTTATTACCAGCTGTAGCATTATTTGATTCTGGAGCATCGCATTCATTTATAGCAGCTAGCTTTGTAGCCACCCATAGAGTAGCTACTGCACCCCTTTCGAAGATGAAGAGAATTCTTACGGGAGGTAGAATTATTCCGGTTAGTGACGTCTGTAGATCATGTTCTGTAGTAGTCTGTGGGAGAGAAATGCGAGCTCAATTTCTGATATTTTTTATGCCGGATTATGATGTTGTACTTGGTATGGACTGGTTAAGTCAGTACCATACGACTCTTGATTGCCGACTTGGGCGGGTTATATTTAGACCGCCTGGACATCCAGAATTTGAGTTTCTTCGAGGAGCAGTAGAGCAAGGAGTTCAGCCTACTCTTAGGGTACTATCTGTAGAAGGGGAGACAGGTTACCCAAGAGTCATATATGAGTTTGTGGATGTATTTTCTGATGATCTTCCAGGTTTACCGCCTGATCGAGAAATAGAATTCATAATAGACTTAACTCCAGGAGCAGAGCCTATCACTTTATCAGTTTATCGGCTAGCACCTAAGGAGTTAGTGGAGTTGAAAGAACATGTTGATGATCTTTTGGAGAAGGGTTTCATTCGGCCCAGTGTTTTACCTTGGGGAGCACCCATATTATTTGTGCCGAAGAAGGATGGAACAGTACGGTTATGCATTGATTACAGGGCACTAAATGCGGTGACCATCAAGAACAGGTATCCCTTACCACGCATTGATGATCTATTCGATCAATTGAGTGGGGCAAGGATATTCTCGAAGATTGACCTTAGATCCGGCTATCATCAGATCAAAGTAAGGAAAAAGGACATCCCGAAGACAGGTTTCAGGACCAAGTATGGACATTATGAGTTCTTGGTAATGCCGTTTGGTCTAACCAATGCGCCAGCAGTATTTATGAGTTTAATGAACAGAGTCTTTCATCAGTTCTTGGATAAATTTGTGGTTGTGTTCATTGACGACATCCTCATATATTCCAAGAGTCATGAAGAGAACGAGGAGCATCTCAGAATCGTGTTAGAGACCTTGAGGCAAGAGAAGTTGTATGCCAAACTCAGTAAGTGTGAGTTTTGTATGGACAAAGTGCCTTTCTTGGGACACATCATCTCAGGAGAAGGACTTTCAGTGGATCCAGAGAAAGTTGCGGCAATAGAGACTTAGCCTACACCCACATCAGTTGCAAAGGTGAGAAGTTTTCTCGGACTTGCGGGATATTACCGAAGGTTTGTAGAAAATTTCTCAAGGATTGCAGAACTGATGACGAAGCTGACACGTAAAGACCAGGAGTTTATATGGACAGAAGACTGCCAGAAGGCTTTTGAAGAATTGAAGAGAAGATTAACAACAGCACATGTCCTGACTCTTCCTTCGGGGTCAGGAAGTTTTGTTGTTTACAGTGATGCATCAGGTAGTGGATTGGGATGTATTTTAATGCAACATGGCAAATTCATTGCCTATGCATCGAGACAGTTGAAGGTCCACGAGAAGAACTACCCAACACACGATCTGGAGTTAGCAGCAGTTATATTTGTATTGAAGATTTGGAGGCACTACCTTTATGGGGAGAAGGTAGACTTCTTTACAGATCACAAGAGTCTGAAGTATGTATATACTCAGAAGGAGCTTAACATGAGGCAGAGGCGTTGGCTTGAACTGATAGTAGATTTTAACATAGATCTGCAGTACCATCCGGGAAAGGCGAATGTCGTAGCAGACGCACTCTACAGGAAGCCTACGGCTTATTTCTTGACGATGCAGCCTGAGTTGTTGAGAGATCTATAGGAGCTTCAGATAGAGGTTGTTTTACCAGGACAGAGTGGGTTGCTGGCTAATCTTGAAGTTAAGTCGTCACTCATGGAGAAGATTAAAGAGGCATTGCCCACAGATGCCAGATTTCGAAGACTGAAAGAGAGGACAGAAGCAGGCATGCAGACCGAACTTCGCATACACGAAGACGAGACATTGAGGTTTGGAAATCGCTTGTATGTTCCAAATGGAGAATTGAGACAGGAGTTAATGACTGAAGCACATAGCTCTATGTACTCTGTTCACCCAGGAGGAACCAAGATGTACCGGGACTTGAGACAGTATTACTGATGGCATGGAATAAAAAGGGAGATTGCAAGATTTGTGGCCAAATGCTTAGTCTGCCAGCAAGTAAAGGCCGAGCTCAGAGAACTGCAGGTATGTTACAGCCGCTTCCTATACCAGAATGGAAGTGGGAACATATTACGATGGATTTTGTCACAGGATTTCCAAGGAGCCCCAGCGGAAGAGATGCAGTATGGGTTATCGTGGATAGACTCACTAAATCGGCACACTTCTTGCCATTTAGAGTTGGACAGTCCACAGAGGTACTAGCCGACATGTATATGCGACAAATCATCAAATTACATGGAGTGCCGGTTAGTATTGTATCGGATCGAGATTCGAGATTTATATCTCATTTCTGGAGAAGCATGCAAGAGAGTCTAGGCACCAGACTCAAATTCAGCACGGCTTACCACCCGCAGACAGATGGCCATTCGGAGCGCACCATTCAGATCTTGGAGGACATGTTGCGATCATGTATGCTAGACTTTGGAGGATCTTGGGAAGATCATTTGCACTTAGTAGAGTTCTCCTACAACAACAGTTATCAGGCCAGCATTCAGATGGCACCGTTCGAGGCATTATACGGAAGAAAGTGCAGATCGCCTATATGTTGGAGTGACGTTGGTGAACGTCAAATACTGGGTCCAGAATTGGTAACGCAGACAGTGGAGAAGGTAAAACAGATACAGAATCATCTTCGAGCAGCTCAAGACAGACAGAAGCATTGGGCAGATACACACAGACGTCCCCTAGAGTTCAAAGAAGGAGAGCACGTGTTCTTTAGGATTTTGCCCACTCGTGGTACTATCAGGGTCGGGAGCAGATGCAAGTTGAGCCCAAGGTATATCGGGCCATTTGATATTCTAGAGCGCATAGGTGAGGTGGCTTATCGTCTTGCGTTACCTCCATCCTTAGAGGGAGTGCATGACGTATTCCACGTCTCACAGCTGCGAAGGTACGTGACCAACCCAAGTCACGTAGTCGATCATTCAGAGATTGCAGTAGGCCCAAGCTTGAGATATGAAGAGCAACCAGTTGGCATCCTCGACATCAGCGAGAAGACATTGCAGGGACAAACAATCAGACTGGTTCGTGTAGCATGGAAACATCATTCCCCTGGAGAATCGACCTGGGAACGAGAAGATAGTATGCGCCAGCGTTAGCCCCACTTGTTCGAAGAGGCAATTATAAACTAAGCAACCTTGTAATTCCATGATTCTTGTTTTAGTAGCTTATTCTTTGATTGCGAGGACGCAATCCTTTTAAGGAGAGAAGATTGTAAACACCCTAATTTTCAGAAAAAAAAAATTTAATATAATTTTCCCAAATTTTCGGTAGTTTCTGGAAAAAAAACCAAGGTAATTAAAGGTTAAGGATTTTTAAATACAGTTTATTTGTATTAAAATATTGTGGAAATACTATTTTATGGTGTAAAATGGAAAACCGGACATGTAGTATTTTTGGTTGAATTTATTGGACTCCGGAGTAGCATTTTAAGCCTTAAAAACTATTGGAAGTGTAAACCGAACCAAGCCTAGCGGAGCGCGAACCAAACCAAACTAACCCATCCAGCTGAACCAAACCCAGCTTGTCGGGTCGGTCGGATCCGAGCCAAACCCGACTCGGATCCAAAAACCCATTGGGAAACCCTAGCTTCCATCGGAGTTCCTGTAGCAGCCTATAAAGAGCCGCCTCGACATACGTGCGCCCACCCTCTTCCCCTCTTCGTCGCTACACACCCAGACCCCTACGACATCCTCCCCTCGCCGACCCTTCCCCTCCGCGTGAGCGCCGCCGCGTTCCCTCTGATCCTCCCCGCCTCGAGACACAGCCGACCCAACTCCGCCGAACCCCGCTCCCCGCTCAACCCCATCGCCTAATTCCTCTTCTCCCCACGACCCCGACCGGCGGTACGCAGCCCCAACCCCGACAGCAACCGCCGCTCGAGACCGCAGTGCCCGAACGACGCCGTCGCTCCTCGATCTCCCTGAGCACAGCAGCTCGACGAGCCGAGTCTCCGCCAGCGGCTGAACCCGCTTCGACCGACTTTGCAGAAGCTGCCGCCTAGTCGACCTCGCCGACCCCGAGACCTACCCCCTCCGGCGAAGCCCCATCGCTGTCACGATCGGAACCCTATCATGGACGCACAGGACACAGCAACTCGATCGCAGGACACGAAGTTGACTCTCGGACACGTGGAATTCAGCGTTCACGGAGCCCTGTACAGGTATCGTTTTCTCCCACCTCGTAACTCCGATTTAGTTTCCGTCAGTTGCTACGCGTAGACTGTATAACCCTCTCGGTGCTCGTGTAACCCGCTCGGTGTATCGCGTCCTGTGGTGATCGCACACCGCGATCCAAAAACAGGAAAAATGATGCCTTGTTTCACCCCGGAACTGAGTGCGCCCCGCCAAATGGGACTATTTGGTCGCACGCGGTCTTTACCGAAACGTGTGCGTTATCGATACGATCGTGTGGGATTTCGCAGAAGTCGATTCGGATGTGCGTGCACACCGGGATCAACGCGTATCCGCCGACGACACCCCGTATTCGTCCTTTCTAGAATATGCTTTAACTTTGTGTACACACGTCGGATCGAGACGAAACTTACACCATCGGACTCGTAGCAATACGCTGGTCCTGTGACCCAAGTTTGGTTCAATTCTGAGAACGTTGACAAAATTGCGTATCGTGGGCCCTACTGGCTCCACTTGACGGGCGATTTTGTGATCGGCTCATCAAAATCCAATTCTGGATGTTCCGTTGGGTTCGTATCATCGATCCTGACTTGTAGACACTGAGTTTGAGGAATTTGGAGACCTTTGACCCTAGTGCGCTTTCCGGTACAAAGTGGCCCACATGTGGAACCCGCTTTGGCCCGGAAATGCCCTTTTTGCCCCTGTGTCCAAATTGGACGTAAGGACAGATATTTCTAGCTATTTGATATCTTTTGAGTCTGTTGGTGATGTTTATAACAGCTTTTGGAGGAGTACCCCCCGGATCCACTGATACAGGGATAGCTTTTGGTATTCAAACACCAGGCAAGTGTACCTTGCCAAACTCTGCAGTATTGCTATATATATTCCTTGCTTCATTTATATTGCTGTGCATGCTTAACCTAGGACCGTTTGACGTACTTCGCGTCCTATTAGCAGTCGGGTGCCAACATAGTACGCGGT
This sequence comes from Iris macrosiphon, assembly GCA_036927795.1. Classification (NCBI taxonomy): domain Eukaryota; kingdom Viridiplantae; phylum Streptophyta; class Magnoliopsida; order Asparagales; family Iridaceae; genus Iris; species Iris macrosiphon. The sequence continues at coordinate 175,969,206 of JAYESA010000009.1, forward strand.
GTTGTGTATTGTCATCTAGAGATGGATATTCGTGACACTTTATCTTCTCGTACTTGTCTTACCAAGTACACTATGACCCAGGACACTGGACACTGTTCATGAGACAGGATCTTTCCGAGACATTCGTGGTGATTCTGTATAGGATACAGGACTTGACAGAGATACTATATTCTTAGATACATTATGACTTGTGCATTAGTTATGATCCCGCTTGCCATGGACATGAGACGTTATGGTCATGATATGCGTGGTTACATTGGGTGGGGAGAGACATACAGGCTACGGGCTGATCATATATATACACCCCTACTATTGTGAGGCACAAGACTATGAAGCCCGAGCTTGGCCCATTACTCTTTATTACTGCTGCTACCGGCTCCCCGACACAGAGCTTGTAGTGACTTCAGCCTGAGTTCTAGTGCTGCTCTCATCTTGCATATCACCTAGCTGGTTATTTAGTACTCCCTTATTGTTTCATCTGACCCACAGGCTACAGGTTGATTATGTTATGCCGGCTACTCAGTCTCCCGCTGAGCTAGACCACCTCATGATACCCCTGCTACCGGCTCCCCTACACAGAGCTTGTACTTGTTCCAACCTGAGTACTATTGGTGTTTTCTCCTGCATTTCACACAGATGTTTACATACTTGCCCTATTTATTCTATTTATTTTCTGCACTGCATTTATTTTGGCTTGAGCTTTCTTGTACCTTGCTATGTCCCCTGAGGACCTGGATCCGGATTATGTCCCCAGGATTTGAGGACGAGATTTATCCCGAGGTATACGGGACCACAGCAGGAGCTGATCCAGGAGCTGTACCACCATCCGAGGATGAGGTGTTGGCCGAAGACTTTTCCTGAGCATCCATGTTTATTGCTTAGCATTTATTTATTTCAGTCTTTTACATTCTGGTTTGTCGAGCCATGTATCAGATATTATTTTGGGTTGTTCCCTGAAGCACTTTGTTGAGATTAGCTGATGATTTATATTCCTTATTTATTCTATGGATCATATTTTATATCTTGTGTGGATGAGATTAGTTGTACCATATTGTCGTAGACTTGATTTTACAGCTTAAGTATGCCCTGATGGATCCATTAAATTGGATTTGTCCATCGGTGCGTACTGCTGGCCATTGCCACGTATCTGGTCCCTCGGTATTTTGGGACTGGGGCATGACATATGCAGACAAATCAATAAGAAATAGCATAAAAAATTAGTAAATAAGTGTGTAGAAGCATACAAATTATACAGGCCGCATAGAGGTCATGGCCCGTCAAAAAAAAATAGGCTACAGAAGAACCACATGCGGCCTAAAGAACCTGGCCGTAGAGGAGCCACATGCGGCCTGATCAACAAAGAAGATGAAAGCCGCATAATAACCCTATGCGGCCTAAATAAATACAAAGCATAGGGGTCGTATAAGACCCCCTTGACACGATATTCAATGCTTGGTAGACTCTTTGACATATCACTCATCACACTGAGACGCTTCGAGACTCGTAAAGACGACAGCTCAAAAAAAGACAAAAAGTTACATCAACTCATTGATGGCCTCGTTAGATGTGCCATGCCACGTGCTTACTCATATGCAGCTACATACCTATACAGCCTTGTCATCAAGCGGCCAGAGTATCCATCCGACCAAGGCCAAACGAGAGCATGTATGCGGCCACAACGCTATAAGGCCAAGACGTTCTGCGGCTCTCGACTTACAGGATCTTTCCATTACAACCGAAGAAGATTTCTCGCACGATCTGTGTTGACTACGTGTCCAGCTGACCAAGTCACGCACACAACGGGTTAAAAATAACCCCGAGATCTCATCAATAACATATCTTAACCAAGAATACGTGGCATCTTGCCCGTGGTATGCGACTTCAGTTATAACTGTATTCTGTTGAAGGAGCCCTATGCGGCCACCTAACAGAGGCATATGCGACATCGATAGCCCGTCATCACAATGACTATAAATAGCATGGTAGCATGCCCACAAAGGAGGTGAGCTACGTACGTGCACACAAGCTCAGGAGAGAGAAAATAGAAGAGAGACCACCATTCCCTTGTCAGACCGTCAACAGAGTAAAGGAGCCACTGCAGCACTCGATCTCCATCGTCACAACCCAGATAAAAATATTATACTTAGATATTTTGTCTAGGATCTCTTCGCACTTTTTTGTTAGTTGTTAAAAAAAAAGTTCATTCACGACTTGTAATAGAGAACAAGATGGCGACTCTGCTGGGGACGTCCTTCTCCTCTAATGAGAAGGCAGTGACGCAGTCTGATGCGGCCAAACTGGGATCCACCCAGAGGATACTGGTGGTGCATTTCGACCAACAAGTGTTCGATAAAATGCTCTCCGGGGACAATGCGTATTTTTTCTAAGGCTAGCAAAGCCTAAGAAGATCCGTAGGACATGGATAGCAAAGGCCGCTGCACCTCACTGAACTATGGGGCATGCGCTCCCCGCTTCTCTCCCTATTACTAAAGACGCACATCATGAGTCCAACCAAGATGACCATGTCCATGCGACAGTCGGGGGTGTGAAGAAAGGTGCTCAGCGCCCAAACTCTGGCAAAGGAAAATACTATAATGCCCGAAGTTTGGGTGCTAAGGCACGTTCTATGCAGCCATAGCAGAAGCCTCATAAGAAGAACCATGTGACACCAGTCGGCAACCGCAGGCAGATGGACATATACTGCCATTAAAGTAGAAGAAGTTCCGTCTTTGATCGAATCTCATGCAGCGCTGACTCTATACGCCTTGCTGAGAAAGGGGAAGATGTGAACTTGGACTCTTCATACTACTCACCAACACATGCTACAACAAAGAAGTCTAGGGCAATACGATCTTGCCAAGTTTAAGCAATTGCTCATTTAATCGACCGTCAGCAGACGCCACTAACTGTAATACGTGCCCTTGACAAAAATTTGTACAGAACTGACCCATGCATCCAGTCCGTAGTGGCAATTGGACAGGGTCAGTTTAAAAAAAATTTCATTAGCAACTGGGGGAAAGTTCTTGTACGAACTCCAGGCAAGGAAGCAAAATTAACACCTACGCACCCATGTGTTTGATCTATCCGGGCTCATAAGAAGGGTGCAAAGGTGGATCTGCCCTCGCTTGACTTGTGCAACGTGATCAATCACAAGCGCAAAGCGAGGGAATCAACTGTGTCATATGAAATATCCTCCCCAGGGCATCACTGTGCCAGCATTATCATCAACTGCTGATGTAATAAAGCAGCAGTACCTACAAACAGGCAGTCGGTATTCCAGCGGCTGCAACCAAAGGCACCCACCCTGCTGCAACCTGGAGAACAAGTACAAGCACCAGGGGAAGCGGAGATGGCCTTTGCCTCATGTTATTCTGCTCGAAAGGCCTGCTCTATAAGGGGAGATCGAAAGTCTAGCAACTCCAGTCGGTCACTCTTATCCAGCTGGTCAAGAGGACGAGTCAAAGGGAGAGAGGCAGCAAAACTCGCAGAAGGTATTTTCTTGGGCAGTTGCTAGAAGAAGAAGCTGTCAGCCACTGGGATTAGTTCTTCCACAGGACCTAGGTGGCTATGCAAGTTGGGGATTATAATCCACCGGACCTCTATGATAATCCGACATTCCAAGAAGACGGTGATTCCCAAGGAACATATACGGAGATCCTTGGGGGTAGCCACCCTCGTCAAGAGGACACGATTTCCTACGTTGGGGGTAGTATTCCCTCCGAGTCCAGAGAGGATGCGGCACTACCAAGTTTTTGGATGACTATTTATGGTAAGAGTCTAAGGCAAAAAGTGCGATATCCACTATCCTATTCCTTTCTTCCCATGTGAGAACAATATACATGGCAGGGGACCCAAACGATCGACAGCGCCTCAAAACTCTCGAGGCCATGATGCAAACCATGAGCGGATCAATGCAAGCCTTGACCCAGACAATGCTGGAAATTAAGGCAAATATGGCCTCACAACCAGCAAGGAACTCAGGTCAAGCAAGCCTGGACCCCGGAACCAACGGGGATTCAAATACAACCATTCCACCCGCTGGTGGTAATCATCCTATGTTCGGATCATCTGCTCCTACCACAGTCGATGAAGCTCGGGAAGCAATGCGGGAGTTCCGAGAACTCCGGGGTCACCAAGACCCAATGGGCAATCAAGACTCACTACGCAAGCTTGGAATCTGACAACCGTATCCCCTTGAATTGAGAGACGTACAGTACCCACCCAAGTACAAGTCCTTCAACTTGACTCTGTTTGATGGGAAGACATCTCCCCGTGAGTTCATAAATTACTTAGAGACGGCAACGGGGCATCTACCTCGCAACGATGCCCTCTTAACCAAGCTCTTTGTGGGGGCATTGTCTAGAATAGCCTTCGATTGGTTTTGCAGCCTCCAGGACAACTGTATTTCGTCGTTCGATGAGCTCAAAGGTCTTTTTCTCGCTCGATTCTGCAACGGGGAAAGTGACATGACGATGTCCTCTTTAATGGACATTATGCAAAGAGAGAAAGAGTATGTAGAAAAATACATCGAGCGGTACAGGCAAGCGGTGCTAAAGTTTCCCTCCGATAACCCTAAGTCCACACTGATGGACACCTACCGGAGAAATCTTCTTTCCACAGTCAGGATCCGGATGGGCAACTCTCGGTTTAAAGACTAGATGGCATTCATCATAAATATTGTCGGGGCTGAGAAGAAGGTGAAGGACGCCCGTCTCTTGGGGATACAGATCCCCATCGCTGATGATAGAGGAAAATGCCCTTACAACAGCAACAATAATAGTATCAATAGTACCCGGGATAGCAAGGGAAAGCAGGCTCTTGTCGTCAATATAACCAAGAAGTTCGAACAAAAGCCCGTAGAGGCCCCAAAACCAAAGGAAACTTATTTCTTTGAAGATGAGGACGTCATAGAAATCTTTGACGTGCTAATAAAGGGAAATAAGCTTCGACTCCCCGACGTCAAGCGCCCTGTTGATGCAGCCGAGGTGAATAATTTGAAGTACTATCACTACCATCGTTATGTCCACCATGCGACGCGGGACTGCTACACACTGAAATGGTACATCCAGCGTCTGCTCGACGCTAAGGCCCTTACCTTGAATTTTGATAACAAAACAGTTGCAGCTAATATAGTATCTCTCTAGTTCGGTAACTTTCCGACAACGGAAGCCCAAGACGGAGTAATCCTGATCCTCTTGGAAAAAATGGAGGATGTCAATCTTCCGCCATCTCGTGACCAAACAGTTGGGCTGATACCTCTCACCACATCTTGCTCCAGACTTGATGCAAGCAAACAACACCTTCTGCCACCAAGTCCAAGAGAAAAAAGTCTAAATCATGCTACACGATTTCTATCCATTCCGAAGAAGCTATAGCAGAAACAATAAGGTCAAGCCTGGTGTACCAACGAGAGTACGATATCCTTCACGATGGTGTGCTCCTAATTGTCGCATCCGATACGGGTCCATCCAGCCTCCAGCAGCGGACAAGTCCAAGCAGAAAGAAAATTTCTTCGATAAACCATTGCACAAAGGTATAGCTCGGGGACTAGAGAAGCCCTACAAATTTGACATCTTGGCACAACTGGCTACTACTGCAGCAAAGTTGTCACTATTTGCGATTTTTTTACTCTCCAAAGATACTCGGGTTGCTCTGAGTGAGGCATTATAGAATGCCGACACCTACCTGGCGAAGGTCATATCATGACCCGTACCCAGTATAGGGGCACGTGTATGTGAGCAACGTCCAGCCTATGTCGTAACAATGACGTAGAACGCTGTCTAGGATAACAAGGCTATCTAACCATCTCACACAATATATATGAGGTACCTGCCATACCATCTTAACATCAAATGGAGGATAATATGATATATAATAATCAATACTCAATCACAATAAAAAACTAAAAAAAAAGATAAAGGCACGATATAGAACAGAGGAAAGAAATACAGAGTCACAATACAAGACAAGTCCAAGTCCAATAGTCTAAATACAACACCAAGATCTCAAATATAGTACATGTCATAAAGTCTAGCTAAGATAAAAAAAATAACATCATAATGTATGTTCTAAACTCTCCAATTAGTGGTACTATATCAAGAAGCTCTATGTGACAATCTCAACGGCCTCGCCATCCTGTGGCCCATAATAGGTGGGACACATCTCCTCTAACCAAGCATATGAAAAATATATCTAGTTAGGAAGGAATGGGTACAACCCAATAGCAGTTCCAATTAATTGACAAAGACTATAAAACTATAATAGTAAAGTAATACAAGATGAGAATATAAGTAATACACTTTGGTATAAGAAATATAGTGTAACAGATAATATGGAAGCACGAAAATATAAATATAAATAATTAAAACTAGCGAGCACGATAGATAAGAATATAACCAGCAATGTAAAGTGAATCCAGAAAGTCTAGAATGAAACCGGAAGTATATACCTAAACTAGTGTATTGAAATACCACTTTCGATATGTAAACGGCTAGGGGTAATGTACGGCAACTCACACGTGAGGTGTACGAGTGTTATCGTTCCAGATTGGACCTGAGGGGGTGATTTCAGATTTTGGGAATATTTACATGTCTACTAAGGTATTTTCTCGCCTGACTAGTACAATGAATCCAAGTTTCGACACATAGATCAATATGATGCCAGCCAATACAAATAATGCTAGAAGAGTGATGATAATGGAGATGCCAGTAAAAGAGTCCTAAATAGGCCAACAAGTATAATCACGTATCTCAAAATGAATCCATAATACTATTCCGTGTATCCAGTGTGTCAAGGAATCTAGTAGTACAATACTAAAAACAAGAATAGTAGTAATTATTAATTAAAAAAACTATCAGAGAATGTACTCGCCTGTGGTCCAGAGCAAAGATGTCACTCGGTTTTTGAACTGGTCTCTCACACACCTATATATGAATGGCATGTCATTTGGGTGTAATAAAATGATAAAAATGATAAAAATACACTAATGATGATTTCTAGGCCATATCTAGGTCACTCTAGCTAAATTAGGTCAAACTAGGTCAACCTTAATCAAATTAGTCAAACTAAAGTCATATACAAGTTTCTAGGTCCACACTAAGATAATTAGTCCATATTGGTCACTAACTAGCTAACACTAGCTTATAATAACTATACTAGGTTATTACCTTAGTGTATAAGTCATACCTCAGCTAATATCAATAACTTAACATTAACTTACATACAATCTATACTAATGATACATATATCTTACAACTGACATCATCATACATATTAACACAATACTGAAACTAATATTTACAATCTGATATTAACATTGAACCAATACTAACATCTAACTAACTACCAACTAATACACTAACTCCACTAACTATATACTCTAACTGACATATACTAGCTAAAATACAACTAACATATATGCAATACATTACTAACTGATGATAACATGCTACCCACAACCTTAAGAGCACAAGGTTGTTGTGCTGCTGTCGTGCTCTATATGAGCTGCACCTGAACCTGAACCCATGTTATATACCCTCTCCCCTTCACTTACCCAATTCACAAGTCCTTGCACACTTGGACTGATACACTCACACCTAGAACCCATAGACTAATCTGGATACAGACCAGCAATACTTCCTTTACTGAGCAGGAGCACTTATCTATCCCTGTGTCTGCACACTTGTAGTACAAATTTTGCATAGCCTTGACACCCCCAATCCTAAAGTGTATTAATGTGCCACAGTCTCTACCCGACCCTCTACTAACATATGTTGTTGTGAACCAAAGCCACAGTCCCTACAACTTGCAACTGGTCCTACTTGAGCCCTCTATCTCCTGACACAACCCAACAGCTGTGCACCCTTGTGCACAGGTCAGATACTTGGTATTGCAGCCCTTTCTAACTGCTATATCCGTCCTTAACACACTTACACCCTCCAATACAGACACCTCACTCTACTAACCACTTAAGAACTAAATACTAAGTCACACTCCTATGTATAGGTATATAAACACACACATATAAATCTAATATGTATTTATAAACCTAATCATCCAGATATACATAAACACACCAATACACACAAACAAGAACAATCACACCCAGATACTATGATCATAGGTGCACAAGCCTGGCAACCTGCCTAATACTCATACCCTCTTCACAATGGCTCATGCCTAACCCACATAATCTGTACCCAACTGAAGTTCACATTCAGTTCTATTGCAAGCCCCATCAGGCATTGCCTGCTGCCCTTCGTTCCAATGCATAACTCACATCAAATCCCTTAACATGCATACTCCGCTGTAAGAATCACCACAACACACCAATACTCACTACCCATATCTGAAATAACACACTGCACACTGTGCAGTCATAACACATGGTATTAATGTGTATCATCCACCCACACACACTAGACATACTATGAACACTCCCACACTACTAAATAATATATATATATATATATATATATATATATGTGTTAATATATATATTTATATATATACACATCTATTACTAATAATATTGAGTGTACACAATACACACTCTAATGATCATTTCCTCACACACTTGCGTGCATAAGTCATGATTCTCTCCATTGTGTGATGATACACTATCATCTATATGCCAAATTCTCGAAATCTCCATTAATATCATCAACACACATCCAATACATCTAGAAATAGCTATTACAACTAGCTACACTAGGAATTGGAAAGAATTTACACAAAATACCCAAAATGACCTCCGTATCACACCGTATCGTGATACAACCTACTCGTATCCAATTATGGACACGTTTCTAGTCCTACAACCCCGATCTAAGTCTAATTTGACTAATTTGGCCTAATGACAATAATTGAAGCACCAATCTAGAATTTTCTCCAAATTAGGCACAAAAACCTATGTAGAAGTCACAATAAGGGTCAATTTAGCCTAGAACTTCTTCCTATGGGTAGCCCTAAGCTATGGGATAGTTCATAATAGTCAAATACATAATTTAGAACCTAAAATAAAAAATAAAATTTAGAATTATACCTATTGGAAGATGAATTTCTAATAAAATGCTCAAATGGACACGATCCTAACACAAGCTCCTTGCCAATTGCTACTCCTCAAAGTGTTCTTTGCAAATCCAAGATCCAATGCTCTTCAATTGAGGTAAATAAAAAATAATAAGGGTGAATTGAGATTAATTTGGTGGAAAAATTATTTTTCATTAAATCAAAAGGAGAACTAAAAGAACTTGATTTGATTAACAAACTAAAAAAATACAGAGAAGTTCTAGAAGACAATCTAAGTACAAATTTTGTGTTCTGGGGGTGACGATGGAGGGTTAGGAGTGTAGCAACTCTTTTTACTCCGTGGATGATCCGATGCAGAAGCTATTCTCTCTTGCTCGAGTGTAGGGTTGCCAATAGCTAGCCGAGGTGTGGTCTGGTCTCTCTGAAGCAGAAAAACCTGACCCTTAGAATGTTCAAGTTGCTCTAATTTATAGCCATCGTGCTGGTGGGATATGGGTGCCACATATGCCTTTGTTTGGTAGCCGCATAAGGCTCCTTCAATAGAATATGGTTGCAACTGTCACCGCATGCCATGGGCAGATTGCCATGCGGTCTTGGTTGAGATATATTGTTGATGAGATCTCGGGGTTGTTATCAACCCGTTGTGGGCGTTACTTGGTCAGCTAGACACGTAGTCAGCACTAACTGTGCGAAGATCTTTGTAGTTGTAACGGAAAGATCTTGTGAGCTGGAGGTCGCATAACAACTAGGCCACATGTTGGCGAGGCCGTATTGGTCTTGTAGTCGCATACGTGCTCTCGTTTGGGCCTTGGTCGAATGGACACTCTGACCGTATATTGGCGAGACCGCATAGGGTATAGTCGCATATGAGGGAACATGTGGCATGGCACGTTCGTCGAAGCAATTAATGCGCTAATATGACTCATTGTCTTTTTCTGAGCCATTATTTTTACGAGTCTCGAAGCATCTCAGAGTGATGAGTGATGAGTGATGGGTCAGAGCCTCTGACATAAATCAAAATCTGTGTCAGGGGGTCCTTATGCGGTATCTTGCTACTTGGTTGTTTTGGCCTCATGAAGGCTATTTATGCGGCTTCCGTCTGGTCGCATATATCATGTTTTATGGGGCATGAGTTCTATGCGGCTTGTAGTATTTTTATGATTCTACAAGACCCCCTTCAAAGTTTCCAAAATGACAAGTTTGGAATACTTTGAATGAGAAGCATGATCGAGTACTCTTGGTTGCATAGTAGCAACATGCCGCATAGCTGTGTTGCCGCATAGCACGTTCTGCCAGGTTGTTAAGTCATTAAATGAGTGGATTTGGTACGAGACAAGCCCTACAAGAGGTAATATGGACGTGGCAGTTTTGGTAGACTTAACACTGCTGGTGTACCTTGGTGAGTACGGATGATAAGTAGGGATAAAAATTGATATCAGAGGTAATATGGACGTGATAATCGATAGCCAAAACTCGAGAGGTTTTGCTCAGAGGTAATATGGACGTGGCAGTTTTTGTGAACTTAACACCGCTGGTATACCTTGATGAGTATGGGTAATAAGTGGGGATGACAACCGATATTAGAGGTAATATGGACGTGATGATAGATAGCCAAAATCTGGAAGGTTTGCTCAGAGGTAATATGGACATGGCAAACTCAGCCGGGGAGAAATGTTAGGACAACAGTTCAGAGGTAATATAGATAGACATGTGGACTGCTCCACTGGGGAGATTGGTGGGACGATAGCTCAGAGGAAATATGAACATGGCTAGAGTCTAACGGGATTAGTTTTTGAGTGTTCACTGCAGGAGTGTGCGAGTGGACCTGAGGACTATTCCGCTGGGTAGACTTTGTCGATCCATCATCCGTTGCGTATCCAGGACTCCTGGATACAGATGATAGTTTTTTACGAGAATTTGTAAAGAAGAAAAAAATGTTACACATAGGCACTTGCTGGGGATGAAGACCCCAGAGTGTAGAGATGTACGTCTGGGTTGTCCCGCTGGGGATGAGGGGAGTACAAGTCTAGTTTAGACGTAGTACTTTTTCAGAAACTTGTCGTTGATAGGCAACATGAGCAAGTTGCCGTTGGGTTTTACTAGCCGGTATGTGCCGTTGGAAAACACAATTTCCATAATGAATGGGCCCTCCTATTTAGGTTAGAATTTGTCGGCCGTCTTGTGAGTCATGGTACATACTAGCATCTTCATATCCTAGCGCTTTGTGAGTGCTGTTGTAATAACTATCAGATTATAAAGGAATATGCCGTCCTTTACCAAAGTTCAGAGCTTCAACTTTTTAGAGGTCATATCCAATCTTCGACATGAGACAGAGTAATTATTGGCTGTAATGATGGAACTGAGGTAGCTCATCATTTGTTGTGTTGAATACTATCGATGACTTAGCTTACAGAAACACTGACATGTATAAACGAGAGAGTTGGCTGAGTTATGCGCATAGGATCATTGCCGAGTGCGCATGATTGTCTACTACGCCGAGGACCACCGCTTGCCGGGTGTTTTTATATATCGCGCTGGGGAACACTACCTATTGACCATAAGAATTTATTATGAAGAGAAGTACTATTGTGTGCACATGAAGTATAATATGTCCTTACGCTAAAGAGTTGCTCGGATGCGTACAATGGAACATTGCCTATCATGCGCCATTGCTGATGAGTCATACGAGGCTTGACCTTTCTATACAAGAAGACTTGTTGAGCTATACTGAGCATCCGAAGTCTATAGTTTATGTTTTCTACGGAAAGGATCATACGGCCTGGCCTGCATTGCTTTCCCTTTGACCTAGTTGTTGAAGGTGTTTTGACTTCAGGCTCCTCAAAATCTCGTTGGTAGGCAAGGCCTGACCTGGTTGCCCCTGCCTAGGCCTCCTCAGTGGTGGGAGAAACCATGTGGCAGGACTTGGCTTTTCGTGTTTTAAGCTTGACAGCGGAAGGCGCTGCTTGCCGCGTCAAGTCTGGGGCAAGATCCGGGTTGACCCACATAATTTTGTCCTGAGTCGTAGTAAGAGGTGTCAGCCCGACTGCTTGATCGCGAGCTGGTGGAAGGTTGACAACTTTTATAGTCTCCTTAGGGACTGGGACCACTCCATCTTGGGCTTCCGTCGCGGGAAAATTGTCGACCTGGAGGTATACCATGTTGGCGGCAATTGTCACGTCATCAAAGTCCAGAGAAAGGTCATTAGGATCAATCAGACGTTAGATGTACTGCTTCACGGTATAGCACTTATGCGTGGGTGGTGGACGTATCGGTGGAAGTGACAATACTTTGGGTTGTCCATTTTTGTCGCTTCAGGATGACGTCTGACGTTGGAGAGCCAAATTTTCCCTTCCAGCATCAGCAAATCGAAGATGGGTTTGACATCATGATCTTCGAAAGAGTAAGTCTCCTTTGGTTTTGGAGTCTCTGCCAGCTTTTGCTCAGGCTTCTTTGTCAAGGTAGAGATCATAGCCTGTTTTTCCTTTCCATCGTGACTGCTATTATCGTCGTTGCTGTTGTTGTTGTTGGGGTTGGGACATTTCCCCTTGTCCTCAGTGGTAAGGATATGGACTCCCAAGTTTTGGGCGTTCTTCAGCTTCTCCTCGGCGTTGACCGCGCTTACGATGAATGTCGTTCAGTCTTTAAACTGGACGTCATCCATTCAGAGGTTGACTGTCGAAAGTAGGTTCCTCTTGCACATTTCCATTAGCATTGCTTCAGGATTGCCAGGAGGCAGTCTTAGTGTTGTCTGTCGGAATCATTCGATATAGTTATGAGCGAGATCCTTTTCTCCCTTGGCGACATCCATTAGGGAAGACATCGTCATATCATGTCCTTCCTTGTAGAATCTTTTGAAGAAAAGACTTTTGAGATCATCGAATGATGATATACAATTGTCCTGCAGGCTACATGACCAGTCGAAGGCTACTCCCGCCAATGCCCGGACAAAGAGCCTGGTAAGGATGGCATCATTGCGGGGTAGGTGCCATGTTGCTGTCTCGAAGTAGCTCATGTACCGACGAGGGGAGGACTTTCCGTCAAACGTGTCTATGTTAAAGGGCTTGTACCTGGGCGAGTACGGTACAACCCTCCATTCCAACGGGTATGGTTGGCGTACTCTGAAATCGCGGAGTGACTTCTGATTACCCATGGAGTCTAGTCGAGCTTGGAGTTCTCGGACCTCTTTCATTGCTTCCTTAGCCTCGTCTGCTGCTGAAGAGGCTGAGGAACCATGTTGGGGAGGATTGCCGCCTGCGGGTGGAGCGGTTTTGTTTGAATCCGCGTTGGTCCCAGGATCCAAGTTAACTGGCGCAGAGGTCCTCGCCGGCTGAGAAGCCAAGTTTGCCTTGATTTCCAACATTGTTTGGTCAAGGCTTGCATAAATGTATTCATGGTCTGCATTATATTCTCGGCAGCCTCCAGGCATTTTCGGTCACTGGGGGCGTCATAGTCATCACCTGCTATGTATATTGTCCTCATGTGGGGAAAGATGGACGGGGCAGTGGATGCCGCAATCTTCGTCTTGGACCCTTACAGTAAGCCATCTTCAAGGAAGACTGGCAGCGTTGTGTCCTCCTCAGATTCGTAGGAGCCTATGTCATCTCTACGAGAGTCGCTACTCCCAAGGGTTTAAGAATCTGTTCCTTGAGAGTCATCATCTTTCTGAAATGCTGGATTATTGTGCAGGTCCAGGGGTTTACGACCCCCAACTTGGGGAGCCCCTAGGGGTTCTGAGAAAGAACTACCCCCAGCGATTGACAGCTTATTCCACGAGCGAGTGCCCTGGAAAACGCCTTCTATGGGTCCTGCTGCCGGTCCTCCTAGTGGTCTTCTTCTCAACCCGTTGGTCGAGAGTGATGGACTGGAAGTGCTAGACTTCTTTCCTCCCTTGGTGGAGGGGATCTTCCGAGCCGAGTAACATGTGGCGAAGGGCATCTCCTCCCCCTCCGGCGCTTGCACCTGACCTTTGGGTTGTTGTCGGGAAGGTGTCTTCTGGTGCAGTCGTTGGAAGGTTGAATGCCTATTTGTGGGCGCTGCTGCTCCATTGCAACAACAGTTGATGATAATCTTGGCACAATGATGCCCTGTCTCTCCTACTAGCGGGGACCATATCGCACTTCCACTTCATTATTTGATACCTACGAATCAAGGCATCAGCGGCCACCATGTCCTCATCAGTCCCAGGGCTCATCAAGGACCCGTGATGTAGGAGATGCCAACCCATCAAATAATGGTAAGGAAACTCAACCCTGTTAAAATGCTCCTTACCAGGATGGTCCTCCACATTCTCAGCAAAATTGTGGAGACCACGATGGATGCAACACACCATGGCCGGTAGAAGGGCCAACTTGTGGCTGAAAGCCAACTTTACAATAGGTAGAATGAGGGTATGACTGATCCTTTCTATCGTTCCAGACCCGCCCGGGACTACGCAGTTGCACTACTAGTGCATCATGTATCCAACTGCACGGCCTTAGGAGACAACTTGTGCGTGTCCATATAAAATCAATTGAGCTCTACTTCGAGGCAACTCAGCCCATCAAGGGCTGAGTCCTCTTCCTCCGAGGACCTCTCAACTTCCTCACCCCAGCAGCCAGTTTCTTCTGCGCCTGGATGGAATCAGCCACTTCCTGTTGGGATCGTGGCACCCGAACATGAACTCTACTAGACCCCTTTGGCTCCGGGAAGAAGTAGTGAGTCCAAGTTGTGATGTGAGGAGAAGACCCCTCAGTAGACTTCTTCTTCTTCTTCGAAGACCTCTGGCAAATGCCGTGATGATATATCAATTCTTAGTACACCGCCAGGATCTCTGGGTTCTCTGCATCCAACTCATCAAGTTTTTATTGCTCGGGTTATACTCTGCAAGAGGTTCGTCACCCTAAGGGATTTTTTAGACGACATGCATCTCATGCAAGGCCAGTCCTATCTCGTTGTCGGGCGTAAAAAAGGTCCTCGTGCAAAGGTTGCACAACTTTATCAGGGCAACGAATATGGGGCGATTTATCTCCAAACTGTAACACGTACCCCTCATGGCAAAGAATAAGTCTGCGTCCCTGAGCTCCCACTCGTACTTTTTCATAATCCACTGGGTCAGGCGGCACCAAGAGGCGTTATAGTGTGCACAGCTGAGAGCCCTCAACTATCCTATGGGATAGGTCCCCTTCTTGGCAACTTGATGAATAAAGGTGCCCGTCGTATATACGCTGAGGTTTGGTCCCAGGTTACTTCCGACGAGACCAGGCTTCAGTCCCAATAATGAGTATGAGGGGGACTCCTTCGTGCTATAAAACTCCCCCTTGTTCTTTCTGTTACCACCCCGGATATTGCCAAGGAGTATCCCATGTGGCTCAGGGGTCAAATTCTAGCACATCTACCGTAAACCCATCATCACCTTCAGGTCCGACAAAGGCATGTGACATTCAAAGGCAGGAAATTATATCTTCGTCTCGTAGAATATGAAAGACCAATTCTTCCTGGTCGTTCCCATCTCGGGCTGAAAAGATTCCAGTGCATCACCAAACAAGACGTACGGTTCTTGAAGAAGTGCTTTCCGTCTTTAGCAGGGATCTCCCCCGAGTTGATCTGACTCAACAAGTAGGAAGGAGTCTGTTCGACGATCTTCTTTCGTCACTCAGGCGGGAGATCCTTGTTAACTTATTTCTGTAGAGCCGCAGCAGGTCCCCAAGTTTCGTGTTAAACGGTAGTGGGTTGTGCCCGAAGACCAGTTCGCTAGAAATTATGGCGGGCAAAGTCACTACAAAAAACCACAAAAGAGTTAGATCAGAACCATTGAGAAGTATCAATGAGGATATACATAAGCATTCTAGGCACCCATGCGCCCGAGTCATCCATATGGCCTACGCACCCATACGGCCAAATATGTGGCAGAGCTCGTCCATGCGACATGGTTGTCCATGCGACAGTGAGAAGTTGGTGCATAGACATATCCATGCATCCAACTGGGCATATGTGTTCTAGAACCCGACTTTGTCTCCGCAGGACCTACCCTTGATCGACAATTGAACATCGGCAGGGAGCGGTGAAGAGTCCGCAGCAGCACGACATTTTTTCTTGCTCTTGCCCTTGCGCTTGCCCTTGCCCTTGCCCTTAGGGGCATTCTTGGTTGTGGCGGTAGTGGAGGAGGCAACCTTGGGAGCCATGACAGCAGGAAAGAGGAAGAAGAGAAGAAAGTTTGGTAAAATCCTTTTATCTACTTAAGACCCTCTATATATAGGCCGATGACATGCAGCTAGGGATAATGATGTAGAATGGTTCGAATCCTGATCCGTCTCAATTTATGTAACGTTTTACCCCCTAACAACGCAGAATCCCCAGAAGATCCGCTCGAGGATCGAAGCAAATCAAGGCATTAAATGATCTGATAGCCTATCAGAGACATCTATGCGGTCGTGATACCATGCGACCGCGCTTCTTATTCAAAGTATTCTAAACTTGTCATTTTGGAAACTTTGAAGGAGGTCTTGTAGAAGCTTAAAAATCATACAGGCCGCATAGAGATCATGCCTACTCGAAAATAAAAATAGGCCACAGAGGATCCACATGCGGCCTGAACAAACATAGCCGTAAAGGATCCACATGCGGCCTGAACAAACCTAGCCGCAGAGGAGCCACATGCAGCCTGATCAACCAAAGAGTTGTAAGCCACATAGTACACCATATGCGTCCTAAACAACTACAAAGCATGGGAGCCGCATAAGACCCCATTGACACAACATTTAATGCTTGACATACTTACTGACATATCACTTATCACACTGATACGCTTCGAGACTCGTGAAGATAGTGGCTCAAAAAAAGACAAAAAATTAGATCAACTCATTGATGGCCTCGTCAGACGTGCCATGCCACATGCTCACTCATATGCGGCTACCTACCCATGCGGCCTTGTCATCATGCAGCTAAAGTATCCATCCGTCCAAGGCTCAACGAGAATATGTATGTAGCCACAATGTCGTGCGGCCAGAGTGTCCATCCGACCAAGGCTAAACGATAGCAAGTATGCGACCACAATGCTATACGGTGAAGATGTTATGCGGCTCTCGACTTACAGGATCTTTTTGTTACAACTGAAAAAGATTTCTCGTACGATCAGTGCTAACTACGTGTCCAGGTGACCAAGTCACGCACACAACGGGTTAAAAACAACCCCAAGATCTCATCAATAATATATCTTAACCAAGACCACGTGTGTCACTCCCCGTTTTCAATATACGTATTTGGAGTGTAATTATTTTCTTGCTAGCGTAGTTATATATTGTAGAGAGACTAGAATCATTCTTTGGTTTACTTGGCTCTTGGATTATTTATTTGGTTTAGTTTTATCATGAGTTGAACCTATGGTCCAAACCTCAAACCCTCCATATATAATCCAATTTTACTCTCTTTTCTCTTATTTTTCCTCTTCCATTCTCTTTCTTAGATTTTTCTCTCCCCCTTCATAGGCAAGTACATCTTGCAAGAAATAGAAAAATCCTTCATATTCTTGTTACATTATGTTTCTTATATGATTTCCCATACATTTAGAACTTGGTATTTTTGGATTTGGTGCATGAATTAGTGTAGATTTAAGTTTTAAGTTTTAGGATTTTTATGTGTTCTAGAATGTTCTTGGGTTTTGATCTCTTAAACTTAATGTTTTCAAAAAATTATTGTTCTATGTTGATGAGCACTTGATTTTGAGTAGTTTAGCACTTTACTTTGCTGGATTTGGGCATTATTTGAGGTTTCTATGGAAAAAAAAAATCTTATTTTTGAGCTTTTGGCCATGGCCGAAAAGCTGCTATTTGGTGGAGACGAATGAGTGTTATGCGACACGAAGTGCTATGCGGCCTGGACTTCTCATCTTGAGTCATCATGCGGCCAACCTTATTGGACACATGACTAATTTTGCCATGCGCCCATGGCCAAATTCATGAACTTGAACGAATAAAATTTTACTAAGTCCAAAAAGTTTCTATGCGGCCAAGTGTGCATGCGGTCCAGAGGAGCATGCGGCCTAGTCGACCATGCGACCAGGAGTTATGCGTCTCTTTTATTCTTAACCCATAACTACTGAATGACTCATTATTAATTTTTTTACTTTTGTCTTTTCTTCTGTCACTTTTATCACATATCAAATCAGTCACTTTTCTGACTTGACTTGACTTGACTTGCATTTGTTGTTTATCACATCACACATTTTTTGAAGAGTGAACTTGGCTCTGCTCTTGCGGCCTTGACCTCATGCGGCCCTGAACTCATGCGGTCTGTTGGTTCATGCGGTCCGTTTGGTCATACGATCAACTGACTCATGCGTCAATTGTTCCCATGCGTCCACTTTGACACCTATTTGGTTTAATATTTCTGTTTGACTAAATAATTGTGATGCTATGTTTTAACTTAGAAATGAATTACATGACCCAGATGTGACCACGTGCTAAATGACTAAGCACTTGGCATGAGCCTGTAGATATGGCCCTATATGTACTTACTTGCTGATTAGGCAACTTTTCCTGGATCACCTTATTATACGTTGGACAGAATAAGGGGCGTAGTTCAACTCGAGGGAGGGTCTACAATCTCGGCCCTTATTTTGTTTAAGGATTGTGGATCTGATCTTGAGTGGATCTCGCACTACTCTTATTTTATCTATCGATATAATAAAGTAAAATATTATTGAGACCATCATTTGCTTGTCCTATCCAGAATAACTTGCTACTTGATGACTTGTCCACAACCTTGATACTATAACTTGTTTCTGCCCTGACTATTATATCCGTGTTGATACACTTGATCGCACCAAGAGTGCTACTCGATATATAGTGAGACATCTTGCCACTTAAACTTGCTACATGATATATGTAATTATTTTCTTGCATGGATCTGGTAGTTGGACAGTAACGTTAGTCGTGGCTAGATAGTATTGATTGTTGCATCACACTTGGGTGAATCCAGATTTAACTTTAAGAGAATGTAGATTCGTATCAAGAGTGTCCGTACTTAAAGTACGATATTTAGGAAGGAATATTCATGTGACCACGGCATAAGATTCTAAATCACCTAGGGTTAACTAGAAAATTTAATTTGTTGAGCATTAGGAGAGAATGGTATCTCGAGATCGTGTATGTCGAACCACCCTAAGTTAGCTGGGAGTAAAGGCTAGCCACCACGGATACTGTATATCATCTGCACTAGAGGAGTGCAGTATCTGACTTATTTATAAGTCGAGCCAGTGTCTTTCCTATAAAAAGTCTGGAACTGCTACCGATCATTAAATTAGCTCAGGGCCCTTGTAAGGGACTAGTGCATCATATGTTCTTGCTTGTATATCATTGGTTCAGCCAGCCCTGCTCGATTATGGAATGATATGAGGATACTTATATATTGTATTACTGGGATAACCCAGAGATTATATATCAAGCCATAACACATGTTTGGCCGTTAAATCTATTTTAGTTAGAGAAGTGGACTGTTGCAGCATGAAAGTTCAACTCATATCCTTGTTTGGTTGTTCAGTTGCGCAGTTGTGCTATAACGGGACACGGATCAAAGCTACTTGTTATCACTATGTTATTTTACTTAAATATTGTATCTATGCTTGTGTATTATACCTTCTGTTGAGTAGAATTACGGACATAGACTATCGTGGTATGATAGTTTAACTCATGTCCTTGTTTGGTGTTGGGTTGTGCTATTGTATTACGATAGCCTGTGGACTGAAACTACGATGCAAAGTTATTCTAGCTTGACCATAATCAATGGACGTATTCTATCTTGATGTGATGTGGCACTTCCTGTCATTGTTTGGTGAAGGGGTATCGTCTCATGTCCTAGATGGGACATATGCCATTGATTGTTAGTTTAAGTATCTCATGCTATAGAACTGGTTTTGTTTCTTCATTTTGTGCTTCCTTGTGAAACTTGTTATTTGGGGTCTGACCCCACTATTTTTGTATGGCCAGGTTTAGAGCTAGCACCTGAGTATCAAGCGTATCTCTCCCTCACTGATGGAACGCACCAGAAGGATGGCTGCTGAGAGTCACGAGTGGGTTCCTTTATTCACTACTCGTCTTTTATAAACTATAATCTTTTGGGCGTTTAGCCAACCGGCACCTGTTAGCCGGATAATCTAGATACTAGTTCCCTACATGACATGTAATATATTCAGACTACAGCTGACTCACTGTCATGTATGCTTTTGATTGTGTATCAGGCATATTACTTGTTTGCTAGATCTCTAGAATATTTTGATGCTGCATTGGAGACGCCTTACTGCTTATTCTGAAATATTTTATGTTATTGCTACTTGTTTGAATGATTGAGATATAGAAGATCTTGAACCTAAAAGACTTGATTGTAGTATGCACTCCCTTGTCTCTAGACAACCTTAATACATTGCGGGTTGCTTCGATATTTTGCAAGGTGTAGTTGGCTAAGTCATTCCCCCGCTCTCTAGTATTATGGGTCTGGGATGTGACAAGATTTTAGTGGTGGCCCATGCAGGTCTATTTTTCAGACGTGGGGTGGCCTGATTATAGTAAATCTTAATCAAACATGCTCCTCTTTGAAATCCTGAATCTGCCTTCTCGAACTCAGCTTGACTTATGTACCATTGATTCCTTGTCACGACCCGCACCCGATTTAGGGGCACGAGTGCGTGGGTACGTCCAGCCTATGCCGCAGCATCGGCGGTAGAACGCTGTCTAGGTCAAGTACTATCTAAACAATCTCACGCTAGTATCCAACTCCATAAGGAGACTCGGATAACACTATAAAAATATTAACAACATACTCAATCACAACTACAGCACGATAGGAATTTGAAGAATAAAGAATACAACACAAGTCTAATGACAAAATAATCATACCTGCAATCAGTAACATCCAATCCCCAAGTGTGTCAGAACCAGTCTACTAAGGTCACAGTCTGGAAAAATAATTTTCAGTCAGGAAGGAGCAAAGTATATCTCTAAATAGCAGTTCTATATAAATGACATAAACTATGTAGCAATTCTAGATGGAAACATACCAGGTGCATGTATAGGTACGAGAAATATACAATGAAAGAAATACTGAAAATACTGTAAGTAAATGCAGGAAAAGAACAATATGTCAATGAGCAAGAAACCTATGACTAAGTGTGTGAGTACTAGCTTTAACATGTGATCGGCTTGGGAACTTGATCAGGCTGGTTACATGTGATTAGCTATAGTTCGTATAAAGTCAGGCTAACCGTTGGTTAGCTATGATGCATGTAGAGATCAGGCTAATCACATGTAACAGCTATGGAGCATGTAAATGGTCAGGCCGCACCCGACGTGAGATGTGGGGTGAGCTATGGTGCATATAAAGTTGGGTATGATCACATATCTACACTAAAGTACTCCCCAAACCCCCGACTGGTATAGTAGATCCCATCATGGTACGCTATGGCACGGGATTCCCTAGGGAGGTAGCAAATCTCCCCGGGTCTCAGTGTCTGTACATGCACAAGATATCAAGGAAACAAGTCTTGTACAAGCTACACCATGAATAAGGAATAACATCTCATGACGAGATCCGTGTATACCAATCCGTGTAACCAATGTGTCCAGAACATGGATATTTACACTAGATACAGTGAACATAGGAGATGTCATAAATTAGAAACTAATCAGAGAATGTACTCGCCTTGGGTCCTTAGCTGGTAATTATTGATGTCCTGTTCCAGAGTATCCCCTGGGAAAACCAACAGTCCTATAAACATATCACAAGCAAAACCACATTTGCATCAGATGCTACACTAACACAGTCTAAAAATACTGAGTTCGGGACTTCTCTAGGTATGCTACTGGTCACCTAGGATCACCTAGTAGGTTTACCAATTAACCATATTATAATTTCCATCAACTACAATAGTAGATATATGTAAATATATATACTTTAAAATAAATAATACTTGTATACATACTAAAAAGAATTTAACCTAATATATGTATATATCTAAATATATACCAATATAAATTACTAGCTATAGTTGTATATTTACTAAAATACGTACATTTATATATTAACATATATCAAAATACGTACAAATCATATGTGTGCAAAGTACATTTTTAGAATATACATATATATATATATATATATATATATATATATATATATATATATATATATATATATATATATATATATATATATGTCACCATCATTCTTAAACATACTAATATTAATTTACCAAATTAAATTTATACTAGCATATACTTACAATACATATATATATACACCAAATTGAATACACATACAATATATATATACCAATTAAACATATATATAATTATACTAAAATATACACACATATATACATATATATATATATATATATATATATATAAGTATATATATATATACCAAAATAATTGTATACATATACTAAATATATATATACATAGATACCAAATTAATTACATATACTAGAATACGTATTTACATATATAATCATTTCGAAATTATTTGAACAATAATTGTTAAAACTTCCCTTTTGAACAAAATTACAATTTAAAGGTTTATTTATAAAAATTAGAATTTACGTAGAATCCAATTTTTTTTTTATATCTATAGTAAGATTGGTCACCAGCCCAATAAACAATTTTGAACTCTTTTTATTATTGAAATTATATTTTTAAATAATAATGTAACCCAACAATTATTATATTTGTTCACATAATCAAAAATCCTGATATTTATTACTAAACTAAATAAAACTAAACTAATTAAATCTTATTAAACTAATTATATATTACCAAACTAAATATATAAATTTACTAAACTAATTACATTAATAAATAACTACTGATTAATAATTAATTACTGATTATTAATAATTTACTGATTAAATGATTAAGTATTTAATTAACTAATCTAATCAGAATTAACTAAACTAATATATATAATTAATTAACTAATTAAACTAATATATAAACTAATTATATACGAATAACTAATATATTAACTACTGAACTTCACAGAAGAAAAGGGGGAAGAGAAACTCACGACGGGGAGGAGGTTCCGTCGACTGGAGGGGGGTTCCGTCGAGGTCGGGCCGGGCAGGGCGTCGGCGGTCGACGTTCGACTCGGGGCGGCAGATCTGTTCGAGGCGGCGGTCAACGGATCCGAGGCGGCCACCGGCGGCGGTCGAGATCTGCTGTAGTCGAAGCTCGACGGTGGTCGTCGTTCTCCTCGGCGGCGGTGGATCCAAGCCAGAGCAGCACAGGACGGTGGCGACGACGTCGGCTCCGGTGAGGACAGCGGCTGATGGGCGACGCAAGGTCGACGCGGCGGCAGGATCTAGGTTAGGGTTTGCTCTGGGTGTGTCGGGGTGGATCGTGTCGGCTGGACACGATGGTTGATGTGTGGTGGCTGTGTCCGAGGCTGGACACAAGGAATTGCTGTACTGTGGATGTGTCCGGGTGTTGGACACAGGGGTTTAAATGTACTGTGGTGGATGGATGTGTCCAGATGGTGTCGGACATAATCGGTTGTAATGTTGTAACCGGACATAGAAAATGAATGGATACGGTGGGACACCCGGGGTCGGACCCGAGGCCAACACGGCTGACACGGTAATGCTGGACACACGGACACGAGCACACAAAAAAGTGATGGTTGTTGGCTTGTGGGAAATTGTGAGGGCTAGCTAGGGTTTCTAGGGAATAGTGATGAGGGACTTAAATAGGGAGAGAGGGTGTGGGATAAAGGGTGAGGGTTGGCCCAAATAACGAATGGCCCAAGATAATAAATAAACGGGCTTTCATGTGGTGAAAAATTGAGGACGTGAATGGGAGACGGTAAACGGGTAAATTAAATAGAAAAAGATAATTTAAGAAAATGTTTTTTTAAGAGGCTTCCGATTAGCTACTAATTAAACTTATTTTCAAAACCCTAGAAAATATGTAATTTATTTATTTACTATCCCAAATGGATTTCAATTATTATGAAGAAAACTAGTCCTTTAAATAATTTTATCAAATAAATAATTTCATGATTTCAAGTCAATAAACATTTGGAACTAGAGAAATATATATATATTATTATTTATTTATTTATTTTGTAATACATCGACATTTAGGAAAAAATGATTTTTATAAAAGATTTTAAATTACTTTCTAAAATCAATCACTACTCAAAAATCTAATACTACAAATTTTCAAGGAGAAAATATGTTATAAACTTGATATAAAAATTTAAAAATCTAATTATTTCGGAAATTTGGAAATCGGAGGTTACAAGTCTACCCACCTTAGAAAAATTTCGTCCTCGAAATTTAGGATTCTCAATAATTGCCTTTACTCATCATATTATTTCTATCAAAATTTAAATTCCAAACCAATTAATCATGAAGTAATTCCATATTGCTATTTCACAACCTTTCAAAATTCTATATCATCATATTCCGGAAAATCTTCAAGTTTTAAAATCAGATTCAAATTTTTTATCATAATCTCCTCCAAAATTTAAGTTCGTATCTAATTACTCAAGGATTTTAATATCCAATCCTCCAATTGAATTCCAATCAATGTCTATTTATAACATTTAAAAATCTGTACCCCAAATTTAAATTTTAAACACTAATCCATCATTCATCTTACTCCTCTAACCCAAATTCAATTGATGCTTATTCAATATAAATCCTTTTCCGAATTGAATTCGACACCATTCCGTTAACGATTTTATTTCCCAATTTTCTTTTTCCTCAAATACTCAACGATGTGATACTTTCAGAATCTTCAACGCAACATTCATAATATAAAATATAAAATTTCTATCTTGCAATCAAATAGATAAAATGATAATCTCTCAAATTTCTTAAATTTTTTTTTATAATCAATTTAATCATATCAAGACCTCCTTAAAATTAATAAATTCTCTAATTTTTTTGGCTCTGTGAATTTTTTAATTCTCCATTTAAGTTAATGTTTGTCCTCGAATTTCAATCATACCTCGATTTTCATAAAATCAATAATTAATCAACTCCGTTATAACAACCCCTTAATTCTTTACTTAAATTAATGCTCATCCACAAATTTAATCCTCTTGTCTCTTTTTGTCAGTCATAATCTCGTCATAGATCTTTGCTATGGTCAAAACCCAAATGATCATGGTTTAAGAAAAAAATTTGCCCACAGTCTTACAACAAACAACTTAGAGGAAACATGCATGGTTATGGTCTTTCTTATCATGGTATTGCATTCTCTGTCAGGGTGTACGACTAACTATATCCTAACAAGAAAAATCACGAATACAACCCACGGTACTAGGGAATCAATCAATCAGAAGACAAAAATAACATGAGAAAAGAAAGAACCTCCTAACACATTACCTGCAGTATTTCCTATCTCTAACATACACTTAACTCTAGCATATTCACTAACAAATTCCTATTCCTGTACACTGGTACCCATATCAACTTAATCTTAATCCACAAGATCCATGAATATATCCCTATGGCACACATCTGTTTATTAATACCAAATCTGATACCAAGGACCTCTAATATTGCCATGGTTCAATAATGCATCCTAGTTGATACCTCTATCTCTTTAGTATCATACCCTCTGTCAGTTCCCGTTCCTACTACAATTGTTCATACTAGTCGTTCTTATCACTCAATACACGTCAAGCGCAACACCATACTAAGTACTGCTCTTTCCAATACAACTTTAGATGGACACCCAAGTCAGTCTGCGGTGCCATCTCGATCATTCTCAATCACCAGATCCTTACACATGTATATCATCCACTCATATATTAATATTCATATCTCTCCTCTACCATAAAATTAATCCTCAACTAATCGTCAAGGTTTAACTTCTCGAACAACTTTAAAATAAAATGCATATACCTCCTCAAATCAGATACTCAACATCGAAATAATATTTATTCACTTCTAATATCTTTGTAGCCTTAACCATGTTTATTGAATTCATATTTGAAATCCTCAAAATTTAATGACAAAATCTCAACTCCTCAATTATTCTAAAATACAATCTTATTTCCACCTTTTAATTTATAACTCCACAAATGTACATATCAGTGCTCACGGTCTCTGATACTCAAGGTGCACTCAATGCATCTAGTGTCTATAGCTGTGTACTAAAATTTTACTGCCTGAATCACTTGCACCATTATCTCCATTGATCAAAGTTATCATCACCTGAAATTTCTTTCATGATTTTCAATTTATGTCAACTGGTATATCATCTAATTATCATCATACAGGGTGCTTACTGTTATTAACGTCATCCTCGACTAATCCTCGATATAAAATCATTAGCACTCTTGGTATTATATCACTAGCTTCATTAATGGATTATCTCATCAAGTCCTTTAGAGCTCATGTTTCTTTACTCTCATGGGTATGTGTATGGTTCCTCATCTCGATTGTTGTATATGTATTTTCTTTTAACCTTTTTATAGCCTGTTAAACTAATCTATGGTACGCTTCACCATCTTCATTACCAATTCCGATATTTCTCCACTCATGACAGCCCATTAACTCTTTTATGCATATACAATTCCTTACCTTTAACACTTCTGATATCAATCATCAAATTGAACATCATGCTCCATAAATCCTTAACACAATTTCCTGGATACTTAAATATTCACGTAGGTTATCCAATTGCAAAATCATGACTATCCAGGACGGCTATGTTGGCTCTGATACTAACTCTGAGAACTATCATTGATACTCTATACTCTCCTGCTAATCATAGTCTCTAATGACACTTATCCTAGAACCATTGTTACAAGGTATTATGCTATGGTTAACTCTAGATTAAAGTCTACTGCTCACATGTCCAACTAAGGAATACTTACAAACTCATAAATCACACTCAGCTAACTAATACAAGACACAACCAAAATTGCAAGTCACTAATTATCATACTAACAAGGAATCCTCAAAGAAAATAAGCTCAAAAGGAACTGGATCAAGGACGGAAGGTATCTTTACTGTTAGTAAAGAAAAGAAGCGATGGAACAAAGTCCTGGAATAACATAAATAGATAAGTCTTGAGATGATACTTTAAGAACCAATTTAAGATACAACCTGATAATCATACACGTCTGTCAGAAATCATGACACACAGAATCCTCGCCACGCCAGTAAGCATAGATGCGATAAACGACAGGTTCCGTAACTAAGGTATGCAACTCTATAATCATGTCATCTAGAATCCTCGCCACGCCAACCGATATGGCTGCGAGAAACTCTAAATCTCATAACTAAAGTATGTACATCCAAGTTAGGTTCCTACGTTCTCGTCACGACAGCTAATATGGCTGCGATAAACTCTAG
The DNA here is from genome assembly GCA_036927795.1 of Iris macrosiphon. NCBI lineage: Eukaryota > Viridiplantae > Streptophyta > Magnoliopsida > Asparagales > Iridaceae > Iris > Iris macrosiphon. The sequence goes on from JAYESA010000009.1 coordinate 175,996,576, forward strand.
GTTCCATAACCAAAGTAGACGTTTTACCTTTCTCACTGTCCTCATCAATATATGTCATCAGATGATACCGTAAATTTTAGCCCGTAAAATTTATCTCGATATGAAATTAACTCAACAACGATGCCAAGAATTAAATTTAACAACTGGTCAACAAGAATCAACTCAATATCAACGAGTGAGGACGGACGGAAATAAGGGCGAAGGAATTAAATTGAAAATTATAATAAGATTCTCATGGGGTCATCCCAGGAAATCTTTCAAATAAATTGTGATTGAGTATCCTCTCTCATTCTAGTATCATATGTCCTAGATCCTATCGCAGGCACGCAGTAGTATAACAAGGATGCCACACTACTACGATATTGCACATCTTGCGAACTCTGACCTGCATGGGCCACCACTAAAATGTGTCACGACCCGCACCCGATTTAGGGGCACGAGTGCGTGGGTACGTCCAGCCTACGCCGCAGCATCGGCGGTAGAACGCTGTCTAGGTCAAGTACTATCTAAACAATCTCACGCTAGTATCCAACTCCATAAGGAGACTCGGATAACACTATAAAAATATTAACAACATACTCAATCACAACTACAGCACGATAGGAATTTGAAGAATAAAGAATACAACACAAGTCTAATGACAAAATAATCATACCTGCAATCAGTAACATCCAATCCCCAAGTGTGTCAGAACCAGTCTACTAAGGTCACAGTCTGGAAAAATAATTTCCAGTCAGGAAGGAGCAAAGTACATCTCTAAATAGCAGTTCTATATAAATGACATAAACTATGTAGCAGTTCTAGATGGAAACATACCAGGTGCATGTATAGGTACGAGAAATGTACAATGAAAGAAATACTGGAAATACTGTAAGTAAATGCAGGAAAAAACAATATGTCAATGAGCAAGAAACCTATGACTAAGTGTGTGAGTACTAGCTTTAACATGTGATCGGCTTGGGAACTTGATCAGGCTGGTTACATGTGATTAGCTATGGTTCGTATAAAGTCAGGCTAACCGTTGGTTAGCTATGATGCATGTAGAGATCAGGCTAATCACACGTAACAACTATGGAGCATGTAAATGGTCAGGCCGCACCCGACGTGAGATGTGGGGTGAGCTATGGTGCATATAAAGTTGGGTATGATCACATATCTACACTAAAGTACTCCCCAAACCCCCGACTGGTATAGTAGATCCCATCATGGTACGCTATGGCACGGGATTCCCTAGGGAGGTAGCAAATCTCCCCGGGTCTCAGTGTCTGTACATGCACAAGATATCAAGGAAACAAGTCTTGTACAAGCTACACCATGAATAAGGAATAACATCTCATGACGAGATCCGTGTATACCAATCCGTATAACCAATGTGTCCAGAACATGGATATTTACACTAGATACAGTGAACATAGAAGATATCATAAATTAGAAACTAATCAGAGAATGTACTCGCCTTGGGTCCTTAGCTGGTAATTATTGATGTCCTGTTCCAGAGTATCACCTGAGTAAACCAACAGTCCTATAAACATATCACAAGCAAAACCACATTTGCATCAGATGCTACACTAACACAGTCTAAAAACACTGAGTTCGGGACTTCTCTAGGTATGCTACTGGTCACCTAGGATCACCTAGTAGGTTTACCAATTAACCATATTATAATTTCCATCAACTACAATAGTAGATATATGTAAATATATATACTTTAAAATAAATAATACTTGTATACATACTAAAAAGAATTTAACCTAATATATGTATATATCTAAATATATACCAATATAAATTACTAGCTATAGTTGTATATTTACTAAAATACGTACATTTATATATTAACATATATCAAAATACGTACATATCATATGTGTGCAAAGTATATTTTTAGAATATACATATATATATATATATATGTATGTCACCATCATTCTTAAACATACTAATATTAATTTACCAAATTAAATTTATACTAGCATATACTTACAATACATATATATATACACCAAATTGAATACACATACAATATATATATACCAATTAAATATATATATAATTATACAAATATACACACACACACATATATATATATATATATATATATATATATATATATATATATATATATATATATATATATATATATATATATATATATATATATATATATATATATATAAGTATATATATATATACCAAAATAATTGTATACATATACTAAATATATATATACATAGATACCAAATTAATTACATATACTAGAATACGTATTTACATATATAATCATTTTGAAATTATTTGAACAATAATTGTTAAAACTTCCCTTTTGAACAAAATTACAATTTAAAGGTTTATTTATAAAAATTAGAATTTACGTAGAATCCAATATATATATTTTTTTATATCTATAGTAAGATTGGTCACCAGCCCAATAAACAATTTTGAACTCTTTTTATTATTGAAATTATATTTTTAAATAATAATGTAACCCAACAATTATTATATTTGTTCACATAATCAAAAATCCTGATATTTATTACTAAACTAAATAAAACTAAACTAATTAAATCTTATTAAACTAATTATATATTACCAAACTAAATATATAAATTTACTAAACTAATTACATTAATAAATAACTACTGATTAATAATTAATTACTGATTATTAATAATTTACTGATTAAATGATTAAGTATTTAATTAACTAATCTAATCAGAATTAACTAAACTAATATATATAATTAATTAACTAATTAAACTAATATATAAACTAATTATATACTAATAACTAATATATTAACTACTGAACTTCACAGAAGAAAAGGGGGAAGAGAAACTCACGACGGGGAGGGGGTTCCGTCGACTGGAGGGGGGTTCCGTCGAGGTCGGGCCGGGCAGGGCGTCGGCGGTCGACGTTCGACTCGGGGCGGCGGATCTGTTCGAGGCGGCGGTCAACGGATCCGAGGCGGCCACCGGCGGCGGTCGAGATCTGCTGTAGTCGAAGCTCGGCGGTGGTCGTCGTTCTCCTCGGCGGCGGTGGATCCAAGCCAGAGCAGCACAGGACGGTGGCGACGACGTCGGCTCCGGTGAGGACAGCGGCTGATGGGCGACGCAAGGTCGACGCGGCGGCGGGATCTAGGTTAGGGTTTGCTCTGGGTGTGTCGGGGTGGATCGTGTCGGTTGGACACGATGGTTGATGTGTGGTGGCTGTGTCCGAGGCTGGACACAAGGAATTGCTGTACTGTGGACGTGTCCGGGTGTTGGACACAGGGGTTTAAATGTACTGTGGTGGATGGATGTGTCCAGATGGTGTCGGACACAATCGGTTGTAATGTTGTAACCGGACATAGAAAATAAATGGATACGGTGGGACACCCGGGGTCGGACCCGAGGCCAACACGGCTGACACGGTAATGCTGGACACACGGACACGAGCACACAAAAAAGTGATGGTTGTTGGCTTGTGGAAAATTGTGAGGGCTAGCTAGGGTTTCTAGGGAATGGTGATGAGGGACTTAAATAGGGAGAGAGGGTGTGGGATAAAGGGTGAGGGTTGGCCCAAATAACGAATGGCCCAAGATAATAAATAAACGGGCTTTCATGTGGGGAAAAAATGAGGGCATGAATGGGAGACGGTAAACGGGTAAATTAAATAGAAAAAGATAATTTAAGAAAATGTTTTTTTTTAAGAGGCTTCCGATTAGCTACTAATTAAACTTATTTTCAAAACCCTAGAAAATATGTAATTTATTTATTTACTATCCCAAATGGATTTCAATTATTATGAAGAAAACTAGTCCTTTAAATAATTTTATCAAATAAATAATTTCATGATTTCAAGTCAATAAACATTTGGAACTAGAGAAATATATATATATATATATTATTATTTATTTATTTATTTTGTAATACATCGACATTTAGGAAAAAATGATTTTTATAAAAGATTTTAAATTACTTTCTAAAATCAATCACTACTCAAAAATCTAATACTAAAAATTTTTAAGGAGAAAATATGTTATAAACTTGATATAAAAATTTAAAAATCTAATTATTTCGGAAATTTGGAAATCGGAGGTTACATTCCTCGATCATTTCTTATCATATTATTGATTTATCTTGTGTTTTTTTCTTTAGGGCTTCTCCAGAATCAGTAGTTGGAGCACTAGTACTTTCAGCAGGACAAGGATATGTTGGCCCACAACGAGAGATATCACCTGTTCCTTGAGGGATCAAGGTAGAACCCGTAGAGGAGCACAAGGAACAATATATGCCAGAAGTTCCAATATTTCGGTTGTACCAGTAGTGCTAGTTGTACTTGATACACCGGCATTACTAGAGATTATTCGAGGAATGATGGCGGCTCAACAACATCAGCAGCTTCAGCATCAGGAGCAGAATGTCTTGTTGCATCAAAGATTATATATGGCCTTGGAAAGAAGTCTTAGAACAGACTCAGGGGCGTCGGTGAGGTTCTGGCGACTCAACCCTAGGTACTTTAATGGCACGGAGGATGCTATTATCGCAGATGCTTGGTTGCGGAAAATTGAGACAATACTTCCAGCTGAGGAACAAGTTGATCAGGTCCGATTGTAACTCCAGGACCTTGCCAGAGATTGGTAGCAACAAAAGAGGTTGGTTTAAGACAACCTGTCTCATGGAACAACTTCAGAACTCGTTTCAGGGTCAAGTATTTTAAAGTTGTAGCACAATATGAGCTACAACAGAGGTTTATCAATCTCAAGCAGTCCTGGAGGACAGTGGATGGCTACGCAGCAGAGTTCTGCAGGCTTAGCAGGTTTGCCCCAACAATGGTGGCAATAGAACCAGAGTGGGCAATGAGGCTTCAGTATGGACTTCATCTGGAAATTCAGCAATTGGTAGAGGGCCATAACTACCAGATCTTCGACGAAGTATTGATCGTATCCAGGCGACATGAGCTGATAATACAAAGGTTAGCTTCGAGGATATGAGGATAGAAGATATCTCATGCACAGAGAGGAGGAGGAGGACCAGCATAACGGATGACAGCACCATCTTCTGGCATTCGTATTCATGACACAACGCCGAGGAGGCCAGAGGCATCGGCAGCAACAGCACCAGCTCGGGCATATCAGCCGAGGCAACAACAACAACAATGATTGGGAGCCCCAGTCTGATGTACGTATTATGGCAAGGAAGGCCATACCAAGGATGTGTATAGGATAGCACAAGGGTTATGCTACGATGTGGTAATCCAGACCATCGGATCGCTAATTATCCGATGATGTAGAGGATTGAAGGGCCAGTATAGTGATCAGCCTTACCAGCACCAGGGGCAGCTCAGTACAGGGGACCAGTACTGGCAGTCAGGCAATTGGCTCATCATCCATTGCCGACACAAAATTAGATGTACGACCAGTAGAGGAATCAACCAGCAGAGGAATCAGAAGTATGGGCAGCAGAGGCCACAACTGCGTATCCAAGGGAGGCAGCAACAAGGAGCATAGCGAAGACAAGGGCAAGATTTTACCCTATCTCTGGAGGAGGCTTTGGCATCAGGTGACGTGGTGGCAGGTAACATTCTTGTTATATCTTTTCCTGCCAAAGTATTATTTAATTCTGGAATATCCCATTCATTTGTATGTACATAATTTATGACACGTATTGGATTGGAGTTTAAGGTACTGCCAGAGAGGCTGAATATACTCACTGGTAATAGTCTCGTAGGAGTTAATAGAGTAAGCCTAGCGTGTCCAATCGTAGTATGCATGCATTTATTACCTGCAAGGTTGATCGAGTTTCCTATGGATAATTTTAACATTATTCTAGGCATGGATTGGTTGAGAGACAGTCATGCGATGATAGATTGCCGTAGGGGTAGAGTGTTGTTTAACATCTCGGGCAAGAAAGAGTTATCTTCAACAGAACGGTGAGGGATTAGCATGAAGATGTCATAGCAGCAATAGCGGGAATTGGGAAGCATCTACCCAGAATAATTAAAGAATTTTTTGATGTATTTTCGGAAGATCTTCCAGGATTACCCCTTGTAAGAGAAGTGAAGTTCTGCATAGAATTGAGGCCAGAAGCAGAACCAATTTCCAACAAAGTCTGTCAGATGTCACCGATGGAACTCAACCAGCTATATCAACATGTGGAAGAACTGAAGGCGAAGAAGTTCATTTGGTCTAGTGGATCGCTATAGGAAGCACCTGCGCTTATAGTAAAGAAGAAGGACAGGATGACACAGTTGTGTATCGACTACAGGCAGCTGAATGCAGTAACAGTGAAGAACAAGTATCCATTGCCTAGGATTGATGACTTGTTTGACCAATTGAGCGAAGCAAAAGTATTTTCTAAGATAGACCTTCGATCAGGATATTATCAAGTGAGGGTCCGGGAGCAAGACATAACGAAGACAACATTTCGATCTCGATATGGGCATTACGAATATTTAGTTATACCATTTGGATTGACTAATGCGCCAACAATATTCATGGATTTGATGAATCGTATATTCATGCCATACCTAGATTAATTTGTGGTGGCATTCAAAAATGACATTCTTGTCTACTCTAACAGTGAAGAAGAGCATGAAGAGCATCTTCGGAGAGTGTTACAAGTTTTAAGGGAGCATCAGTTGTATGCCAACTCAGTAAGTGTAAATTTTGGTTAGATCATGTGTCATTCTTGGGGCACATCATCTCAGGAGCAGGAGTATCAGTGGACCCCAAGAAGGTCAAAGCAGTAGAGAATTGGCCAGTCCCTAAGACAGTAGCAGAGGTGCAAAGTTTCTTAGGGTTAGTGGAATATTACCGGAGGTTCGTGGCAGACTTTGCACAGATTTCAGCGCCAATGACTCGTCAAACCCGCAAGAAGGTGAAGTTTGTTTGGACGGTAGAGTGCCAAGCAGCATTCAAGAAGTCGAAAGAGAAACTAATCTCAGCACCGATTCTTACCCTTCCAGTAGGATCAGGAGGGTTCATAGTTTATTGTGAAGCATCTGGAAAAGGACTCAGGTGTGTGTTGATGCAGCATAGAAAAATGGTAGCTTATGCGTCTCGGCAGCTTCGAGATCATAAGAAAAATTATCCAACATATAATTTGGATTTAGCAATAGTAGTATTTGCACTCAAGCTATGGAGACACTACCTATATGGCGATTGGGTGGAGATATTCATAGATTATAAGAGTTTAAAGTACATATTCACCCTGAAGGACCTGAACATGAGGCAGAGGAGGTGGCTAGAATTGTTTGGTGATTATGATGTAGCACTTCAGTATCATCCAGGCAAAGAAAATATGGTGGCAGATGCTCTAAGTAGGAGAGACAACACATTTGTCTTAACAACTCAGAAGCACATATTAGAAGATCTCCGAGTGATCGACATCGAGGTAGTGTTACCTCAAGGAGCGAAAATACTAGCCAGTCTTTAGATTCAGTCAACTTTGGTGGATAGGATCAAGGCGGCTCAAGCAGAAGATTCTCAGACTCAGAGGCTCAGTATATAATGCGAGTCAGGCCTTTGGAAGGAATTAAGGATTCACAAAGACGGAACACTTAGATTTAGAAACCGTCTTTGTGTGCCAAGTGGAGATATCAGACAGAAAGTAATGACCGAGGCACACAGTTCTCAATATTCTATTCATCCAGGAGGCATGAAGATGTACCATGATATCAAAAAATATTTCTGGTGGAACAGAATAAAAAGAGAGAGAGCTCAGTTCATTTCACGATGTCTCATATGTCAGCAGGTGAAGGCAGAGCAGCAGAGACCAGCAGAATTATTGCAACCCCTGCCTATTCCAGAGTGGAAGTGGGAACACATTATGATGGACTTTATGACCGGCTTACCTAGATCCCCTATTGGACGTGATACATTTTGGGTAATAGTAGATCGACTCACGAAGGTGGCACATTTTCTTCTTTTTCGAGTAGGAAAGTCTACAGAGCAGTTAGCAGAGATGTATATGCGCATATAGTGAGGCAGCACAAAGTTCCAGCAAGTATAGTGTCAGACCGTGATACCTGCTTTACGTCTTATTTTGGAAGAAGTTTACACGAGCACTTGGGTACTAAGTTGAGATTCAGTACCGCGTACCATCCTCAGACAGACTGTAAGTCAGAGAGGACAATACAAATATTGGAAGATATGTTGTGGGCTTATACTTTAGACCTTAGTGGGTCATGGAAAGATCATATTCACTTAGTGGAATTCTAGTACAATAAAAGTTATCAGGCTAGCATACAAATTGCTCTATTTGAGGCATTGTACGGAAGAAAATATAGGTCACCTTTAGCATGGGATAACACTGGTGAACGAAAGATGTTGGGACCTGAGATGATCACACAGACCATTGAAGTGGTTAAGTAGATTAGAGAGCAGCTTCGAGTTGCACAAGATCATCATAGTCATTGGGCAGATCAGCATCGTAGGCCGTTAGAATTTTTTGTCGGCAACCATGTATTTTTGCAAATTTTGCCTACCTGTGGAGTCATTAGGTTCGGGGTTCACGGGAAGCTTAGTCCGCGGTACATTGGACCGTTCGATATTCTCGAGAGAGTAGGGAAGGTTGCTTATAGTCTTTCCCTTCCGCCTTCGCTACGTGAGGTACACGATGTCTTTCATGTATCTCAGTTGCGTAGGTATGTCCTGGATCTGAGTCATGTCCTCGAGCACTCTGAGTTAGTCATTGATACGGACTTGACTTACGAGGAATGGTCCGTGTCCATTTTTTATCAGAGAGAGAAAGTACTCAAGAACCAGACTATCCGTCTTGTTCGTGTTGCTTGGAGGTATCACTCTTTGGGAGAGTCGAAATGGAAGTGCAAGGACGATATTCGATCTTGGTACCCGCACCTATTCGACTCGTAAGGTATATTTTCTTCGTATGCCTTTGTATCTTTTATTCTGTGATCGGCAGGCACTCATATAGGATGAAGTTGTTTCGCTTTATTATAGGAGTTATTGTTATACTTGCTTATTGTATGTGTAGATTGCTTGTAGATAGTTTTTGCTTGGTCTGATATTTTTAGCTAGCCTTGAGGTTGAATTCCGAGTATATAATTTTTCTAAGGTGGGTAGAGATGCCACTCCCTGTTCCCAATATACGTATTTGGAGCATAATTATTTTCTTACTAGCGTAGTTATATGTTGTAGAGAGACTAGACCCATTCTTTGGTTTACTTGGCTCTTTGGTTATTTATTTGGTTTGGTTTTATAATGAGTTGAACCCATGGTCCAAACCTCAAACCCTCCATATATAACCCAATTTCACTCTCTCTTATCTCATTTTTCCTCTTCCATTCTCTTTCTTAGTTTTTTCTCTTCTCCTCCATAGACAAGTACATCTTACAAGAAATGGAGAAACCCTTTATATTCTTGTTCCATTATGTTTTTTATATGATTCTCCATGCATTTAGAACTTGGTATTTTTGGATTTGGTGGATGGATTAGTGTAGATCTAAGTTTTAAGTTTTAGGGTTTTTTATGTGTTCATGAATGTTCTTAGATTTTGATCTCTTAAAACTTAGTATTTTTGAAAACTTATTATTCTATATTGATGAGCACTTGATTTTGAGTAGTTTAGAAATTTATTTTGCTGGATTTGGGCATCATTTGAGGTTTCTATTGAAGAAACAAAATTTTATTTTCGAGGTTTTGGCAATGGCCGAAAAGCTGCTGTTTGGTGGAGATGAAGGAGTGCTATGCGACACGAAGTACTATACGGCCTGGACTTCTTATCTTGAGTCATTATGCGGCCAACCTTGTTGGACGCATGACTGAATTTGTCATGCGCCCTTGGCCAAATGCATGAACTTGAACGAATAAAATTTTACTAAGTCCAAAAAGATTCCATGCGACCAAGTGTGCATACGGCCCAGAGGAGCATGCGGCCTAATTGACCATGCGGCCAGGAGTTATGCATCCCTCTTCTTCTGGACGCATAACTACTGACTGACTCGACACAACTTTTTCTACTTTGCCTTTTCTTCTGTCACTTTTATCACATGTCACATTAGTTACTTTTCTGACTTGACTTGACTTGCATTTGTTATTTGTCATATCACACATTTCCCGAAGAGTGGACTTGGCTCTGATCATGCGGCCTTGACCTCATACGGCCCTAAACTCATGTTGTTTGTTGGTTCATGCGGCCCGTTTGGTCATGCGGCCAACTGACTCATGCGTCAACTGTTCCCATGCGTCCACTTTGACACCTGTTTGGTTTAATATTTATGTTTGACTAAATGATTGTGATGTTATGTGTTAACTTAAAAATGACTTATATGACCCAGATGTGACCACGTGCTAAATGACTAAGCACCTGGCATGAGCCTGTAGATATGGCCCTATGTCACGCCCCGATCTCCCGCAGAAAAAATGGCCGTCCCCACTGGGTACGAATCACCACGCCAGCGCTCCCACAGGACGATCGCTTTGACCCATCCGGGCGTGATATCGCACGAGCAGGAACCGCGCCCGTACAAGGCCATGGTTCGTTGGCTGGCAGTAAGAGATCTAAGCCACAGAGTCGCACAGATTGTCCGAGTGCAGCGGAATGTATAAACGCATAAGCGAATGGTAACAAGTTCACTGAGTCGACAATAACGGAAGCAAAGATTGAGTACACAAGTATAGAAGTAAGGCAACTCTTTTATTCATATTGAAACTAGTGTTACAGGCGGCGTATAGCCGATATTACAAGTCGCTCGAGCACTCTCTCTCAGAAACATAAAAGCGTGCCAAATGGCTACATTTGTGGAATGATTGAATAGGCGATGTTCCAACATTATGTCTAGTATATATGCATCAGTTCTGGATGCAGCAATCCAAGGCTTCAGAGTTGAACTACATGCCTTAGCACGCACGAAGGAGGCATCCGCACCGAACGAGGTTCTTCCGCACCCTGCAAGCAATCTGGTGGATTATCAGTACATTGAATGCACTGGTGGGGAGGCTACTCGCCCCCTCGATAAATCCAAATACGTAATATATGTTCCGTGCACCATCTATTTTGTTGTCTTTCTAGTTGTGCCTTAGGATCAGTTTTATGGCATATATGAAAAGCCTAACTCGTGTGGCAGTGCGTCGTGAGATATAGGAGGAAACACGGCGAAACTTACCAACTTGTCCTTCCCTGTCCAAAGCAAACCAAGTTAATTCATGCACCATGACATATAAACATTCAAGCATTAGCATATGCAACATAAGTGTCTCAAGCGAGATTTCATATCGGGTGCCCGAGTTCTTCTATTTAATTTATTTAACACGAGTATACTTATTTCTCAGATTCAGGAATGATTTATAGGTTCATAACTCTTTTATCAGGACACTTGGATTCAGCTTCATGGATGCAATGCAATGACTCGCACGCGGATTGCCGCTAAGCGAGTATGACCATATGAATGCACTGGAGTCGCTGGCGTAGCCATTTATGGACATAGTCGCAATAAGACGGTGGTCCCGATACCCCGGCAATCCGACCGAACTTATTCATGCTAGGAACAAACTAGCACGACTACCGGATCTTCCCCCTAGGCCGGTTCGGTCCCGGTGCCCCGATGCCCCGAACTGAGGAGATTAAACTTGTGCATAAGCGTCCACGACTGGATGAATGAGTTCTTTTGGTTGTTCTTCCATTATTCTGAGTAAACGGCAATGGTTGTAGGCACAGGTCATGATCCTTGTTACAAACCATCCCAGGCCGTTCGAATTATTTGTTATGCATTTTACACAAGTTGATATACAAGTCCATAGTTATGTTCAGGTGCAACTTAACATGATGCGCTCCCCTGATTCGGGGAATGCCTTGGTGACCTAACGGTCCCAGATACTAGCAGGTTCATTTTACACATAAGGACTATTTAATAGTCTTCTGGCTAACCAGATGCATGCACGATATACAATAGTGTCTTACTGGATTGTGGCATGATTCCATATAACAAGCATCGCAACGAGACAACGAGTACAGTTTATGTATAAGCAGACTAGCATGCAATCGTATAACATAAGCAATCACGTTCCAGCTCGGGCCCGAAGGTAGACCGAGAAATGAAACCGTAAAAGAACCTATCGAATGGCATAATTCAGGGTCGTGCAGTGCAATGAGTAAACATAGTGTAATTGTACCATCCTACTCAAGGCACAGCGAGGTCGAGGCAACATAACTAGTTAACACATCAAGCAAACAAGCATGCATTTATCTTGGAACTTAACAATCACATTAGCTCGGGCCCGAGGGTAAGCCAAGGAGTAAAACCGTTAAGGAGCTTAACGAGCGACATTATCTAGAGTCGTGCAATGTGACCAGGCGAACAGTGCATTAAGAAGGGATCAATACATAGCGGTCTATCGAGGCATAGCAGTGCACATCAGAGTATGAAATGTTAGTATCATTCTATTGAGGCATAGCAAGGTCCAGTTGCCTAAGGCAACGGTAGCGTGCGAGGGTCTGTACATAAGCAATCATTTTATTTCCATGTTCTATCATAAGCAATACAAATTTGGGATTATTCCCTTAGCTAGGTGTCACGCCCCGATCTCCCGCAGGCTAATCGGCCGTCCCCGCTAGGCGGGACTCACCCTCGCCAGCGCTCCCGCGGGACGATCGCTTTGACCCATCCGGACGTGATGCCGCACGAGCGTGATCCACGCCCGTTCAAGGCCGTGGTTCATTGGCTGGCGGTAAGAGTTCTAAGCCACAGAGTCGCACAGATTGTCCGAGTGCAGCGGAGTCATGAACGCATAGCGATTTGGTAACAGGTTCACTGAGTCGACAATATAGCGGAAGCATTGAAACACAAGTTTGAAGTAAAGCAACTCTTTTATTGATATAAACATGTGTTACAGGCGGCGTATAGCCGAGATTACAAGTCGCTCAAGCCTCTCTCTCTGAAACAGTAAAAGCGTGCTAAGTGGCTACAATTGTGGAATAATTGTACAGGCGATGATCAGGCGACGTTCACAACATTATGTCTTGTATATGTGCTTCAGTTCCGGACGCACCGTTGCTTCGGAGTGATCTTCACACCTTAGCACGCACGAAGGGGCATCCGCACCGAACGAGGTTCTCCCGCACCCTGCATACAAACTGGTGGATTATCAGTACATTGAATGCACTGGTGGGGAAACTACTCGCCCGCTCGATAAATCCAAACACGTAATACAGGTTCCGTGCACCAACTATTAAGTTATCTTTCTAGTTGCCTTAGGATTAGTTTCATGCAAATATTGAATAGCCTAACTCGTGTGGCAGTGCGCCGTACGACATGAGAGGAAACACGACGAGACTTACCATTTGGCCTTCCCTGTCCAAGGCAAACATTATTTATTCAAGCACGGCAAGTATAAACATTCAAGAGGCATAGCATATGCAAACACGAGAGTCGTTATAACATGATCATTCAGGTGTTCAGTTGTTTCTTGATTCGATGCAGTGACTCGCACGCGGATAGCCGCTAAGCGAGGATAACTTATCTATATGAACAGAAGTCGCTGGCATAGCCATAAAGGACCAATTTTAGTCTCTAACGAGAATGGTGTGCAGCGAGAGCACAGGATGCGCTCCACACCATTTCGTCTTTGCACAGGATGACTAAACAGGAGAGTTCAGCCATGGAGAGGATGGTATACAGCGAAAGAATAGTGGGCGCTCCACACCATCTCATCCAGTACAGGAGGCTGAACAATTGAGTTCCATCTGGATCGGATCGGCCCCAGTGCCCTGGTGACCGTCCGTGGAACTATGCCTCATTTCCGAGTTGTCCGCGACATGCAGGTCTGTAATCTTTCAAGTCTGTCTAGGCATAGGATTAAGTTCAGGACAGGATAACATATCATGTTCAATGTACAGGCATGATTGTTTACAGTAGTATTATCGATTGCCAGGCCAGTTGATTCAGTAGTTTGCTCCACGAGCTATGGTTCAGTGATTCATTCATTCAGGGTGCAGACTCCCTAGTTCGGGAATTGTCTTGGTGACCCAACGGTCCCGGATACTTACAGGTTCAATCATGCACGGAACGATTACTTAGTAGTCTCCCGGGGTTTGGATAAAAACAAGGCAACATTCAAGCAAACAAGCATGTGTTTCTAAGGAACATAAGCAGACACGTTTGCTCGGACCCGAAGGTAAGCCGAGAGTTGAAACCGTTAAGGGACTTAGCATGCGAGGGTCTGAATATAAGCAGTATTTCAATTTCCATGTTCTAGCATAAGCAATACAAGTTGGGATTATTTCCTTAGCTAGGTGCGTTGGATTCTTATTAGCATGCAGGGGGTGAATCACCTAGCGACTAGCATGAATATTCCACATTTTATGTGTGCTGGCTAAGCAAAGACAAGTTCACCGTAGCCACCCACCTTAGCGATGATTCACCTCGGTAGAGCGATACGTCAAGCGAGCCTCTGAAAGCCTAAGCCAGATTCCTGTAGGGACAAGTCTGGATATTATTTGCTTCTCATTTGAGGCAAAGCGGGTCGGGACAGTTGCACTTTTGCCGTTTGAGTCGGCAGTCCGCTTGAGCGGAACGGGGTATTACATCCTACCCAACTCAGAAAAAGTCTCGTCCTCGAGACTTACTAAGGACAAGCAGTAATCTAGGGTTGAGGCAATCCTAGACAAGTCGTTGTACTTGTTCATTTGGATATTCACTTGCACAAGCATCGAAATCAGCATATCGCTTAGACTGGATCGTACGCACTTTCGAAATACATTTCTAGCGTAAGCACGTCAACCAGCTCAGTGATAGCGAAGTCTTAGCACTCGAGTTTTACCTTTCCTTAAGTCTTGGATGGTGCACTAGTTCAAGGCGTCCCTCGAATAGATGCATTCAACCAAACTTAGAGTTAGTGAAATCGGACAAGCTACTAGCGATACTCTCAAGGGTTCGCACAGGTTGGCACAAAGGCCACTCGCAGCACAGCAGCACACAAGCAAGCATATCATTCAAAACGCATTTTGAAAGTATTAGACTTATTGTTGGAACATCCCATCGAGGCATTAAGAGAGAGCGTGCACATAACCCATGAACGAGCTTTCGAAACAGAGATATTCGAATCGAAGTCCAAAGGCGTAGAAGCCAGGCTCTGATACTACTATGTCACGCCCCGATCTCCGGCAGGCTAATCGGTCGTCCCCGCTAGGCGGGACTCACCCTCGCCAGCGCTCCCGCGGGACGATCGCTTTGACCCATCCGGGCGTGATGCCGTACGAGCATGATCCACGCCCGTGCAAGGTCATGGTTCATTGGCTGGCGGTAAGAGTTCTAAGCCACAGAGTCGCACAGATTGTCCGAGTGCAGCGGAGTCATGAACGCATAGCGATTTGGTAACAGGTTCACTGAGTCGACAATATAGCGGAAGCATTGAAACACAAGTTTGAAGTAAAGCAACTCTTTTATTGATATAAACATGTGTTACAGGCGGCGTATAGCCGAGATTATAAGTCGCTCAAGCCTCTCTCTCTGAAACAGTAAAAGCGTGCCAAGTGGCTACAATTATGGAATGATTGTACAGGCGATGATCAGGCGATGTTCACAATATTATGTCTTGTATATGTGCT
Organism: Iris macrosiphon; assembly: GCA_036927795.1. Lineage (NCBI taxonomy): Eukaryota > Viridiplantae > Streptophyta > Magnoliopsida > Asparagales > Iridaceae > Iris > Iris macrosiphon. The sequence continues at coordinate 176,012,121 of JAYESA010000009.1, forward strand.
TCAGTTCCAGATGCACCGTTGCTTCGGAGTGATCTTCACACCTTAGCACGCACGAAGGGACATCTGCACCGAACGAGGTTCTCCCGCACCCTGCATACAAACTGGTGGATTATCAGTACATTGAATGCACTGGTGGAGAAACTACTCGCCCGCTCGACAAATCCAAACACGTAATACAGGTTCCGTGCACCAACTATTAAGTTGTCTTTCTAGTTGCCTTAGGATCAGTTTCATACAAATATTGAATAGCCTAACTCGTATGACAGTGCACCGTGCGACATGAGAGGAAACACGGCGAGACTTACCATTTGGCCTTCCCTGTCCAAGGCAAACATTATTTATTCAAGCACGGCAAGTATAAACATTCAAGAGGCATAGCATATGCAAACACGAGAGTCGTTATAACATGATCATTCAGGTGTTCAGTTGTTTCTTGATTCGATGTAGTGACTCGCACGCGGATAGCCGCTAAGCGAGGATGACTTATCTATATGAACAGAAGTCGCTGGCATAGCCATAAAGGACCAATTTTAGTCTCTAACGAGAATGGTGTACAGCGAGAGCACAGGATGCGCTCCACACCATTTCGTCTTTGCACAGGATGACTAAATAGGAGAGTTCAGCCATGGAGAGGATGGTATACAGCGAAAGAATAGTGGGCGCTCCATACCATCTCGTCCAGTACAGGAGGCTGAACAATTGAGTTCCATTCGGATCGGATCGGTCCCAGTGCCCCGGTGACCGTCCGTGGAACTATGCCTCATTTCTGAGTTGTCCGCGACATGCAGGTCTGTAATCTTTCAGGTCTGGCTAGGCACAGGATTAAGTTCAGGATAGGACAACATATCATGTTCAATGTACAGGCATGATTGTTCACAGTAGTATTATCGATTGCCAGGCCAGTTGATTCAGTAGTTTGCTCCACGAGCTGTGGTTCAGTGATTCATTCATTCAGGGTGCAGACTCCCTGGTTCGGGAATTGCCTTGGTGACCCAACGGTCCCGGATACTTGCAGGTTCAATCAAGCACGGAACGACTACTTAGTAGTCTCCAGGGGTTTAGATGAAAATAAGGCAACATTCAAGCAGACAAGCATGCGTTTCTAAGGAACATAAGCAGACACGTTTGCTCGGACCCGAAGGTAAGCCGAGAGTTGAAACCGTTAAGGGACTTAGCATGCGAGGGTCTGAATATAAGCAGTATTTCAATTTCTATGTTCTAGCATAAGCAATACAAGTTGGGATTATTCCCTTAGCTAGGTGCGTTGGATTCTTATTAGCATGCAGGGGGTGAATCACCTAGCGACTAGCATGAATATTCTACATTTTATGTGTGCTGGCTAAGCAAAGACAAGTTTACCGTAGCCACCCACCTTAGCGATGATTTGCCTCGGTAGAGCGATACGTCAAGCGAGCCTCTGAAAGCCTAAGCCGGATTCCTGTAGGGACAAGTCTGGATATTATTTGCTTCTCATTTGAGGCAAAGCGGGTAGGGACAGTTGCACTTTTGCCGTTTGAGTCGGCAGTCCGCTTGAGCGGAACGGGGTGTTACACTAGGTGCGTTAGATTCTTATTAGCATGCAGGGGGTGATTCACCTAGCGACTAGCATGTATCATTTCGTATTTTATGTGTGCTGGCTAAGCAAAGACAAGTTCACCGTAGCCACCCACCTGAGCGATGATTCGCCTCGGTCGAGTGATACTCCGAGCGAGCCTCTGAAAGCCCAAGCCGGTTCTCTTGAAGGGCCAAGTTTGGATAATCCTTTGCCTCAACAAGTCGCCTCGCTGAGCAAGGCAGGTTGGGACATAGCACTTTTGCCGTTTGAATCGGCAGTCGGCTAGAGCGGAAGGGGGTGTTACATCATACACCACTCAGAAAAAGTCTCGTCCTCGAGAACCTGAGGGCAAGCCGTTCTATCGAATTTAGTCCAAGCGTAATTATCGGTACCCCTAAATCCATTTGAACACCATTACCTACTCGTTCCTTATGCCGTGTTGCATGTGTTCTGAGTCAGTCTCAATCCTGCCTTAGCACGGGACAAATTGCTTAATGCGGGGTACGATACAATCCCTCGGGAATGACGATCTAAGGCTGAGGAAAACTTATACAAGTCATTATGCTTGTTCGGTAGGATATTCACTTGCACTAGCATTCGAGATCAGCATATCACGAGTCTGAATCGTGAACATATCCGAAGCGTCCTTCAAACATATGCATGTCAACCAACTTGGCAATAGCGAAGTCTGTGCACTCAAATTTCACATCTCATCGAGTCTTGGATCGTGCACTCATTCGAGGCGTCCCTCAAACTTATGCATTCAACCAAACTTAGAGATAGTGAAATCGGACAAGCTACTTACGAAAATCTTAAGGGTTCCTGTTTATAAATCACAAGGATACTTCCGATAGGGTCAATCAAATCCCAAGTAAATTCTATTCCACTCAATCAAGTATTTTCACTCCCGTTATGCACGATTCGTTCGATTCAACCGACCAGCGTCCGTTCGTTCGGATCAAACATAGGACGCACTCACCGCTCCCAGTCTAACCCTAAGTCTTGTTGTCCCATTTCTATTGCTTGTTTCAAGCAATGTCCTAAAGTCGGTTGCACAGGTTCATTCACTCAGTACAAGATCGTCTGCCTAATTGCTTGGTCAGCTCACAAGGTCATAGGTACAAGTTCAAGCATACGATATATCGTGCAAATTCGTCGCACGATGCTCGCCCCAATTCCTAGGATCAAACCATTATTTATTTGCACGGGATAATCTACCCAAGCTCATTTCACTCAAATCTCTAAACACCAAGCACAGATCTTTTCTACTCTCAATAACACGTTCGTTTGCACGGGGGACGAGTTTGTTCAGTAAAAATCCATAATGTACCAAAGTTGCAGGACCATCCTAGTGAATTGCATAGTCTATCCCTCAAACGTGTTTTGATAGAATCCCTATATTCCATTGCAAGTCTAGACCACCAAGCTAAGATTCAATTCTAAACCTTAGATTATTTCTCCAAGTCGTTCAACCTGATTCACGTATTCGTTCACAAAACCATCAAGCATGATTTATTCCAGGTTATAGGCTAACAAATCCTCAACTCTTTTTATTCACTGCATTTCTAGTTTGTCTTATCGTGTCGAGCCAAAAGTCAAGATGATCATTTAGTTATCACGCTCCGGTCTCCCGCTAGTTCGATCACCCTCGTTGGACATGAGATCATCACGTCAACGCTTCCGCTGGATAATCGTTCTAACCCGGGCGTGAGGTATGTACGGGCATAGAGTTACGTTCGCACAAGACAAGAACGTTTGAATGCTTTAGTTATCTTCGACACGATCGAGACTTCCTCACCATTCACCTCGCTCCATCCAAGTTTTATATGAGATCCACCAAGTCATGACTGTTCATGCAGTAATTATAATTCATCTAGCGAAATTATCCAACATGAATGTTACTGTTCGGTATTTTCCACAGTATACTTATAACATTCCGCAAGAAACAAGTTTCTATATTCAAGGCCAAGACTATTCCATTTCGATACGTTCCATTCATCTAGTCCGTTCGGAATGATCACTGAATATGTTCCCTTGAGTCTGATTATCCCCGCCGTATGCGAATCACCACGCCGGCGCTCCCGCAGGATAACCGTTCTCGTTAGGACTGATTTTGAGAGTCATCTTTTCAAACTCGATTTCAAGATCGTTCTTACAAATATCAAGCCACATCCATTATCGTTCATCTCTTTCCTTCGAACCACAGTATTCATTCTCGGGCTAACTTATTCGAGCGATATTGTATTCAAGTTTAATCCTTTTGTTTCAATCCGAAATCGTTCGTACAATTCTCATGTTTCATCAAGTTCATCTCAACTAAGATGTTGGTTTCCTTTTCCGAGAATTTCTATACGATATAAGCTTTATCATTTGGTTCAAGACATTCTCAATATTTTTTAGTCTAACTATCGTACGGGTTATGGATCCGTTTAGACATTTCTAAATGATCCATACACCACTCCGAATTGAGTCATCCCATTAAACCCAAAATTTGATGTTTGCATTTATCGTTAGTATATTCACCAAGTCATACCTAAGAATTCTTGCATGATATCTAGGTATCGCCTAGTAAAATCTTGGTCTCATTTATATTCTGGGTTGATAGTCATCCATCAATCAATATTCGATTTGTATCTTTCGACACGAGATAACATTCAAGCTATTTCTCAAAATTTAAGCGCAATTATGTACATCCGCCTAAGCGATAATCTCATACAGTTTCTATCGGTTGCAGTTCTAAGTCTGACTTGTATTATTCCTGAACGATATCCAAATCTCGTTGTAACTTAGCTTGCACCAAAGGGTCTTGGTGCGCGATACCGAACACAACTTAGCCAAAAAGGCTGTGTGCATAGCAAACCGTTCGGACAATATTGGATTCCGTACTAACCAGTTGGATAACCAGGTAAGGGCATATGGTTCGCGCATGTATCAGTAAATCTTAATACGAGTCTGTTCCTCCAAAGGGTCAAATACGGGTCGGCACAAAGGCCCACCGAACACAATATCGTATAAGCAATCATACCATTTCACATACAACTTTTAAAAGTATTTAGACTTATTGTTTAGAATATCCCACTGAGGCATTGAGAGAGCGTGTGCACATAACCCACAAACGAGCTTTCAAAACTGAGACAATCGAAGCAAGGTCCAAAGGCGTATAAGCCAAGCTCTGATACCACTATGTCACGTCCCGATCTTTCGCAGGAAAAATGGCCGTCCCTGCTGGGTACGAATCACCGCGCCAGCGCTCTCGCAGGATGATCGCTTCGACCCATCCGGACGTGATGCCGCACGAGCGGGAACTGCGCCCGTGCAAGGCCATGGTTCGTTGGCTGGCGGTAAGAGATCTAAGCCACAGAGTCGCACAGATTGTCCGAGTGCAGCAGAATGTATAAACGCATAAGCGAATGGTAACAAGTTCACTGAGTCAACAATAGCGGAAGCAAAGATTGAGTACACAAGTATAGAAGTAAGGCAACTCTTTTATTTATATTGAAACTAGTATTACAGGCGGCGTATAGCCGAGATTACAAGTCGCTCGAGCACACTCTCTCCGAAACATAAAAGCATGCCAAATGGCTACATTTGTGGAATGATTGAATAGGCGATGTTCCAACATTATGTCTAGTAGATGTGCATCAGTTCCGGATGCAGCCAAGGCTTTAGAGTTGAACTCCATGCCTTAGCACGCACGAAGGATGCATCCGCACCGAACGAGGTTCTCCCGCACCCTGCAAGCAATCTGGTGGATTATCAGTACATTGAATGCACTGGTGGGGAGGCTACTCGCTCGCTCGACAAATCCAAACACGTAATATATGTTCCGTGCATCATCTATTTTGTTGTCTTTCTAGTTGTGCCTTAGGATCAGTTTCATGGCATATATGAAAAGCCTAACTCGTGTGGCAGTGCATCGTGCGATATAGGAGGAAATACGGTGAAACTTACCAACTTACCAACTTGTCCTTCCCTGTCCAAGGCAAACCAAGTTAATTCATGCACCATGACATATAAACATTCAAGCATTAGCATATGCAACATAAGTGTCTCAAGCGAGATTTCATATCGGGTGCCCGAGTTCTTCTATTTAATTCATTTAACACGAGTATACTTATTTCTCAGATTCAGGAATGATTCATAGGTTCATAACTCTTTTATCAGGACACTTGGATTCAGCTTCATGGATGCAATGTAATGACTCGCACGAGGATTGTCGCTAAGCGAGTATGATCATATGAATGCACTGGAGTCGCTGGCGTAGCCATTTATGGACACAGTCGTAATAAGACGGTAGTCCCGATGCCCCGGCAACCCGACCGAACTTATCCGTGCTAGGAATAAACTAGCACGACTACCGGATCTTCCCCCTAGGCCGGTTCGGTCCCGGTGCCCCGATGCCCCGAACCGAGGAGATCAAACTTGTGCATAAGCGTCCGCGACTGGATGAATGAGTTCTTTTGGTTGTTCTTCCATTATTCTGAGTAAACGGCAATGGTTGTAGGCGCAGGTCATGATCCTTGCTACAAACCATCCCAGGCCGTTCGAATTATTTGTTATGCATTTTACACAAGTTAATATATAAGTTCATAGTTATGTTCAGGTGCAACTTAACATGATGCGCTCCCCTGATTCGGGGATTGCCTTGGCGACCTAACGGTCCCAGATACTAGCAGGTTTATTTTACACATAAGGACTATTTAATAGTCTTCTGGCTAACCAGATGCATGCACGATATACAATAGTGTCTTACTGGATTATGGCATGATTCCGTATAACAAGCATCGCAACCAGACAACGAGTACAGTTCATGTATAAGGAGACTAGCATGCAATCGTATAACATAAGCAATCATGTTCCAGCTCGGGCCCGAAGGTAGACCGAGAAATAAAATCGTAAAAGAACCTATCGAATGGCATGATTCAGGGTCGTGCAGTGCAATGAGTAAACATAGTATAATTGTACCATCCTACTCGGGGCACAGCGGGGTCGAGGCAACATAACCAGTTAACACATCAAGCAGACAAGCATGCATTTATCTTGGAACTTAACAATCACATTAGCTCGGGCCCGATGGTAAGCCGAGGAGTAAAACAGTTAAGGAGCTTAACGAGCGACAGTATCTAGAGTCGTACAATGTGACCAGGGGAACAGTGCATTAAGAAGGGATCAATACATAGTGGTCTATCGAGGCATAGCAGTGCACATCAGAGTATGAAATGTTAGTATCATTCTATTGAGGCATAGCAGGGTCCAGTTGCCTAAGGCAACGGTGGCGTGCGAGGGTCTGTACATAAGCAATCATTTCATTTCCATGTTCTATCATAAGCAATACAAATTTGGGATTATTCCCTTAGCTAGGTGCGTTGGATTCTTATTAGCATGCAGGGGGTGATTCACCTAGTGACTAGCATGTATTATTCCGTATTTTATGTGTGCTGGCTAAGCAAAGACAAGTTCACCATAGCCACCCACCTGAGCGATGATTCGCCTCAATCGAGTGATACTCCGAGCGAGTCTCTGAAAGCCCAAGCCGGTTCTCTTGAAGGGCCAAGTCTGGATAATCCTTTGCCTCAACGAGTCGCCTCGCTGAGCAAGGCAGGTTGGGACATAGCACTTTTGTTGTTTGAATCGGCAGTCCGCTAGAGCGGAATGGGGTGTTACACCATACATGTACTTACTTGCTGATTAGGCTACTTCCCCTGGATCATCTTATTATACGTTGGACAGAATAAGGAACGTAGTTCAACTCGAGGGACGGTCTAAAATTCTGGTCCTTGTTTGGTTTAAGGATTGTGGATCAGATCTCGAGGGGTTCTCGTACTACTCTTATTTTATCTATCGATATAATAAAGTAAAAAAATTATTGCGACCATCATTTGCTTGTCCTATCTAGAATAACTTGCTACTTGATAACTTATCTATAACCTTGATACTAGAACTTGTTCCTGCCCTGACTATTGTATCCGTGTTGATACACTTGATCGCACCAAGAGTGCTACTCGATATATAGTGAGCCATCGTGCCACTTACACTTGCTACATGATATATGTATTTATTCTTTGCACGGATCTGGTAGTTGGACAGTGACGTTAGCTATAGTTAGATAGTATTGATTATTGTAACACACTTGGGTGAATCCAAATTTAACTTTAAGAGACAATGTTGATTCGTATCAAGAGTGCCCGTACTTAAAGTAAGACATTTAGGAAGGAATGTTCATGTGACCATGGCATGAGATTCTAAATCACCTAGGGTTAACTAGAAAATTTAATTTCTAGAGCATTGAGAGGAAACAGTATCTCGTGATCATGCATGTCGAACCACCCTAAGTTAGCTGGGAGTAAAGGGTAGCCATCACGGATATTGTATATCATCCGCACTAATGGAGTGCTACTGATCATTAAATTAGCTCAGGGCTCTTGTAAAGGACGGGTGTATCATATGTTCTTACTTATTTATCATTGGTTCAGCCAGCCTTGCTCGATTATGGCGCGATCTGAGAATACTTATATATTGCATTACTGGGATAACCCAGAGATCATATATCAAGCCGTAACACATGTTTGGCCGTTAAATCTATTTTAGTTAGAGAAGTTGACCGTTACAGCATAAAAGTTTAACTCATATCCTTGTTTGGTTGTTGAGTTGCGCTGTTGTATTATAATGGGACAAGGATTAAAGGTACTTATTACCACTATATTATTTTACTTAAATATTGTATCCCTGCTTGTGTATTGTGCCTTATGTTGAGTAAAATTAGGGACATAGACTGTCGTGGTATGATATTTTAACTCATGTCTTTGTTTGGTTGTTGGGTTACGCTATTGTGTTACGATAGCATGTGTACTGAAACTACGACAAATATTTATTCTAGCTTGACCATAATCAACGGACGTTTTATATCTTGATGTGATGTGGTACTTCCTGTCCTTGTTTGGTGAAGGGGTATCGTGTCGCATCATGTCATGGATGGGACATATGCCATTGATTGTTGGTTTAAGCATCTCATTTATAGAGCTAGTTTTGTTTCTTCATTTCGGGCTTCTTTTGTACTTACTATTTGGGGTCTAACCCTACTGGTTTTGCATGGCCAGGTTTAGAGCCAGCACCTGAGGATCAAGCGTATCTCTCCCTCACTGATGGCATGAACCAGAAGGATGGTTGCTGAGGGTCATGAGTGGGTTTCTTCATTCACTACTCGTCTTTTACAAACTATAATTTTTTTGGCGTTTAGCCAACCGCCACATGTTAGCCAGATAATCTGGATATTAGTTTCCTACATAACATGTAATATATTCAGACTGCAGCTTGTAGCGCCCCGTTCTTCCGGTGCGGAGAGCGCGGCTAAGAAATACAAGACGGTATCGTTCGATCGGGATAGATTGAATTAAGAACTCGTCCTCGTTATGGATTTGTTTTTTCGGAATCGATTCCCATATTCAGTAGACCGCACCCCAAGGATCGGCTTAGCGGCAGAGTCAGGAGGGACCTCTCCGCTGCTATCTTTTATTGCCTCAGTTTTCGATGTCGCTTGTTGCTTTCGTGCTTTGAGTTGGTTTGGGATTTGCTTGTTTTCCTTGAACGGTTTTGATGGTTTTCATTATTTTCGTTCATCGACTTGCACTTCTATTCCGAGATTGGAAAGAGAGAAAGAAGTACTAATCGAGCTGTTCGTGTGCAGGTGAACGAGCAGTAGACGGCTTGCGAGCGGAGTCATGAAGCCCCTCTTTCCTTCTCCCTTCCAATAATCTAAGTGAGTGGCTACCAACCCGATTAGCTAGCCCTGCTTCCAAGCTTCACAGCTAATAATCTGCATTCTCCTTTGCCCCGATCAAACGATACCAAGTAATAATAAAAAGAAACCAAGATAAAAGAGAATAGACTTGGTTATTATGCTTGTCAACCAACTGTTAACTATTATCATACTGTATGCTAGTTCGTCTATAACTGTTCTATGAATCGTGCTAAGTATGGAACACCTTGTATGCATTAAACTGTTCATTGAGGCTATGTTAAATGAATCATGCAATACCGACTATCCTGTACTACTGTTTGCCTCAACTGCATGAACTGTTAACTTAGTAAACGTACTGTTCGATCACAGACAACTTGTGCACAAGGTAACTGGTTTCTGCGGACGGTCGCTGGGGCACTGGCACCGATCCGATCCGGACGAAACCCTACTGTATAGTCAACTGTACTGGATGGAATGGCTTGTAGCACCTACTGTACTTTCGCTGCAAACCATTCTCGTCTATGACTAGTGTCCTTTATGGCAACGCCAGTGATCCACTATATATTTAAACCTGTGGCATACTAACTTGTGTCTTCGTGGCAGGGAAGGCAAGGTAAGTATTGTGCAGGTAATTCAGACGGAAAGGTAAAATCCACCGAACGGTGGCACGTTCATTTCAGTAAATTCTATATGCTGCTTACTTGTAAATGAACTAAGGTAAGATAGAAACCCACAAATATGCATGCTTCATTAAAACAATGTGTTGATTGGTATAGTCAGGCTAGCTCGCCTTCACCAGCATGTTTCGATATGCTGACCCTCGTTGAAACAGGTTCTCCGCACCAAGGCGAACCGAGCGAGGAGCCGAAGTCGTCTTCCCGATCCAGTCCAGCTGTTGGCGCATCTTCACCGCGCCCTCGAAGCATTTTGGAACCAGGAGCTTACAACTCTTCATACACAAATGCAGCTCCGTGGCAAAGCCGTCCTCCAGCCTGGAGGTCTATACATTTGAAGTTATAAAGGGATGTAATGTACAGGACTGCTATCTTATTTTGAGTCATCTCTTTTGTAAGCCGTTCGGCATATTAGCTAACTCGTTCAAAAGTTTGTAATAGATGTTCATTATCAATAAAGAAAACTTTTCCATGTTTCAAATCTGTGTTTCAATTTATCTGCGTACTCTGAATATGTGCTTGCTATGCAAAATACTTTAGCCTTGTGCGGGCGCAACCCCAGGCCCGCACGGCGGTCACAACTCGGGGCGTGACATAGTGGTATCAGAGCACAGATTCAAGGTTCCTTAGACTTCGTGCTGGAAAAGTTCCTTTAACGATCAAATTTCTATGCGAACTCTTGAACTCGCTAGGCCAAAATAAGATACATTCATGCAATAAGTCCATAATACATTATGATCCTAATATAATTTACCTTCTTTTGAAGGAGTGGCTCCAGCGCAATCTGCAGCACAAACACCGGACAAAATGCAACGCCAAGGAAGTAGTTCGGGCACTTCGGGAAGTTCAGTGAGCCAGCGAGCCATGCCAAGCATCGATTCCGTTCAGCAAATATTGCGGATGTTGGGGGAAAACCAACAAAGGGACGAGGCTCGCCATGAACGGGCCGAAAAGCGAGCGGAAGAGAGTCAGCTCAAGTTTCAAGACAATATAGAATCACGATTCTCAGTTCAACAGAAGCAGGTAGATACCCTGCAACAGATCATTCAGACTTTGGCTTCCAACCATTCCGCTGCAACAGCAACGACTCCAGTGGAACAGCCCGTGCTTGAAGTAGAGACACCGCAAATTCCAAGGGCGAGGGACGTGACTGCCTTCGACTTTGGTCACTTCAAGAAAGTCTGCAATACCCCATTCAACGGGATTGAGGACCCAGTAGTAGCTCTAGATTGGTTGGCCGAACTTGAAGATCACTTCGCTTTGCTAGAGGTCCCCGAAGAGAAGCGCGTCGCCTGCGCGCAACTACAGCTCCGCCTCAACGCACACGATTGGTGGGACGTGCATCGACGATCTCTCCAATTTGATCACGGAGAGGAGGCGATCTCGTGGATGACTTTTCGTGCCGCGTTCGAAGAGGAGTATATACCCCCTCCAGTCCAACGCCAGATGGAGAACGAGTTCGTGCAGCTACGGCAAGGCAGCATGACAGTTAAAGAGTACTCCGCCGAGTTCAACCGACTCTCAAAATTCGCTAGGGCCTATTTACCTGATGTAGCGAGTCGAGCTAGAAGGTTTGAAGGTGGACTACGCCCTGCCATCCATTCGCACATAGTCGTTCCTATGTATCGTACAATGCGTGAAGTAATGAATCACGCCCTATCTCTCGAACCACTTTATCCTCACGTTTCTGCCAGCGTTGTGCATACCTACAATCACAAACGCCAAAGCAAAAATAGAGGAAACAATGCTGCAAAGCGTCCGAACAACGGTGGCAAGCATGGAGAAAAGTTAGACAAACTATGCCACTTCTGTAGGCGGCCGGGGTACGCAATAGATAAGTGATGCCTGAAACTTGGGTTATGTTTAGTTTGCGGTGAAGCAAACCATACCGTTCATGACTGTCCACTGAGCTGCCTCAATAAATGTTGCCCCCCAACAGAATAACCCCTAACGGTAGGTCCTATCCTAAGTTTTGGGACAAAACTTCCAATTAGTTGGGTAGGATGTAGCGCCCCGTTCTCCCGGTACGGAGAGCGCGGCTAAGAAACACAAGACGGTATCGTTCGATCGGGATAGATTGAATTAAGAACTTGTCCTCGTTATGGATTTGTTTCTTCGGAATCGATTCCCATATTCAGTGGACCGCGCCCCAAGGATCGGCTTAGCGGCAGAGTCAGGAGGGACCTCTCCGCTGCTATCTTTTATTGCCTCGGTTTTTGATGTCGCTTGTTGCTTTCGTGCTTTGAGTTGGTTTTGGGATTTGCTTATTTTTCTTAAACGGTTTCGATGGTTTTCATTATTTTCGTTCATCGACTTGCACTTCTATTCCGAGATTGGAAAGAGAGGAAGAAGTATTAATCGAGCTATTCGTGTGCAGGTGAACGAGCAGTAGGCGGCTTGCGAGCGGAGTCGTGAAGCGCCTCTTTCCTTCTCCCTTCCAATAATCTAAGTGAGTGGCTACCAACCCAATTAGCTAGCCCTGCTTCCAAGCTTCACAACTAATAATCTACATTCTCGTTTGCCCCGATCAAACGATACCAAGTAATAATAAAAAAAAACCAAGATAAAAGAGAATAGACTTGGTTATTATGCTTGTCAACCAACTGTGAACTGTTATCATACTGTATGCTAGTTCGTCTATAACTGTTCTATGAATCGTGCTAAGTATGGAACACCTTGTATGCATTAAACTGTTCATTGAGGCTATGTTAAATGAATCATGCAATACCGACTCTCCTGTACTACTGTTTGCCTCAACTGCATGAACTGTTAACTTAGTAAACGTAATGTTCGATCACGGACAACTTGTGCACAAGGTAACTGGTTTCTGCGGACGGTCGCTGGGGCACTGGCACCGATCCGGTCCGGACGGAACCCTACTGTATAGTCAACTGTACTGGACAGAATGGCTTGTAGCACCCACTGTACTTTCGCTGCAAACCATTCTCGTCTATGACTAGTGTCCTTTATGGCAACGCCAGTGATCTACTGTATATTTAAACCTGTGGCATACTAACTTGTGTCTTCGTGGCAGGGAAGGCAAGGTAAGTATTGTGCAGGTAATTCAGACGGAAAGGTAAAATCTACCGAACGGTGGCACGTTCATTTCAGTAAATTCTATATGCTGCTTACTTGTAAATGAACTAAGACAAGATAGAAACCCACAAATATGCATGCTTCATTAAAACAACGTGTTGATTGGTATAGTCAGGCTAGCTCGCCTTCACCAGCATGTTTCGATATGCTGACCCTCGTTGAAACAGGTTCTCCGCACCAAGGCGAACCGAGCGAAGAGCCGAAGTCGTCTTCCCGATCCATCCAGCTGTTGGCGCATCTTCACCGCGCCCTCAAAGCATTTTGGAACCAGGAGCTTGCAACTCTTCATACACAAATGCAGCTCCGTGGCAAAGCCGTCCTCCAGCCTGGAGGTCTATACATTTGAAGTTATAAAGGGATGTAATGTACAGGACTGCTATCTCATTTTGAGTCATCTCTTTTGTAAGCCGTTCGGCATATTAGCTAACTCGTTCAAGAGTTTGTAATAGATGTTCATTATCAATAAAGAGGACTTTTCCATGTTTCAAATCTGTGTTTCAATTTATCTGCGTACTCTGAATATGTGCTTGCTATACAAAATACTTTAGCCTTGTGCGGGCGCAACCCCAGGCCCGCACGGCGGTCACGACTCAGGACATGACACAGCTGACTCACTGTCATGTATACTTTTGATTGTGTATCTGGCATATCACTTGTATTTGCTATATCTCTAGAATATTCTAATGCGGCGTTGGGGATGCCTTACTGCTTATTCTGAAATATTCTATGCTATTGCTACTTGTTTGAATGATTGAGATATAAAAGATCTTGACCCAAGAAGACTTGATTGTAGTATACACCCCCTTGTCTCTAGATAACCTTAACATATTGCGGGTTGCTTCAGTATTCCGCAAGGTGTGTTTGGCTGAGTCATTCCCCCGCTCTCCAATATTCTGGATCTGGGGCGTGACAACATGGCATCCTGCCCATGGCATGCGACTACAGTTACAACCATATTCTGTTGAATGAGCCCTATACGACCACCAAACAGAGGCATATGCGACATCGATAGCCCGTCATCACGATGACTATAAATAGCAAGGTAACATGCCCATAAAGGACGAAAGCTACTTATGTACACACAAGCACGGGAGAGAGAAAATAGAAAAGAGCATCATCATTCCCTTGTCAGACCGTCAACGGAGTAAAGAAGCCACTGCAGTGCTCGATCGCAATCTTTATGACCCAGATAAAAAAATATTATACTTAGATATTATTTCTATGATCTCTTTGTACTTTTTTGTTCGTTGTTAAAAAAAGTTCATTCAAAACTTGTAATAGCGAACAAAGTGCAACAGGTATTCTAACAGTTTAACAATTCTGGAGAGTATCTGTAATCAATGCTCAAGTTACTACTCAAGATCAGTAACTGGATGAAGCAAGACAGGACTAGACTAAAAAATCAAGCAATCACGACCAATTATGTCCTACATCATGCTACCATTAGCTAACTAGGGTTATCACAGCCCCAATTACTAGCATATGTAGGTTGAGATTCTATACAGCCACATGCCCTGCAGATTATTCGGGTTATCCAGGCATAATGATACATAGCATAGAATTAAAGCAGGTATAATCATTTTTCTTGTAATGCAACACTCAACGGCGTGTTGGAAGTGTTCCCCTCACGACGGAGAGCTCCAAATTTATCAGGTGTCGCCTGGATACCTGATTGCATATAGACAAAAAAATCTCTCTAGATGCTTTCTAGATTATTATTCTAGTCATTAGTCTGGATAAGTTATCAAGAATTTCTGACCATGGTGCTCAAAATTTTTTCCTTAGACATGTTGCAAGACTGGACATGAGCTTGACAAGTACATTCAGAACAGGGACAAACAATCAACCATGAAAAGTTATCTTAACAGTTCAAGTAATTCTGTTCCAAAAATTCTAGCATGTCAGGAGTGCGCTTCGTCGAGCCACTATCGGGAGCATCAGTACATGTCAGGTATCCGAAATCAGGAGTTTATAATTAACAGTGTAACTACAATCCATGTTCAGGAATTCCATGTTCAGGTAAATGCCACAGCCAGTTTAAAGTCTTTTTAAGGGAAACTTGCATTTATTATTATTTCTCAAAATATTCCAAACAAAGGACAAGCCATCAAATAACAAAAAAATACCATAAAAGTAAATTTCTACTAACAAGTGATACCGGCGCATGGGATATATGGCGCATGGGCCAAGAAAGTTATATGCCAAGGAAAGGTCATGTGCCAAGGAGCCAAGAAAGTCCCATGCGCCAAAGAGGCTAAAAAAGTCTCATGTATCAAAGGGCTATGAAAGTCTCATGCGCCAAAGGGATAAGAAAGTCTCATGCGCCAAAGGACTAAGAAACTCTCATGCGCCAAAGAAGCTAAGTAAGTCTCATGCGCCAAAGGACTAAGAAACTCTCATGCGCCAAAGGAAGTCATGCGCCAAGAATGATGTGCCAAGGAGAGTCTGCGCATAACAAGATACGTGCATGCTCTAGGGGATGCACCAAGGAGCGTCTGTCGCATGGTCTCCTTGAGCATGAACTTCATCTTCTCCAAATGCAAGTTCGACTATGTAAAAGATCCAAAACCTAAGTTTTGGTTTCTCCATGGGAACCTCATTTGGAGTCCAAATCCAGCAAATTAAAGTTCTAAACCACTTAGAATCAAATTATATTCAACATAGAATAACAAATTTTCTTAAACAATAAGTTTTTAGAGATCAAAACCAAGAAAAACTCAAAAACACCAAAACTCAAGAACATATAATATAAGCAAAATAAAAATGCAATAAAGCTATAAAATGAGGTTTAACAAGTTCTCCATCCTTTGTAAGTTGTACTTGCGTAAACCCATATCACTATCTCTACTACCACTACTACCAAGGGAGAGGGGGTCTATCGCCGGCCTCGGGTTGCACTTAGCCAAGAGGGGGAGAGGGAAGGAGAAGAAGAAAATTGGAAGAAGGAGAAATAAGTGAGTAATGAAGAAGAGAGAGACAGAAAGGGCTATGTATATAAGGGATGGAGTGAGTCATTATCCAAAATCCAAAAATTGCATAAAAACAATCTAGAAAAACTAGAAAAATGCACAGTTAGAAATATACAGCAAATATACAGCAATTGTACACATATACTGGATACGAATACAAAAATAGTGAGACGAGTCTCACAGATTGGATCGTTAATTCCTTTGTTTTGAAATCCTTCTTCATGATTTGATTTTTGATATGTTCTTGATCATCGATATTTTCTAGATTTTGATTGAACTCAACATAGGCAGATTCAAACTCAGTCGTGTCTAGATTGATACACAGATTGTGTCTGGTTGACACAGGTATTCGTGTTTGATTGACACTGGGATAGGACTTTGTATGTGTTCAACACAGTAACAAAGTTTGTGGAGCACACTTGTTCTATGGTATTTTGAATTCAACTTGATTTTAAACCTACTTATTTAGTAGCAGTATCAGAGGATACCATTCATTTTCCATTTGTGAATTCTATAAGGATCATGTTTCGAAAAGTACGAATTTTGAATTCAATTATTATGGGTGGGAATTTGCTTATGTTCAAATAGAGTAAGTTTAAGTTTTTTTTTTCTTGTGAATACTAGTCCTAGAAGGGCTCAGGCCAAAAAGTAATAGAAACGATTTAATGGGAAATCCAGTGGGCCGGGTCTAGTAGTATACAAGATAATTGTTAATGAGTCAAAGTGAATTAGTTAGAATTTGTTAGTAAGTAGTTAGTAATAATTGGTAGATAGTAGCAGTTGATAATTTATTAATTAGTAGTTAACATATAATTAGTTATGAACCAAGAATTTATTAACTTGATTAGTTAGCTAGTGTAGTTAAAGGTAGTTATAAATTGGTTATATGTTAAAATTAATTAGAAGTCAAGAATTAGTAAGTTAAAGGTTAATAATAGGAATTTCTAGGAGAATCCAAATAGATTAATGTAAAACCCCTATTCCTAGAAATCGTATATACCCTTTTAATTATTAATTATTAATTTAATTATATTAATTAGTGGCTAATTAAGAGAAATATATTTTTATTAATTTTTATGTTAGGTGTTGGTGCACTTAGGGGATTTATGGGACCATCAGGAATTTTTCTGAATTTATTTCATGTAGGAGACCATTTAGACATTTGCTAGCTTAATGGTGTGCACAAATATATTTTTTTAGAATTTTTCTATGTATTTATATATATGTGTACATTTAGGGAATTTATGGAGCAATTATGAATTTTTCTGAATTTATTTCATGTAGGAGACCCCTTGAGCAGTTGCTAGCTTAATAGTGTGCATTAATATAATCTAGAATTTTTCTATGAGTATATATATATATATATATATATATATAAAGAGTTTTTATAAAAAGAAAAGAAAAGAAAAGAAAAGAAAAGAAAAAAAAAAAAATAATACTACTAATAACTATTAACTATTACAACTAGTTTGCTCCCAACCAATACCATTGCTTACACCCGCTGCCTCTTTTTCCTTGTGAGCAGCCGCCAACCCCCCCCCCCCCCCCCCCTTTAGCAAATTCCAAGCAATTGTGAGCCCCTTGCATATATACATAGCAAGCAAAACCGACCCACCCCCTTTGTTAGCAAACCGAGTATTAACCAAACCCCTTCCTTCTCTTTCTCTTATATACTTATATATAAACCATTATTTCAATAAAATCATAACCCTATAATCATCCAGACCCATCTCTTCCCATCTAGACCTAGAAAGCGCTGCCACCGCAGCCGGAGAACCCCGCCAGGCCGTCCAAACAAATCCCGACGACCGCGACCCCGCGCACTGCAGATTCCACAGCGAGGTACCTGTGTTTCGGAGTTATTTTCTGTCGACTCGCTCAACCAAACGCTGTGCCGTCTTCACCGATATGCTCACCCCTTAACCCTCTTCCATATCTGCATAATAGTAGACCTCGAACAACGCACAACCATAGGCGAAAACAGCGCCAAAGTTGGCAGAAACAGACCAAATTCTGGGATCGCAGAAAACTGCGATGACCACCCATGTTTCAGAGTTCGTATCTCCCACCACAGAGATCCGAATTTGATGATTCTTTTTGGTATGCGTAGACCACTTGACCTAGTTTAATTTCTATTAAATAACCCTAGATTATTAACTGTTGTAGACAAAATTAAATTTGATAGAAAATTCCGTGAACCCACTTTTCCAGATTTCCAAAAGTTGTGGAACGGAGCGCGTTCCGCCAAACGGGACCTCCCCGTCGTATACCAAGTGTACCGAACGGTGCGCGTAGCATAACCGGATACGTAAAAATTTGTAAAGACTGATTCGGAAGCGTGTGCGCGCCGGAATCAGTCCGTATCCGCGGACACACCCCGTGTCGCAACTTTTATGGAAGTCGCGCGCATTTTGTGCACCCTCGTCAGATTGTGACAAAACTTACGCCACTAGAGTCGCGGTAACGCGCTGGTCCTGTGACCCAATTTTCACGCAATTCTGAGGCAGTTGACCAAGTCGCCAATTGGCGGGCCCTACGGTTGACTTTTTGGACGAAATTGTGTTCGGCTCATCGAAAACCACATTTGGACATACCGTTGGGTTCGTATTGACATCTAGAGTTATTTGACCTATAATTTATCCTATTTAGAGACTGTTATCCTTGGCACGCTTTTCGGTGCAAAGTGGGCCACACGTAGACTCCACTTTTATCCGAAATTACCGTTTTGCTTCTGTGTCCAAATTGGACGAAAGAGAAGTACTTTCTAGCTATTTTATTTATTCTGGGAACGTTGGTGATGTTTATTTCAGCATCCAGAGACGTTCATTCTGAGGTCGTAGCTTCTGACTCTTGGTGTTGACATCGGGACACTACATTTTGCAGCTTTCTTGCCAGGCAAGATACCTTGCCAAATTGCTTACAGTATTTTGCATGCTTAGTATATTTCTGTATATTTATTACATTTTTGTTTATTCATTGCATGTGTAGTTTCTTTCAGTCATTACTATATATTAGATATGTTGACACACACTTGACACTTAGTATCATAGAGGACAATCATTAGGCGTATGGACTTTTAACCACTCTGGTAAACCGTAGTCACTAGCACGCACTATGGTGGTCATGTCCGATGGTCGCTACCCCCGAGATATATCGATTGATGGAGTCCGAGGATCGCTACCCCCGAGGTATGTCGGCTGATGATGTCCACTGACGAGTGTATGAATTATGAGGATTAGATCGAGTAGCCTACCCTTGCCCATACGTCGAAAAGTTGTCCTCATTTGTATTCATATAGTTTGTCTTGTACAACGTACTTATTTATTTTCAAACTGTCACGACCCGCACCCGGAAATTCGGGCACGAGTGCGTGGGTACGTCCAGCCTACGCCGCAGAGTCGGCGGTAGTACGCTGTCTAGGTCAAATCCAGATTTACTAACTAGCTCATTCACAAATAACATAGGCAAGATAATAATGAGAAATGAAACTTAAGACTGCAACTGAAATAAATGTGACAACAGATTCAAATGTTTTAGTACAGGAATTCCAAAATGAAATCGGGGACAAACCCGATTAAATAAGATAAGAAACAGAAATAAAAGATAGCTACTACTAGCTACTCTGCAGCAGGGGTCTCCTGGGTGGGATCTGGCTCATCAACTGTATCACCTGCTGCCTCATAGGGGCCATAATAGGTGGGGGCAAGGCTCTCATCATCGCCTAGACAACAGATCCAGTCAGGAAAGGAGCAAAGTACACAGTGCACAACAAGATTAAACTAAATATTTTATGACAATTAAACATTGGATATCATGTTGAGAAACAGCATTAGCAGAGCATTATTATCTCAGAGTTAGCTGTAAACAGGAATATGAGAAACAGAAATAAATGAAACAGGAAATGAAACTACAATAGCCAGCAAGAAATATAACATGACCAGAACTATCTGTGTGAACTTGTGTTTGTTTTTAGAATACATAGTTGGCATGTAGGGGTTTATAAGGCTAATCCGGCCGTCATAAACGGCTATTAGACAATATAATCAAGATCCGGCTGATGGACAGTCGTGTACCAACAGTTATTAGACAATCCAGGGGAAAGGGTAAACTACATGCCTCCTTAGTATTCTCCCACCCGACACGAAAACAAGACATGAACTCCAGTATTCAAGACATGAAAATCCAGTGTTCTAACACTACGTGTAATCATCCAATGATGCTAGTAGAGCAAGGAATTAATTATCACAATATAAAGAATAAACTTGAAGTGCAGGTACTTGCCTGTTGTTTGGATCTGATTAATATTGGCTCTCGGGGGAAAATTTCAGAGATGAGTCCAAAAGCTGAAATAGACATTACCATCACGCTCAGAAGATGTCAAATAGCTAGAAACGCCTGTCCTTGGGTCCAATTTGGAGACAAGGGCAAAAACGGCAGTTTCGGGTCAAAACGGGGTCCGCCGGTGGGCCCGCTTTGCACCGAAAAACGTGTCCGGGTCAAAGGTCTCCATATTCACCAAACTTAGTGTCAACAGGTCAGGAACGCTGATACGAACCCAACGGAACTTCCAGATTTGGATTCCGATGAGCCGAACACAAAATCGCCCGTCGAGCGGGGCCCGTGGGGCCCACGACACGCGATTTCGTCAACGTTCTCAGAATCGAACCAAACTTGACCCACAGGACCAGCGTATCGCTATGAGTCCGTTGGCGTAAGTTTCGTCTCGATCTGACGAGTGTGCACGAAGTTAGGATGAATTGCAGAAAAGGCGGATACGGGGCGATGTCCGCGGATACGCGTTGATTCCGGTATGCACGCACACCCGAATCAGCTTCCACGAAGACTCACACGTCCGTATCGACGATGCGTACATATCTGTGAAGACCGCACACGACCAAGTCGTCCCGTTTGGCGGGGCGCACTCAGTTCCGGGGTGAAACAGGGTCTGGTTTTTCCTGTTTTTGGATCGCGGTGTGCGATCACCACAGGACGCGATGTCCCGAACAGTTTGTCCGGACACCGAGAGGGTCATACAGGCTTCACAACGCAATTTGCGGAAACGAAAACGGAGCTACGAGCAAAAAGATACACGCACCTGAAGGGGATCCAAAAATCGAGTCTTCACCGTGTCCGTGTCGTGTTCGACACGGAATTTGGGAATTAGGGTTAGGGTTTACTGCTGATGGCGGTGGCCGGCGGTCGACACGGCGGCGGGGAGGCCGAGCACGGCTGGGGGACGGCCGGCGAGGCGACGGGCCGGTGCGCGGCGATGCTGGAGGCGGCGCGGCGGCGCTGCCCTAGCCGCTGCTGTTGCTGCGGGCTTCGTCGACGGGACGGCGAGACGGAGGCGGCGCAGGGAGGCGGGGCTGGCGAAGGCGGGCGGCGAGGCGGTCGGGGTCGGGGCTGGCGAAGGCGGGCGGCGAGGTGGTCGGGGTCGGGGCTGGCGAGGGCGGTCGGGGTTTTATAAAGGGGAGCGGGCGGTGGCGTGGGCCGAGGGAGGCGGCGGCCAGCGCGGGCGAGGGCGCGTGGCGCGGCGGCCGCGGGCGGCGGCGCCGGAAGCAAAGCGGGGAGCCGGTGGACGCGGGGGCCGGAGCGGGTCACGCGGGGGGGGGGGGGGCTGGGTCACGGGTCGGGTTCAGGCGGACCCGACCCGACCCGTTAGGGTTTGGGTTGGGCTGCGGCCCAATGGGCCAGGGTGCGGGCTGAGCTGGCTGGGCCGGTCCACTGGGCCGGGCCGGCCCAAGAGAAAAAGAGAAAAATAAACATAATAATAATAAATCTAAATAGTTTAATTAATTAATTAATTAATAAAAATAGTTTTGAGGTATTTAAAAATAGGTCTGAGGCCCAGAAAAATCCAAAAAAATTACCCTAAGTCCAGTTTTTCATTTTACACCCAAAAATATTATTTTCATAATATTTTAATGTTGTTTATTATCAATTAAAAATCATGTAATAATTCAAAACCCTGATTTTAATTTCAGAAAATTCCCAGAAAATTCCAGAAAATTATGAAAAATCCTAATTTTAATATTTTTGAAAAAAACAGGGGCTTACACAAACATTATGCATGTTCACTGTATTCAAATTGGATTGCTTCTATGTATCTTGTTACGTCCCTCTGAGGACCTGGTCCCTTTCCAGGTGTATCTGTTCTTGAGTATTTGCAGGAGCACAGATTTGGATGGTTACATATGTTTCGAGGATGTCTTTTCTTCGAGCCCCGTGGTTGTTAGCTGGCATTCTTATATTGTGTTTATTGTGTTATACTTTTCCATTCGAGTTGGTAGTGGATTTGTTTCCATCCAACCATCATCCTTAGATACTTATATTGAGATCTAGCTTCATAGATACTGGTTATTTATTTATATTTGATTTCGTAGATGAGATTTAGATTATACCCTATGACTTATGACATATGTTTATACCACTTGTGGATTGATATTCATATTACAGCGTACGTGTGGATTTTGGTTTCCATATATTAGAGTGCCATATCCATGCGGCTGGCATGCTTACGTGTCCTAGTCCTACGTATTTTTGGGACTGGGATATGACATGTTTTTGTGGTGGCCCATGCAGGTTAAGAGCATATTGTCTCGGTTACGTTATTGTACCGAACAAGCCTGCACCTAGGAATAGAGCATAGGATCTCATCCACAATTGACTATGATTCGTCCTCCTTCCAATCCATTCTATCTGAATAATTGCATCATTCTTGATTCCTGTACTTCCCTAATATTTCTTTGAGTATAGCCTTCTGCTAGAATATAGGAACCCCTGTTATTAGGATGATAATTATGGTAGCACACATATTAAGAATACAACGAGAACATAGACACACCACTAAGTTTAGAATATCTAGTGAACCCTAGAATTCCTTATATACATATTGGTTTACCATTACCCCTTGATGCATTATGAAGACTTGAGAGTAGTATAGACGCTACTAGAGTTAGTTAGAAGTTTTACCATAATGTTTGACCCTAGTATTGAGGAACCAATAGAAAACCAAAATTTGAATATTAGGACTGAACCTAACCTTCATAGTTAGATAGTATTGGAGAACTATAAATTTAGATTCTTGTCTTGAGATAAGCAGACAATACCTTAGAAAGCCAAGAGCAATGCATAGAATATTTTTCTGATCATACCTCAAACACAGAGACCAGCATACCCCTTTTCCTTAGAAAACCATGATGCTATCTAGAGCCCCCTATTTTCATATATTGTTCCTCTGCAACCTTAACGTTCGCTAATTGTGCGACGACTAAATTATCTTCTTCTTTTCTTCATCTTTCAACTCGTGCCACTTGACACCTCTGAATATAGACCAAGTAATTTTATTCTATGATAGGATAGGATATATAGTTTGCTAAGGTTATAGTTGTAATCTTGAATTTTGAATTATGTGCCTTGTAGTTAGAACCTGATAGTTGAGTTGTTCATTTAGATTGTAATGATTACCCCTAGTTGTAGATCACGTAATTTGTACCCCCACCTCGATACAAGTTAGATCCCTTTCCCCTTAACGGCTAGTAACTCTTCTATTCTTACTATCGACACTTGTTCTATAAGCACTAAGACTAAGCTTAAGACGATAATGACCTATGTAATATAGGAGGATACCCTAATAGGTACTAAGACCCTTTCTCGTAGACCTTAACAGGAGCTTATACGGTATATTTAAGACAATTATAATAGTAGTTAAATTGTTATAAGTTAGGTAGTATACCTCACAACCTAAAATCACATAGCCTTTTGACCCATTATTGAAGTGTAACTGAATGACATTTATTGTATGCTAGCATAAGAAGATAATGTTTCATCAGACTGTAGAGCTTAGAAGCCCATACCCTGCTTTGTCGACTATCGACCTAGACAAGGAATTAGTATGACAACTGTAGAGATTATGGAGTCTTACCTTTTGTGAACTTGATTTGTTATGTACCTTATTTCATCATAATCTAGCGTATTTATGTTTGCTGTACTACCTTGACTTATGCTGCTATTATAGCCTAGTTTTTGCAAGCTTATTCTTTTATCGAGCATGTTCATGACATATGTATTATTGGGTGCACACAATGATACAATTGCCTAATCAGAATCGGTGTATTAAGGTCTAGCTAACCTTAGTGCGCTTGGTTCACTTTTTGCATGACTACTTTATGTGGATTGAGATATATGGTAGTAGACGGATATACTTGCCCCTAGATATGTCTGACACATCGTATTGGTTACATAACTGTACTGATACGAGCATGTAAATAGGAAATTACCAAAAATAGGATTTCAATCCACAACTGTCCTGACAACTCTCTTTTCGAATTCTTTAATCTCTTTGAACCTCGTACTGGCATTCTGTCACCTTCACCTTGAATTCTTTATTATTGCTCTCCGTCTTCCCTTATTTCGGAAAGACGAAACCTCGTGCTGGTATAAGTTGACACTGATAGTACTAGATATACCCCATAAAGCTAATCACATGACTTAGTGACTCTCTTTTATAATTAATTAAGGGCATATCATAGGAGATATGTTTGGTGTTAAAACCTTAAGGATTGAATAACATGATTAAACAATCTGAGAAATAGTTTTCCTAGATGTATAGCCTTAGGTGATAGATGGATAAATTTAAGTTCGGTAGATTGTGAACCCCTCACCCAAAATTAGACCTACTTGGCTGAGATAGTGAGACTAAGGTTAGATTGAGTCCAGTTAGAGATAGAACACGATATTTTTATTTAATTTTACAATAATTATATCACTTAGCGCTCCTTATCGTGCTCCGATAATTGGAGCACTACACTAGCCACTGCCTTCCTACAAATTCTACACCCTTATCCTAGACGTGCCCATCATCCAATTCTCATCTTTGTGCAATTTTTCAATTGTTGGGCGCTTTATGCAAAAGAGTATTTAGGTGTCCACACCGTTGGACATGACACATGAAAAAACTTATTTTTCGCTCATGTGGATTTTCTTATAATTTTTCGGGATGTGCAACGCGCAACATCGCCCACTCCTTTAAACCTAGCCTTGCATTTTAAACAATGCAAATCTTATACCATCATTGACTTTCTACCGTGGCTTAATTTTAATTTCGATGACGAAATTTTTATAAGTTGGGTAGAATATAAAATCCCCATTCCTAGAAATCGTATATACCCTTTTAATTATTAATTATTAATTTAATTATAGTAATTAGTGGCTAATTAGGAGAAATATATTTTTATTAATTTTTATGTTAGGTGTTGGTGCACTTAGGGGATTTATGGGACCATCAGGAATTTTTCTGAATTTATTTCATGTAGGAGACCCTTTGGACATTTGCTAGCTTAATGGTGTGCACAAATATATATTTTTAGAATTTTTCTATGTATTTATATATATATGTGCAATTAGAAAATTTATGGAGCAATTATGAATTTTTTCGAATTTATTTCATGTAGGAGACCACTTGAGCAGTTGCCAGCTTAATAGTATGCATTAGTATAATCTAGAATTTTTCTATGAGTATATACGTGTGTGTGTATATATATATATATATATATATATATATATATATATATATATATATATATATATATATATACACACACACACACACATATATCTAAAGAGTTTTTATAAAAAGAAAAGAAAAAAAAAATACTACTAATAACTATTAACTATTACAACTAGTTTGCTCCCAACCAATACCATTGCTTACACCCGCTGCCTCTTTTTCCTTGTGAACAGCCGCCAACCCCCCCTTTAGCAAATTCCAAGCAATTGTGAGCCCCTTGCATATATACACAGCAAGCAAAACCGACCCCCCCCCTTTGTTAGCAAACCGAGTATTAACCAAACCCCCTCCTTCTCTTTCTCTTATATACTTATATATAAACCATTATTTAAATAAAATCCTAACCCTATAATCATCTAGACCCTCATCTTCCCATCTAGACCTAGAAAGCGCCGCCACCGCAGCCGGAGAACCCAGCCAGGCCGTCCAAACAAATCCCGACGACCGCGACCCCGCGCACTGTAGATTCCACAGCGAGGTACCTGTGTTCCGGAGTTGTTTTCTGTCGACTCGCGCAACCAAACGTCGTCCCGTCTTCACCGGTATGCTCACCCCGTAACCCTCTTCCATATCTATGTAATAGTAGACCTCGAACAACGTGCAACCATAGGCGAAAACAGCGCCAAAGTTGGCGGAAACAGACCGAATTCTGGGATCGCAGAAAACTGCGGTGACCACCCATGTTTCAGAGTTCGTATCTTCCACCACAGAGATCCGAATTCGATAATTCTTTTTGGTATGCGTAGACCACTTGACCTAGTTTAATTTTTGTTAAATAACCCTAGATTATTAACTGCTGTAGACAGAATTAAATTCGTTGGAAAACCCTGCGAACCCACTTTTCCAGATTTCCAAAAGTTGTGGAACGGAGCGAGCCCCGCCAAACGGGACCGCCCCATCGTGTACCAAGTATACCGAACTGTGCGCGCAGCGTAATCGGACACGTAAAAATTCGCAAAGACTGATTCGGATGCGTGTGCGCGCCAAAATCAGTCCGTATCCGCGGACACACCCCGTATCGTAACTTTTGTGGAAGTCGCGCGCATTTTGTGCACGCTCGTCAGATTGCGACGAAACTTATGCCACTGGACTCGTAGTAACGCGCTGGTCCTGTGACCCAATTTTCACGTAATTCTGAGACAGTTGACCAAGTCGCCAATTGGCAGACCCTACGGTTGACTTTTTTGACGAAATTGTGTTCGGCTCATCGGAATCCATATTTGGATATACCGTTGGGTTCGTATTGACATCTAGAGTTGTTTGACCTATAATTTGTTCCATTTAGAGATTGTTAGCCTTGGTACGCTTTTCGGTACAAAGTGGGCCACACGTGAAACCTACTTTTATTCGAAATTACCGTTTTGCCCCTATGTCCAAATTGGACGAAAGGGAAGTGCTTTCTAGCTATTTTGTTTATTCTGGGAACGTTGATGATGTTTATTTCAGCATCCGGAGACGTTCATTCTGACGTAGCTTCTGACTCTTGGTGTTGACATCGGGACACTACATTTTGCAGCTTTCTTGCCAGGCAAGATACATTGCCAAATTGCTTTCAGTATTTTGCATGCTTAGTATATTTCTGTATATTTATTGCATTTTTGTTTATTCATTGCATGTGTAGTTCCTTTCAGTCATTATTATATATTAGATATGTTGACACACACTTGACACTTAGTATCATAGAGGACAATCATTAGGCGTATGGGCTTTTAACCACTCTGGTAAACCGTAGTCACTAGCACGCACTATGGTGGTCGTGTCCGATGGTCGCTACCCCCGAGGTATGTCGATTGATGGAGTCCGAGGGTCGCTACCCCCGAGGTATGTCGGCTGATGATGTCCACTGACGAGTGTATGAGTTGTGAGGATTAGATCGAGTAGCCTACCCTTGCCCATACGTCGAAAAGTTGTCCTTATTTGCATTCATATAGTTTGTCTTGTACAGCGTACTTATTTATTTTCAAACATTATGCATGTTCACTGTATTAAAATTGGCTTGCTTCTATGTATCTTGTTACGTCCCTCTGAGGACCTGGTCCCTTTCCAGGTGTATCTGTTCTTGAGTATTTGCAGGAGCGCAGATTTGGATGGTTACATATGTTTCGAGGATGTCTTCTCTTCGAGCCCCGTGGTTGTTAGCTGGTATTCTTATATTGTGTTTATTGTGTTATACTTTTTCATTCGAGTTGGTAGTGAATTTGTTTCCATCCAACCATCATCCTTAGATACTTATATTGAGATCTAGCTTCATAGATACTGGTTATTTATTTATATTTGATTTCATGGATGAGATTTAGATTATACCCTGTGACTTGTGACATATGTTTATACCACTTGTGGATTGATATTCATATTACAACGTACGTGTGGATTTTGGTTTCCATATATTGGAGTGCCATATACATGCGGCTGGCATGCTTACGTATCCTAGTCCTACGTATTTTTGGGACTGGGGCGTGACAATTAATTAGTTTAGATTTATTTTAGAATCTAACACCTATATATTGTCTTCTAGGTGGACCTAGTGTGATCATCATCATTGGATAAGGCAAGTACTTACATTCGCTCTCTACTTTATGATATTGATGTTTTATTCATATATTGTGTACTTTGTATCACGTATCATTGATGGTGCCTTGATTGATTTAGTCGTGTCAGGAGGGAGGATACTATACAACATCTAATCTACCTACCATATACAACTATTAACTACTAGCACATCATTAATGTGCCTTGTGTCCAACTATTGATTGACTGCTAGCACCTCGTGTGTGCCTTATCCCGATCAGCCCCTACATGCTTGTCTAGTATTCTGAGTACACTTGCTACACATAGATAGTTGTAGTCAGGTATTTACTTTTCTTGTTCATTTTCAGCTTATTTTTTTCTTTTATCATTGCATCATATTGTTTAATATTTTGAGATGTATGTTACTTTGCTCTAATCCTGACAGGATGTTGACATAGTATGTCTCAGAGACAGCTTTGGATCAGATGGCGGAGTCCAAAAGACTTATGATCAGATTTTTATAGATTATTTTATGTATTGTCGCAGATGTATGTTGTTATTAGTTATGATGATTTGTCGGATTTGTCTCCGGAGAGTTGAGATATATAATGTACTAAAAAGACATAGTGGATTGTGGTGTTGTGTGACTGTGCTTGGGTATTTTTACGTATTTAGTGCTGTGATGGAAAATTAATAATTGTGATGTATTTGGAGACTACTGTGTTACGTCCCAGTCCCAAAAATACGTAGGACTAGGACACGTAAACATGCCAGCCGCATGGATATGGCAACTCCAATATATGAAAACCAAATCCATACGTACGCTGTAATATGAATATCAAATTCACAAGTGGTATAAAATATAATACAAGTCACAGGATAAAATCTAAATCTCATCCACCAAAATCATATAGAAATAAATAACCAGTATCTATGAAACTAGATCTCAATAAGAAGTATCTAAGGATGATAGTTGGATGGAAACAAATCCACTACCAACTCGAATATAAGAGCAAATACAATATGAGTACAACACAATAAACACAATATAAGAATACCAGCTATCAATCACGGACTCGAAGAGAAGACATCCTCGCAACACAAGTAATCATCCAAATCTGCGCTCCTGCAATTACTCAAGAACAGATACACCTAGCAGAGGACCAAGTCCTCAGAGGGACGTAACAAGATACAGAAAATACGAGCCAATTTGAATACAGTAAACATGCATCATATTTGAAAATAGATAAGTACGCTGTACAGGACAATCTATATGAATGCAAATGAGGACAACTTTTCGACGTATGGGCAAGGGTAGGCTACTCGATCTAATCCTCACAACCTCACGCTCGTCAGTGGACATCATCAACCGACATACCTCTGGGGTAGCGACCCTCGGACTCCATCAATCGACATACCTCTGGGGTAGCGACCATCGGACACGACCACCATAGTGCGTGCTAGTGACTATGGTTTACCAGAGTGGTTAAAAGTCCATACGCCTAATTATTGTCCTCTATGATACTAAGTGTCAAGTGTGTGTCAACATATCTAATATATAGTAATGACTGAAAAGGAACTACAGATGCAATAAATAAACAGAAATGCAATAAATATACAAAAATATACTAAGCATGTAAAATACTGTAAATAATTTGGCAAGGTATCTTGCCTGGGGTCCTGCTGCTGGTATGAATCAGAGTCCAAGTCACAGTCCAAATAGCCTATGTATTACAAATTTATCACGTCAAAAGATAATTTATTTTAATTTATTTAATTCTAGAATAATTACTCTAAAATTCTATTTTAATCTTATTATTCTGATTTTTATGTTAATTCCTAAATTTTGTCCAAAGAAACTAAATTTTATCAACTCGAGACTCATGGCACGCAAATCGAGGCGATTTATTGACCAAAAAGTCAACCGACATAAACTCAACTTTTATGCATGATTTCCTGTAGATTTTAGCGTCAAAAATATGCTGGAATTTACGGCTCGTCCGAATTCAAATTCGTTTGGGAACTATGGCACATACAAATTTTGTATTGTGCATCGATGGTTAAATTCTAACCTAGAAGTTCTACATAATTAACAGTATATAAATACTTCGAATTAAATTCTGGGAAAAACATATATCAATTATCTCGACATTAGCTTTCCAAAACTTTAAACGGTTCATGATTCTGATTCCTGGTTCTCCCAAAATCGCAAAAATATTAAAATACATCTATTTTCGGACATATTGTGCTCTACGAATTTTCCAGAATTTAATACTCATAATTTTGTAAAATAAATTATATAATAAGAAATCTAACCTCAATATCTTTCTAACGCAAGAAACTAGGCCTCGTTTGGAGTCCGGAGCTATGCGCAATGGCTTGTGGAAGATGAAGGAACCCTAGATGGCAATTCTCCAAAATCTCTATCTCTCTAAAATAATGGGATAATTAGGGTTATAATAATATATATATATATATATATATATATATATATATATATATATATATATATATATATATATATATATATATATATATATAGGGATGTACCTGCGGCTGAATGAATATTTATAGGCTGACACGTGTCAGAATCTGATTGGATGGTTTTTGTTATATTATTTATTTTTGATTTGCCTTTATCAAAACATTATTTAAGTCATTTTAAATCTAAATAACTCCAAATAAATATTAAAAATAATCATAAAAATCTGGAAAAATTACATAAAATATATTTTGAACCTATAAACCCTAGAAAAATATTTGGTACAATTTTATATTCATAAGTTTACTACTATAATTAGGAGAAGCTCTAAACATTAGTTTTATCCATTTAACTAAAAATAAATACTAACATTATTCCAAAAATTCTGAAATAATTCCAGAAAATATATAATAATATTATAAATTCTAGAAAATAATGTGGGTCCATTCTATATTTCTGGGCTTGCACAATAAATTCTACAAGTCCTAAAAATTAGTTATTAGTCTAAATAATTCCCAATAAATACTAAAAGTATTCAGAAAATTCTAGAAAATATATTTGACTATTTAGAACCTAAAATAAAATTTTAGAATATTTTTAATTAAGTTTGAACATAAAACAAATTCTTCAAAGTCCTAAAAAATTAGTGTTACTAGTTTTTAATTAACTAAAAATTATGGAAAAATCTCATTAATCTAAAATAGCCTAAAAATAATTCTAAATAAATATTTATATAAGTAAATATACTAAAAAAAATTATTTTCTAATTAATTAAGAGAATACTGTAAATAAATTCAACATCTATAATAAATATAATAATATAAAATATACACAAAATACCTATTTTGGGTGAGGGAGTTTACAATCTACCCAACTTAAAACAATTTCGTCCTCGAAATTAAAATAAGGCATAATTTGTTAAATCCTTCACATTCGTACATAAGGTACGTCAATCGCAATCTCTTCCAAAAATTTAAATAACAAAACCTATTCAAATCTATCGCGATCACTTCAAAATTAAGATAACCACTGTTTAAATCAAAATTCAACCTGTCGTAATCTCTTCTCGATTTTTTTTTTTAAATAATCAACATTCAAATCTAACTCAAGTCTATATGACATCCCACATCAAAATTTATATCACCATTTTTAACTATCATAATCTCCTCTAGACTTTGAACAATAAATAATTCTAATCAAATCTTATTCCTATTCTCAAATTAAGAATTTTGTACTCTTCAAATATTTAAACTCAATTTACATCCTCAATATTTCAAATAGGTGACCCAACAATCAAAATTAAACTTTTAATTCAAATCATCAAATTATAAAATTTAAATCTAATTCACCAATTGTTCAAGTCTAAAATTCTATATTTATTCTCAAAATTTAAATCGATGATTCATCCTTCAATATTCAAAATTTAAATCATGTGCTCAAAGTATAAATATTTGGTCCGCAATATCAAGATTTTAAAATTTATTAAATCTTCATTATCTTAATCCTTCTTTTAAAATTTCTCAAAATTAAAATGACTTGAATCTCCCAATCTAATCTTACTTGATCACAATCTAAAAGAAATTCCTCTCAAGTTGGCAATGCACTGCTACCCAACTTAGAATTTATCCATCTATCACATAATGCTATATACTGTAAGAAAAATATTCCTTAATTTATTTACTCATGTCATTCAATCCTCAAAACTTCAACGCCGATTATATCATATATGATATGTCCTTAATTACAAAAGAATAATCCTCAAGTATGTGATCGGCCTACGGGGTATATCTAGTACTCTCTGTGTATTAAACTTATACCAAGCACGAGGTTTCGTCTTTCCGAAATAAGAGAAGACGGAGACCAATAATAAAGAGTTTAAGGGTGAGGTAATAGAATAGAAGTATCGGGATCAATGAGTTTAAGGAATTCAAATGAGAATTGTCAAAGCAGTTGTGGATTAAAAATCCTATTTTGATAATTCTTTGTTCGCATGCTCGTATTAGTACAGTTATGTAACCGATACGATCCGCTCAGACATATCTAGGGGCAAGTACAGGTATTTATTAGTCAACTATATATCTCAATCCACGTAAGGTAGTATTGCGAAGGGCGAATCAAGCGCACTATGGTTGATCAGACCGTAGTACTCTGATTCTGAAATATATTATTGTAGCGCTCCAATAATACATATCATGAACAAGCTCGATAAGGAATAAGCTTGCAAAAGCTAGGCTATAATAGCAGCATAAGTCAAGGTAGTACAGCAAATATAAATACGCTGGATTATGATAAAATAAGGTACAAATTAATTCAAGTTCATAAAACAAAACAACTAAGCAACAATAATAAAAGACTCTACAATCCCTATAGTTATCATACAACCTCCTTGTCTATGTCGCTAGTCGACCAAATGTGGGCAATGACCTCTAACTTCTATTGTCTGAATAACCACTGTCGTCTTATGCTAGTATACAATTAATGTTGTTCAATCACACTTCAATAATAGGTCAAAAGACTATGTGATACTAGGTTGTGAGGTATACTACCCAACTTAAAATAATAAACTAATACTGTGACAGTCTTAAGGGTACCGTAGAAGCTCCTGTTAAGGTCTTCGAGAAGGGGTCTTGGTACTTGTTAGGGTATCCTCTTATATTACATAGGTCATTGTCATCTTAACTCTTAATCATAGTGCAAGTGTCAATAGTAAGAATGGGACAGTTACTGGCCTCAAGGGAAAGGGAATACAACTCGTATTGAGGTGTGGTATAAGTTACGCAATTTAAAACTAAGGGATAAGCACCAGGTCTCAATCTACAAGAATAACTTAACTATCAAGTTCTAACTACTAAGCACACAATTTCAAAATTCAAGATTACAACTATAATCCTAGCAAACTATGTGTCCTTAACAAAGAAATAAATTACTTGGCCTACAATCAGAAGTGTCAGGTGGCACGAGTTAAAAGATAAAGAAAAGAAGAATGTAATTTTGGTCGTCGCACAATTAGCGAATGCTATGGTCACAGGGGAACAATATATAAAAATAGAGGGGCTCTAGATAGTATCATGGTTTTTTAAGGGAAAGGGGTATGCTAGTCTCTGTGTTTGAGGTATGATTAGAAAAATATTCTGTGCATTGCTCTTGGCTTTCTAAGGTACTGTCTGCTTATCTCAAGAGAAGAATCTAAATTTATGGTTCTCCAATACTCATCTAACGGCGTGGGTTAGGTTCAGTCCTAATATTCACTTTGGTTTTCTATTGGTTTCTCAATGCTAGGGGCAACCATAATGGTAAACTTCTAACTAACTCTAGTAGTGTCTATACTACTCTCAAGTCCTCATAACACATCAGGGGGTAATGGTAAACCAATTCTAGAGATAAGGAATTCTAGGGTTCACTAGACATCCTAAACTTAGTGGTGTGTCAGCACTCTAGTTGTACTCTTAATAGGAAGGTTACCCTACTTATCATCTAACAACAGGAACTTCTATATTCTAGGAGAGACTATACTAAAGGAACTATTATGGGAGTACAGGAATCAAGCAGGATATAATTATTCAAATAGAACAGATTAGAAGAAAGATGAGTCATAGTCAATTGTGGATGAGATCCTATACTCTAGTCCTAGGTGCAAGCTTGTTCGGTACAGTAACGTAACCGAGACAATATGCTCTCGACCTGCATGGGCCACCACAAAAATATGTCACGCCCCAGTCCCAAAAATACGTAGGACTAGGACACGTAAACATGCCAGCCGCATGGATATGGCAACTCCAATATATGAAAATCAAATCCATACGTACGCTGTAATATGAATATCAAATCCACAAGTGGTATAAAATATAATACAAGTCACAAGGTAAAATCTAAATCTCATCCACCAAAATCATATAGAAATAAATAACCAGTATCTATGAAACTAGATCTCAATAAGAAGTATCTATGGATGATAGTTGGATGGAAACAAATCCACTACCAACTCGAATATAAGAGCAAATACAATATGAGTACAACACAATAAACACAATATAAGAATACCAGCTATCAATCACGGACTCGAAGAGAAGACATCCTCGCAACACAAGTAATCATCCAAATCTGCGCTCCTGCAGTTACTCAAGAACAGATACACCTGGCAGAGGACCAGGTCCTCAGAGGGACGTAACAAGATACAGAAAATACGAGCCAATTTGAATACAGTAAACATGCATCATATTTGAAAATAGATAAGTACGCTGTACAGGACAATCTATATGAATGCAAATGAGGATAACTTTTTGACGTATGGGCAAGGGTAGGCTACTCGATCTAATCCTCACAACCTCACGCTCGTCAGTGGACATCATCAACCGACATACCTCTGGGGTAGCGACCCTCGGACTCCATCAATCGACATACCTCTGGGGTAGCGACCATCGGACACGACCACCATAGTGCGTGCTAGTGACTATGGTTTACCAGAGTGGTTAAAGTCCATACGCCTAATGATTATACTCTATGATACTAAGTGTCAAGTGCGTGTCAACATATCTAATATATAGTAATGACTGAAAAGGAACTACACATGCAATAAATAAACAGAAATGCAATAAATATACAGAAATATATTAAGCATGTAAAATACTGTAAACAATTTGGCAAGGTATCTTGCCTGGGGTCCTGCTGCTGGTATGAATCAGAGTCCAAGTCACAGTCCAAATAGCCTATGTATTACAAATTTATCACGTCAAAAGATAATTTATTTTAATTTATTTAATTCTAGAATAATTACTCTAAAATTCTATTTTAATCTAATTATTCTGATTTTTATGTTAATTTCTAAATTTTGTCCAAAGAAACTAAATTTTATCAACTCGAGACTCTTGGCACGCAAATCGAGGCAATTTGTTGACCAAAAAGTCAACCGACACAAACTCAACTTTTATGCATGATTTCCTGTAGATTTTAGCGTCAAAAATATGCTGAAATTTACGGCTCATCCGAATTCAAATTCGTTTGGGAACTATGGCACATACAAATTTTGTATTGTGCACCGATGGTTAAATTCTAACCTAGAAGTTCTATAGAATTAACAATATATAAATACTTCGAATTAAATTCTGGGAAAAATATATGTCAATTATCTCGACATTAGCTTTCCAAAACTTTAAACGGTTCATGATTCTGATTCCTGGTTCTCCCGAAATCGCAAAAATATTAAAATACATCTATTTTTGGACATGCTGTGCTCTACGAATTTTCCAGAATTTAATACTCATAATTTCGTAAAATAAATTATATAATAAGAAATCTAACCTCAATATCTTTCTAATGCAAGAAACTAGGCCTCGTTTGGAGTCCGGAGCTATGCGCAATGGCTTGTGGAAGATGAAGGAACCCTAGATGGCAATTCTCCAAAATCTCTCTCTCTCTAAAATAATGGGATAATTAGGGTTATAATATATATATATATATATATATATATATATATATATATATATATATATAAGGATGTACCTGCGGCTGAATGGATATTTATAGGCTGACACGTGTCAGAATCTGATTGGATGGTTTTTGTTATATTATTTGTTTTTTATTTGCCTTTATCAAAACATTATTTAAGTCATTTTAAATCTAAATAACTCCAAATAAATATTAAAAATAATCATAAAATCTGAAAAAATTACATAAAATATATTTTGAACCTATAAACCCTAGAAAAATATTTAGGACAATTTTATATTCATAAGTTTACTACTATAATTAGGAGAAGCTCTAAACATTAGTTTTATCCATTTAACTAAAAATAAATACTAATATTATTCCAAAAATTCTGAAATAATTCCAGAAAATATATAATAATATTATAAATCCTAAAAAATAATATGGGTCCATTCTATATTCCTGGGCTTGTACAATAAATTCTACAAGTCCTAAAAATTAGTTATTAGTCTAAATAACTCCCAATAAATACTAAAAGTATTCAGAAAATTCTAGAAAATATATTTGACTATTTAGAACCTAAAATAAAATTTTGGAATATTTTTAATTAAGTTTGAACATAAAACAAATTCTTCAAAGTCCTAGAAAATTAGTGTTACTAGTTTTTAATTAACTAAAAATTATGGAAAAATCTCATTAATCTAAAATTGCCTAAAAATAATTCTAAATAAATATTTATATAAGTAAATATACTAAAAAAAAATTATTTTCTAATTAATTAAGAGAATACTCTAAATAAATTCAACATCTATAATAAATATAATAATATAAAATATACACAAAATACCTATTTTGGGTGAGGGAGTTTACATACTGAGGTTTAGAAGAGCTGACTATCGTTGTTAACAATAGTGTAGGCTGGACGCGCTCACAACTCATACCCGAACATGTGGGGCGTGACACATTTTTAGTGATGGTTCATATAGGTCTAACCTAATAATGCTTAGGATTTAGAGTGCTACTGGAAAAAACTGTTAGAATATGGAACTCATCATAGCATAGGCCGATTGTGATTGTATATTTTACTATTTCTTACATTTATTGCATCTCTTAGAGTCCCAGTCCTAATACTCTCAAGGAATAATCACCTTCTTTATCTTTACTAGCTACTGAATTCTTTAGGATTTTATTTCAACTACTATATACTGCTAAGAATAGTCTTCAAATTCTTTCTTTAATAAAATCATGTAAATTAAACCTCTATATATTCGTTTGACCCAATAAAAGCTTAAGGTTCAGCACAAGTATTACCAATAACCAATATGACAAGCCTTATTACCTGTCTATTAAAACACTTAAAACTTCTTTATTAGTTTTAACCAAATATTATTAAACTTCTTTGAAAGGACCAGTTTGATTTTCTTCCAAATACTAAGCCCAAGGTATTTATTTAGAATATATTCTAGCCATAAAGCCTAGTTATTCTACTTACTCAAGTATTCAGCCCAACTTTCTTATTAAATTCTTAATAAAAAATTTCTTAACCACAAATACTTATTCTCCAGAATAATTTTAGTTTAGGCCCAATATATATTCTTATTCACTCAAGGTCAATAATATTATTTAGTTCTTCAACCCAAACCTAAATCCCTATATTCATCTATCCCAATTTGTCCATATTAATATCCAGGAAATTTTCTGATTTAAGTCAGCTTTTGACCAATCCGAACTTCATATGCTTCTATCCCAATTCTTAATAAAGAGAGAACATATACTCATCTTGGCTTAATTCCAGAATCAACCTTATAGTTTCTTTCTCCTAGAATTGTCTGCTTGATTCTCGATATATTTGTCTATCAGAACAGATATTACACGGCTCATTTTTGATAGTGTGTTGTCTTTTAAAAGAACTGATACTCACACTTGGAGAACTGATATTGCACTTGAAGAACATATACTTACACTAATCTACTTATAGTGATAAACCTTCTTTGTACAAATACTCTCTTGAAATTCTTATGGATAAAGTTAAAAGAACATTCGACGACCTACTATGGTGTGGCAGATGCGTACTGCAATCATTTACCTGAGTCATGGAAATGAAGAGTTATTGCAGCTAGATATGCACTGGCGCGATACGTACTCTAAGTTGAAGTAATTTTAGGTGTGTATAGATTTTCGGATATTATTGATACTATGTCGTAAATGCCTCATGTTTTGATCGTTACCAGAAGTATTTGTTTGAGTTGTTCATACAATATCATATACAAATGGATAAAGTTGATAGAGTATTCGGTAACCCATTATAGAGTATTCGGTAACCCATTATTTATTTGAGTCATGGAACCAAGGGTTTACTGCAGCCAGGTGTACAATGGCGTGGCATGGACTCTAAGTAAAGTATTTTCAGATATATACATGGTAATCGATACCTTAGCTACTATGTCGTATTATCATACAATTATCAATTTTTCTTAGACCACATATCATTACATTATTGTCTTAATTTAGTATCTTACATACAGTTCCTTTATATACTAATTCCTCCATTCTTATTAGCTGATTCCATTATTGTACGTCTTATCGACAAAATCTACCATTTTGTCCATTCAAATTCATTTAACCTAGTCCTGTCATTCGTCAAAGTAAGATTATTTGCTAACTATGCCTTCTTTAGTTATTGAATCTATGGCCATATAACCTAATTATTATAGTTTTTCTACTCATTACCACCTCCGTGCCGCATGTTGAAAACTTTGTCATGTTTTATCTCTTATCTCGAAATATTGAGTGCAGTATTTCATTTATCGTTCTCCTCTTTCTTACTTGTGCGTCTGGTATTTCGAGGACAAAATTTTTTAATGTGGGTAGATTTATAACTACCGTTCCTGAATTTCCTAGAATAAAATTTTGAGATATTTTTCTTAAATAAACTTTCCAAAAGGATAGCTCCTTAAAATAATTACCTTTGTAAATAAATGACAATTATACAAACTATTTGAACATGTGCCTATTAAAGACTTCTAGAAGCACCCACTAACTACCATAACCGACTTGTAACTAACTTCCCTAACCACCTTGGCCTAGAACCTTCCCCTAAACCCTATAAATGCCCCTAACTTTTTCTATTGAAAATTCATCCCATCAATTTTCC
Organism: Iris macrosiphon; assembly: GCA_036927795.1. Classification (NCBI taxonomy): domain Eukaryota; kingdom Viridiplantae; phylum Streptophyta; class Magnoliopsida; order Asparagales; family Iridaceae; genus Iris; species Iris macrosiphon. Next base: position 176,051,289 of record JAYESA010000009.1, read on the forward strand.
TCATTCCCAACCCAATACCCAGCTAGTGGGTTAAAGTCTCCCATAGAGAGAATGCTCTAAGAACCTCTCCTTAAACCGACCAGGTCTTGTGCCATTTCAGAGCCACAAAGCTCCGTTCGTTCCCGAGCGGATCCAGAGCTCGAATGAGCGGCCATGGCGGAGTGAGGAGCTCCGGCGTGGCTTCGTCCATCCATGACGACGAGTAGTTCCATGGAGCATAGGTGAGCTCTCTGGTCGGTGGCGAGCTGCGACTCCGGCCAGAGTTTTCTACTCCGGTCACCTCTCCACCCTCCGTCGTCGCGTGTGTGCTCCGGCAGTGGCGGATACTCTAACGGTTTTTCCTCGTCGGTGTTCTATCATCTGACTGACCTGAGTTCGACCGAATGATCATCGCGGAAGAATTCTGTCATCTCTCGATCTTCCGCAAAGAAGCTCTGAACCGATCGAACGACCGAGCAATGGATCGAACAGCATTTCATCGATGAGTTCTCAGGACTGGATCATCAATTCCTTCGTTTTGAACTCGTTCTTCTTGATTTGAATTTCGATATGTTCTTGATTATCGACATTTTCTTGATTTTGATTGAACTCGACAGAGGCGGATTCGAACTCGAATTCGAATCACCAGTGAACAACCTAACATAATCTCCTTCAATTCTTCATGTTATCATAGTCGTTGATGGATTGGAATTCAAGAATCCTTCAAGAATTAGATTATCTTTTCTGCACGCTATCTGTTGTCTGAATAAGGGTTTTTGTGTCGGACTGGACACGCAGGACTGTATCGTACTCGGGGAGGCTTCGTCTCCGCACTTGTGTCTGAGCCTAACTAACCCAAGGTTCCTATCCATGTTTAATCTTGTTTTGGAATCTGGTAGCGGTCGACAATGTTTTGGACATCGAGTTCGTATCAGAATACTGACACTTGTGTCGATGAACTGTGCTGACACCGGATTAAGTTGTGTCCAGATTGACACAAAGATTGTGTCTGGCTGACACAGATATCCGTGTTTGATTGACACTGGGATAGGACTTTGTCTGTGTTCAACACGGTAACAGAGTTTGTGGAGCACACTTGTTCTATGGTATTTTGAATTCAACTTAATTTTAAACCTACTTATTTAGTAGCAGTAGCAGTAGCAGTAGCAGTAGCAGAGGATGCCATTCTCTTTCCATTTGTGAATTCCATAAGGATCATGTTTAGTAAAGTATAAATTTTGAATTCAAGTATTATAGGCGGGAATTTGCTTAAGTTCAAATAGAGTAAGTTTAAGTTTTTTTTTTCTTGTGAATACTAGTCCTTTAAGGGCTCAGGCCAAAAAGCAATAGAAATGATTTGATGGGAAATCCAGTGGGCCGGGTCTAGTATATACAACAGAATTGTTAATGAGTCAAAGTGAATTAGTTAGAATTTGTTAGTAAGTAGTTAGTAATAATTGTTAGATAGTAGCAGTTGGTAATTTATTAGTTAGTAGTTAACATATAATTAGTTATGAACCAATAATTTATTGACCTGATTAGTTAGCTAGTGTAGTTAAAAGTAGTTATAAATTGGTTATATGTTAAAATTAATTAGAAGTCAAGAATTAGTAAGTTAAAGGTTAATAATAGGAATTTCTAGTAGAATCCAAATAGATTAATTAGTTTAGATTTATTTTAGAATCTAACACATATATATTGTCTTCTAGGTGGACCTAGTGTGATCCTCATCATTGGATAAGGAAAGTACATACATTCTCTCTCTTTTTACGATATTGATGTTTTATTCATATATTGTGCACTTTGTATCACGTGTCATTGATTATGTCTTGATTGATTGAGTCGTGTCGGGAGGGAGGGAGGATATTATACAGCATGTAGTCTACCTAGCTAGGACAACTATTGACTGCTAGCACATCATTGATGTGCCTTATGTCCAACTATTGATTGACTGCTAGCATCTCGTGTGCCTTATCCGATCAGCCCTACATGCTTGTCTAGCGTTCTGATTACATTTGCTACACATAGACAGTTCATGTAGTCAGGTATTTTACTTTCCTTTACTTATTCATTTTCAGTTTATTGTTTTCTTATATCATTGCATCATATAGTTTAATAGTTTGAGATGTATGTTACTTTGCTCCAATCTTGATGGGATATTGACATATTAGGTCTCATAGACAGCTTTGGATCAAATGGCGGAGTCCAGAAGACTTAAGAGATTTATATAGATTAATTTATGTATTGTCGCAGATGTATGTTGTTATTAGTTATGGTGATTTACCAGATTTGTCTCCGGAGAGTTGAGATGTATAATGTACTAAAAAAATATAGTGGACTGTGGTGATGTGTGACTGTGCTTGGATATTTTCATGTATTTAGTATTGTGATGGAAAATTGATAATTGTGTATTTAGAGACTACTGAGGTTTAGAACAACTAACTACCGCTGTTAACAACAACGTAGGCTGGACGCGCTCACAACTCGTACCCCAACATGCGGGCGTGGGACGTTAAAAATATAAAGCAAGACTGGTTGTCAAAGGGTATAATAAAAAATAATGAATTGATTATTTTGACACATATTCACCAGTAATATGGATAACATCAATTCGGATGTTAATTTCAATTGCAACATTGCCCAACCTTGAAAGACTTAGAAGAAAAAATGAAATAACCAGAAGGATTCATAGTAACAGGTAAAGAAAGAAAGGTGTGCAAACTAGTTAAGTTTCTATATTGACTTAAACAAGCACCTAAACAGTGGCACCAAAAGCCTGACAATGTAATGATGTCAAATGGATTCAAAATTAACCAATGTGACAAATGTATATATTCTAAAAACACACAAACTTGATATGTCAATTATATGCCTATATGTGGATGATATATTTATAATAGCAGTAACCATAAAATGATCCAAGACATAAAAAAGATCTTAATAAAAAAAAATTTGATATGAAAGATCTGGGAGTTGCAGATGTTATATTAGAAATTAAAATTTCTAAAACGTCAGATGGGCTGATATTATCTCAATCTCATTATATTGAGAATATTTTAGAGAAATACAATCAAATCAATAATAACATTGCAAAAACTTCAGTAGATCTAAATCTCCATTTAATGAAGAATACCAGAGAAAGTATTTCACAAGTGGAATATTCTCGCAAACTGAGTAGATATACGAGTAATCCAGGAGAAAATCACTTGAAGGCTATCATTATAATACTCATATATCTAAGATATACCAAAGATTATGGACTATATTACACTAAATATCATACTGTACTCGAAGGATACAGTGATGAAAATTGGATATATGATACTAAAGACTAAAAATTCACAAGTGGATATGTCTTTACACTTGGAGGTGCAGCAATATTACGGAAGTCCTCAAAACAAATGTGCATAGCCAGATCAACTATGGAATCCGAATTCATAGCTGTGGATAAAGCAAGTGAAGAAGCAGATTGGCTTCGAAACTTCTTGGAGGATATTCCAATATGGTCAAAATCTATACCAATAATTTGTATACATTTTGATAGTCAATCTGCTATCGGTAGGGCACAAAGTCATATTTATAAAGGTAAATCAAGATGCATTCAGAGACGTCACAATATCGTTAGGCAACTTTTCTCGAATGGCATAATCATGATTGATTATGTAAAATCAAAGAAAAAACTTGCGGATCCACTAACTAAAGGTTTGACAAGAGAGCAAGTATATAAGTCATTGAGGGGAATGGGCTTGAAGCCTATATATGATAAAAGAAATTCCATAAAGAAAAATCCAATCTAGTTGACTATAGATCTCAAGATATAGATCCAAAGAGACAACATAATTATGTAAAATTCTAAAATGACACTGACAAGTATATAATTACTCCTCCCATTCTCTATGATGACAAATAATAGTGTCGCTTGTAATAAAAATTAGGGTAAGTTTTACTTTTAATGGTTCTTAAGACTTGAAATTCAAGTAGAGTATATTAGGATACTCTTATTAGGAAGTCACCTATATGAGTGTGGAAGTGGGGCCGCTTCTATGAGAATTATAAGGCTAAATTCTCTAAAGAAGACTGATCATGAAACCAGGAAAATGTTCCAAGCCAGAATGAACAAATCAATAGAAGCAATCTTGGTGAAGCAATCTTGGTCGAAAAGGAGCTGTGTGATATTTATTGACTCAACTTTACAATAATAGCTGAACTGCTGAAGACATCATGTTCACTGGTTAGCTAGTAAACTCGATAAATATTCACAAAGGAAGGTTCAAGGCCAAAAGCTACATATCTTGATACAGTAACTTTTTCAAATGATCTCTGTGTGTGTGTCTGCATTGTGTTTGCATGTATTTGCATTATGCACAGTGAAATATTCATTCATGTGGGGATTGGTGAAAATAAATTTTCTAAGTGTATGAATAATTTCCAAAATTTGTGAATGAATAGTTCCCATAGGTTGTCTATTTGAAAGGGTGTGTCCATTCCAAATTGTGTGTCCATGTAAAACCCCTCCTATTTTTTTCTCTCTCTTATATCTGATATTATTGTAATAATAATAATAATTATTATTATTATTATTATTATTATTATGGTTATTGTTATTATTTTAAGAGGAGTTGTAGGCTAACTAGATCTGCATTCATATGCACATAATGTTTATACTATATTTTCTTAGTGATTAGAGATGGCTAAACTCGAATACCAAATATATGATTAATTTTCTTTATACCCAAAATTTTTCTTGTTTGATGACTGGATGTGTAGGGAAGGATGAGAAACGGAAAGCATGACTGTTAGAAATTTAGTATGTGTGTTGGTGTTTAATTGGAAGAGGAATATTTTTATGTCATTATAATGGTTGGAAGTTGAATTATGTTTAAAGAATGGAATTATGCATATGAAGTTGGCATACATGAGCTTAAGCCGAATAATCCTTTACTTGCTTTGGTTGCAAGTAGTAGTGGGTTCCTATAAATGTGGTTCACCACTAGTAGAAGATGAAAGGGGAACCAAATTACTGTATGCATATATTTTTGCACATGGACCATTGAATGGAGAAAACTAGCAACCTCTTTCTCCACTACCAAGAAGGAGAGAACAAGGAGAACATCACTGCTCCTTCCTCTTTCTCCACTCTCTGTAGCTCAATAATCGGAAAGAAGAAGAAGAAGAAGAAGAAGAAGAAGGTCCCTCTTGAAGACATCACCCACCTCTTCTTCCTCTTCGTCAATCAATTGCGTCCGGATCCTCCTCCTTCAGTAGTAGATCATATTCAGAGTACTGTAGGATGACACAGTGCTGTGAGAAGAATAAGAAGAAGAACAGCAGCAGCAGGCCGCCGCCTCCGGTCGAAACAACTTTGTCTCTCTCAGGAAGGGATTCCGGTGATAGTCGTCGTTACCATGCCTTTGTCAAATTCATTCTTCCTGTTTTATTAAGAAGGAAAAAAAAAGGGTTTTACTTTCCAATTGTATTTAAATTAATACTTAATCAAACATTTATTGAAAGAAAGAATTGTTTGTTGGTTAGAAAGTATGTTTAATAGAAATTTGTCAAAAGAATAGTTTGCGTTCTGTTCATTACAAGGTGAAAGTATGATGTTCAGGAGGAAGGAAAAAAAAAAAAAAAACGTACAACTGCGGTGAACGTAGATCGAACACGTGACCTTCAGATCTTCAGTCTGACGCTCTCCCAACTGAGCTATATATATATATACTTCATAATGGTTCAAAATTGAGTCATCTAAACCATTTATAAATTCTCATGTAAATAATAAATAAAAAAATTCTAAAATATTTTTAATCATCCATTTATATGTTTTTCTAACGTAGAAATATCTTAAAATTATTACAATTACCTGAACATATATTCAAATTTATATAAAGATATATATAACACATCTAAATAAAAATATATTCAATATTCAAATTATATTTAAACTAATTTTTATATCGAAACATATATTCAAAGTTTTACAAACATATACATAACAAATTTTAATTTAAATATATTCAAATCATATTTAAACTATTTTAATAATTTAAAATTTTATCTAATTTTTTCATTAATATCAGAGAATTTGATAACAAATCTTAATTTATAAATATTTAAACTATTTCTCAAAAATATCAGAAAAAAAAATATTTTACGTACAACGCATATGCACTAACTAGTATATATAGGGGCAGGATATTGCACCAAGCAATGAGTCCATTTTTGTTCACCCACAAATACTAGGGTGAAATAGAAAATACACACGTGGCATTTTCAAAGTCAAAACCACATTGGTTGGTGAACAAAACCACTTGCAAGATGGTTTTGTTTGGATGAAGATGCCACGTGTGTATTTTCTATTGGAGGGTGAACAAACACCCTAGTATTTGTAGGTGAACAAAAATGGACTCCCGAACAATCTTAATCACATATTTTTTGAAATGTGCGGTCATAAATCATCTCATAAAGTTGTTATCGTGTCAGTATATTTTATAACCACATATTTCAAAAAAAAAATTTGTATCTGAAATTATTTGGTGCAATTAAATATAGACGAAATATTGTACGAAGGATATTGTACTAAGGACACAAAACCGAAAGGAATTGAAGGAAATAAACAAAGAAAGATTCAGACTTTGATTCCATGAAGCATGCCATGTGTTCATTAGTGTTTCTGAATTCAAGGAAAGATCTGTCGGTCACTACCATCTTGTTTTTCTAGTAAGGTCTTTTGTTACAGACTTCTCTATTATTAAGAGAGCAAAGACAATTTAATCTCTAGTCCCTCTCTGGGAGAGGAGAATGGTAGTGATAGGAATCATTTTCCTTTATACTTGAGTGACATATAGTTGGCTGTGGCCACTTGGGTGTCTTCTTGTGACATAGAGCTCGTATATATATATATTTGAAGAAGATAATTTTTTTTTAAAATTCTTTCGAGAGGTTACAGTTCAGTCCGAAGGCTTACAACTAATCCAATCCAAAAGCCTATATACAAATACTAGTCCGAAGGTCCCATCCAGCCCGAAGGCACCACCAACTCAGCCCAAATGTTCCACGTCCGAATGTACCACGTCCGAAGGCATCATCTGGCCCGAAGGCATCACGCAGCTGTAGCCGCACCGTACCTACACCCGCATCGCATCCGCACACTGACCGAGCCGCACCGATCCACCGCTCCGATCCACCGCTCCGCCATTTAATTCTCCCAAGGGAAAATTAAATGACTCCGGAGGGTCTCGATCTCGAGACCTCCCCTTCCAGATACATCGATTTTAACCGTTATACTAGACGTCATTTACAATATATATATATATATATATATATATATATATATATATAACAATAATTGATAGTTCCAACAATAATTGCCCACGTCACTGTTCCTTCCACTTCTTCTCAGCTCCAATTTGTTCAATCATTACTTGGATGGTTAAATAATTCAATCTAAAATTTCAATTTTGGATTGCAATGTATGTTCAATTCCATGGCGGAACAGGTCTCTAAAATTAGAAAAGACTAAACTTTAGATATAATTTGAACGATACAAAGACATTAGAATCACATCGCTTAAAATATCAAAAAAATTAGAATTTATTTATCACTCAATTGCATACTTCAAATTCAGAAAAAGAAGAATAAAAAAAATAACAAAGAAAACATTCTAAAAAAAAAGTTATTTCAAAATTTTGGGACATGCTACAGTCCGATCGTGTCCAAAGATAACTCCGCCCCTGTCCGATCCTATATAGTCATGGCATGGACATCAAACATATGTACTTCACTTGGCGAATATATAAAGTTTTTCATTGACCAACAAATCTAATAATTTTATTTATGTTGAACTTAATTTCTTTCTATATACCTTCACGTAGTCCATATTATCCTTATAGTATCCAAAATCATTATAGAAAAAATTTGGCTGTAAAAAGAGTAAAAAATTTCTTCTTTTTTCACTAATCAACGGTAAATTTGTATCACTACACCGAATCAGGATTTTACTAGCACATTATTTTTTAAATCGTGACGATTTTTTACTGTTACAGTTTTATACCAACAATAAGCGTTGGAAAAGAACAAAAACCATTAGCAAAATACTAAACAATTATATAAAAAAACAAATAACTCTCCGCCTCCATTCCCAAATCGAACACAAAGAGAATATCCTTAAAATCGAGAATCCTTTTTTATTTCGGTTTTTTACTTTTTGGTGGTCATAGTTTCAAGGGCTATTTGATATTACCTCCTTCTTTTATTAGGTATATTGATATTACCTCTTGATAGATTAAAAATTAAAAATATTTCTCTGAAAGTGTCGTTAAAAATTCTTTAATGATATTTTCACAACTCATTAACGACACTTTCAGATTTTTAACGACACTTTCAAGAAGATATTTCAATTTTTAATCTAACATGGAGGGTAATATCAATATACCTAATATAAGTGGGGGGTAATATCAAATAGCCCTAGTTTTCAATAGTAAATAGACTCTGGTCCAGTTCAGCCAAAGAACCCGGTCCGACTCCAAACGCATTCCGAACCCGGCTCATGTCCCGGCCCTTGAGCGTTCGGCCGACGCCTTCAAACACAGATGTTCTCACACTCTTCCCGTGTTCCCGGCCAGCTACTCGTGAGGCGGGACCCACTCCGTCTCACTGTCGAGCCGTTGATCGGGTCGAACGAGTCGACTCGGAAGAATTTTGACACCTCAGGTACGTTGACCGTGCCGAGGCGGCACGTTGCCTCTCGACATGATGCCGGTGGATGACCTCGCAGTTCCGTTCGCCGCTGCGGTCGAAGGCGAGTGAGAGCCCGCCAAATTGGGGCTGCTCGTGATCATCGTCGCACACGGGTCGATGATGGGTCGGTCCGGACCGGCCGGTCCGAACCGACCGGTCCGGTTCTGCTGTGCGGCTCGGCTCGGCGTCGTAGGTCATGGTCGGGCAAACATCCTCCTCGTAGAATTCGGAGCCCTCGTCTCTTCGTCCGTCGGCGTGGTGGTTGCCGAAGGTGCTGAGCAGACGGTCGGGACGGCCCGACGTTGCGTTTTGCCGGCAATTCGCCATAGGGTCGACCCTCTGGACCGGAATCCGACAAAGGAGGCGGGTGGGCCCAGTCTGACCCGGCGGCTCCGATGAAATGGGAAGAGAATCCTCTTTGGAGAGTGTGCTAAACTAATGATCACAAGGGCGCGCATATTTATAGAGTTTGATTTGCGGTTCATTGGGACTGACATCCAGTGGGACCCACAAATAAGCCCCAGCACCACAAATGCCACGTGATACCACGTGGAGGGCGGTCCCACCAGCATCTGCCACTTGGCGCAGGATGATGAGCCTGACAGTAGTACTGGAGTGGATCTTCCTATAAATCCTTCTCATTAGAACAAGAGTGGAGACAGGTTGTGCCAGTGCATATGGATGCTTGGGTGGTGCTGGCCCATGGGGCCCACCTAAGGTTTTGTCCTGAGGGATGAGAAACAAATAAAAAAATAAAAATCCAACCCAACATCTTGCTTCATGGGTTTGTCTTCTCTCGTGTTGTGTTCCATACTTCGTTGGGACATTTTTAAGATATATATATATATATATATGTATATATTTATCTTGTCGTACATTTTATCACATGGTTCTTAAGAATCTGAACTTCTTGACCAAGCTATTGTCTTGTCCTACAAGTTCATTGTGTCTATCCGGCCCGGATTCAATCTGGGTCGGATTTGATTGGTCCTGGGTTGGGTTGGGTTGGGTTGGGTTGGGTCGGACCGGACTAGTTCGGAGTGAAAAATGTATCAGTTCGGACTGGATCAAGTAAACCAAAATTCAAACCCAGCCCAGCCCAGCCTTGGACTTGGAAAATTAAGTACCAAAATTTACGGACTTGATTCGGGCAGGGTGAGAGTATTTTTAGCCTTTAGAACATGCCATTGGCCCAATGGGTTGAAATTTTAAAAATAAAAAACATATATTTTTTAAATGGGCCAAATACACATATTTTTTAAATTTATTTAAAAGTCTTTAGGAAATGCCATTGGTTGGCTTTTAGGAAAATTTCACAATGGCCCAAGAAATTATTTTGACTTCAAAAACTAAAAAAAATAAAATATAAATTAGGACCTATTTTTTTGGGGTGGGGGAGGATGGGCTTGGAGTCTATCACTATATCTCTACTAATATAATGAGGCTTGAAAATGACTCAAAATTGAGCCGTCTAAGTCATTTATAAATTCTCTATTAATTAAAAAATATTAATATTACGTTAAAAATTGTTTAAAAAAAGTTATATTTGTTATTGATAACGTTCTAGGAAATTGGACCTAACAAACCAGGGAGAATGTCTGTCACCTTAACACATGAGTTAGAAGAGGTGTTTGTGTTATAGTTTGATAATATTACGTAGTTAAACAAGTAGTTAAAATTTATTTACTTTTTTCATTTTTAATTACATGAGGATATACGTATGGCTTAGGCGGCTAGTCGTTTTAAAGACTCTTTATAAATAGTAGAGATATATCCATATAAAATTATAATTAAAATATAAACAAATCTATAACAAATCCTAATATATATATATATATATATATATATATATATATATATATATATATATATATATATATATATAACAAATCTTAATTCAAATATATTTAAACTATTTTACAATAATATCTAAAAAATTAAAAAAATTTATTTTACGTTCAACATGCGTGAATTCACTAGTTTATATATAAAAGTGGTAAGATAAAAAGAAAAAAAAATTAATAAAATTTCAATATATATTATTCTTGTTACATAAGTTAAATTATGTTCTCAACTTCTCTTCAAGCTTCCTTTGTGATACCACAAAGGAACTTGTAGAGAGCTTGGAAGTAGAAACTTAAACATAAGTTACATAAAAAAAAAAAAAAAAAAAAAAAAAAAAATATATATATATATATATATATATATATATATATATATATATATATATAGCGATAATAACACATTGAAAAATGATACATTTTTCAAAAAAAATACAAGATACTAGATATACTTGTTCAGATGCCTACATAGATTTTCTATGCCACAGTTAGGTTTCCATAGAATTCATTTTTCATAGTGTTAGCATTCAACAATAATTCCACGCGAGATTATTCTTTCGGTATCACGCACATTATAAATTCAGCAATAGTGGTGCCAAATTTCTAATCTAATCAAATTATGATTCATTCCTTCTCTGCTATCCAATGCCCACTGAGGTTGCACGCGTTGAGGTTCTTGTACCCCTTGAGGTTGTGGTACGAGCTGAGACCCTTGTACTCCTTGAGATTGCATTGTGGATTACTGTTGCTTGGTGGTTGTTTATTTTCCATGGCAACAAACAAAGTAGCCGCTTCACCCAATATAGATACTAGATTTCTTGAAATTATTAGAACAGAAGGAAAAATTATTGTGGTAAATTTAGATGAATTAAGACATATTTATAGGAATTTTCGGATGCCAAAATGTAAAACCCCTTTATTTAAATTATAATTAGTATTATTAGAATTTTAACTTATAATTTCTCTAAATACATATTCTAGGCAAGGTGTTGTCCGTCGCCAACCTGCCGTCGCTAATTAGTTGTGACAATACCAAATGCGGATTTCATTGCCAAGAGAAGGTCATTCTAGCAGTACATCTTAAGTGGAGTTGTATTTATCAGGATGATCTAGTTATTGATATAAGCTATGAAGACAGTCATTATAGTAGTAGGCATGAAAATGGAAATTGTTCAGAATGGTAGTACTAATGAAATATAACAATTCCCATCATTTGTCTTTGATTGAGAGCATGCATATAATATGTGCAGAAGAGGACCAAGCCAGGCATCAACATTAATTTGATCTCACAATTGTACACACTAAGAGTATCAAATCAAAGTTGGATTTCACTTTGATAACCAAATGATAGATAGATTTAAAGCGGAAGAATTACGAACGTACCTCCGCTCACAGCTTTCATATTTGACAGCTCTATCAGACTTGAGTCTCTTGTGTTAGTGGAATTTTATAAACTAATTTAGGTGACAAATTAAATTGGTGACAAATTAATTTGAGTCTCTTGGGAACTAAGTTCTTAACCCGGTGGAAATGACATATTAAAAAAAAAAAAGGATTTTAACTCTTTATATATATCTTTATCCATCAGGAGGTATTTGTCAAAGGGTAATTATAAGGGCACTACACATTTTACTCGGGGCTAGCCCATTGAAAATTTATAAAAAATTACAAGTTTGCCATCCTAAAAGTTACTCGGGGCTAGCCCAAACTCGGGGCTGTTATAATCAGGACTGTCAAAATTTTGACAGTCCTACAAATTGTTAGGACAGTCATAATTTTGACAGTCCCACAAGCTATGTGGACTGTCAAAATTTTGACAGTCCAAATTTTGACAGTCCTAATTTTAACCCACTGAAAATTTTATATAAAACTAGGACTGTCAGGATTTTGACAGTCCCACAAACAACAGTCCTCATTCTAATTGTCAGGATTTTTTTTTTTAGTTTATTTCTATTTAGTTAGTTTTGGATTTTGATTTTTTTATTTAGTTTAACATCCAAAATAAAATATGTTATCATTGAACAAAAAAAAAAAAAAAAATCTACCGTACGAATATTACGTCTGCCGTCGATCAGACTTCAAACGACCATAACTATTTGTTTTCAAATCGTTTTTCGTCACACAATAGGTCGATTTGTATGTTTTCGACGAGAGTAACACAATTCGTGTAGAGAGAATTTTCATCCGAAGTAAGACGTACATATTACAGGCAAAAATATAAAATATAAAACTTTAAAGTATCATAACTTTTGACTGGGAGATCGAAATAAGCTCCAGTTTGTGCCAAAATGACCGTATGGAAAAATACTTCGGGATAAACCGTTTCACCGTTTGACGGACTTTCCAAATTTTTAGAATAGCAAAAAAACGATGTTTCGATCTCCAAATTTTACTTTTGGTAATTTTTTTTTACAAAATATTTAATGTACCAATAATAAATTTACTATTTTAAATAACAGAATACTTTAACAAATTTTAAGGATAGAAATTTTAAGAATATTTTGAAATTGCCCCCCCCCCCCCCCCAACAATTAACAAAAATAAATTAACAGAAAAAAAAAATTTAGGACTGTCAAAATTTTGACAGTCCTACCAATGGGAAGGACTGTCAAAATTTTGACAGTCCTAAAAATTCAACATATATTTTTAGGACTGTCAAACTTTTGACAGTCCTACCAATTGGAAGGACTGTCAAAAGTTTGACAGTCCTAAAAATATATGTTGAATTTTTAGGACTGTCAAAATTTTGACAGTACTTCCAATTGGTAGGACTGTCAAAATTTTGACAGTCCTAAAAATCAACATATATGTCAAATTTTGACAGTTCTTCTATTTTTTCATTTTCTTTTTTGGTTTTGACGGCGACGACGACGGGAGGCGGCGACGGGAGGCTGCGGTGGAGGACTGGGGAGGAGGACGGCGGGAGGGGGGAGGGCTCCGGTGGGGTGGGGAGGGTTTGGGAGTGTTTGGGAAGAAGGATTTCAAAGTGGGCTAGTGAGTAAACTAATAGACTAGTGTGAGTAAACTTTGCTCATTAATGGGCTAGCCCCAATCCTGGGCTAACCCCAAGTAAAAGTAGTAGTGCCCTTATAATTTGCCTTGTCAAAACACACACAACTCTTAATTTGAAGGACTGGTTGTTTTAAAACATCACAACTACTGAAAAAAGAGAGATTAGTGTGATGTAGCACATGGGCCGGCCCTAGGGCAAGCCCAAGATGTATGTCTTAATCTCCATATATATCGAGATGTTGTTTCCGTAACTCGAACCCGCATCCTCGATGCAAGCCTCATGCCTTAACGTGGCACAAACCGACGCCCTGACAATGAAGAGATTTATTTTCAAGCATTTAAAACCCGGTTATACATGCACCTAATTTTCCGATCATGTTACAAATAGGCGAGGAACCCCTAGTTTGGCAAAGGGACCTGCAAGCTACAGTTATATATAGGGGAGGTGAACACCTAGAGGATGGGGTTAGGTCTGACTTGGACGTCCGGAGGAAAATAGACTCAATCAACAACAATTACTCTTTTGAGGAAACACAAAAAAAAAGTGAGAAAATTAGAGTTAAGAGTTGTGCCAAACACCAACATAATGAATGTGATTAGCAAAAGCAAGCACATGAAGCTAATCGAGTAAGAGTTTAGGAAGGCCATTGCTAAAGGCTAGGCACATCACAAATTTGACAGTCCTACAGAGGTTCAAGATACTTCAATAATTGCTTGCTCATGGTTCAAAATGGATACATATTGCACATTACATTTCAGCTTATGGTTCAAAATGGATTCAGAGGCTAGGGTCCAGAGGCCAGGGCCGTGTTCAAAGACTCACCACCACACCGTAACTTAGGGTTAGGTCAACATAAAAAAATCCTAAAAATTAGAGAGTTTGGAAACAATAACGCCTAAAAGACCATGGGTCAAATTTAATTTAAACATGGGGGTTTCATCATTGAATGTTACACAATCACCAGATTCACCACTATGGACCAAGTTTCACAAATCGAGTAAATTGCAATGGAATTCAAGAAACAAAACAGAAAAAAAGAACACACATACCTCCAGAGCAGAGAAGCTAGCAGAGGAGGAACTAGAGCCTACTAGACGAAGAGGGTTTCCTGTCGATCAGGATTCAGGGGCCAGTACCGGCGATCTGGCGCGAGAAAAAAAAGAAGAGACTTGGGAATGGGAGGATCAGCCGAAGCACGGATCTGAACACATTTTCTTTTTTTTTTTCTTCAGCAAAGGAGTCGCTCAGCCGCACGGGGTTGCCCTATTCAAAGGTGGTTGTCCAAGCCCAGTGGCTTGTTGGGCTTGCCCTATTCAAAGGTGGTTGTCCAAGCCTAGTGGCTTGTTGGGCTTGCCCTAGGGCCGGCCCTGTGGATATCCAGGACTTGTCAAAATTTTGGCAGTCCTCTAACGAATTATGATTGCCAAATTGTGATGTCCCTGACATTTTTGGTTGTGCCTTTAAGAATGACCTTTATAATACCACATCGACAAGAAAATAAATGGTTTCAGTGCTGCATGCCACATGCAAATGGAATTGATATTCAAGTTACACATATATGTAGCACAGCAAAATTTTACAAATGCCTAAACAACATCTAGCTTTATTGAAGATGATTATATATTTGGAACAGCTAACAAAATATTCAAAAATTCTGAGAAATTGATTGCATGACATAGCAAGACTGTCTAGTATTATACTTAGCTCAAAGTGAATAACCTACCTGCACCTGCAGAAATGAGGACAAATAATAGTGGCATTCTTGAATGTAAGACGATGCCACTCGATGCTAAATTTTTTGTTCGAGTGCTTGGCGCAGCTGAATCTTTTGGCTCCCCATCCTCGCCTCTACAAGCTTCGACTTCAAGCTGGGGTTCTGCTGCATGCCACGAGGCCACTCGACGCACCCCTTCGTTCCTCGGGGAACATGTGGGTCCACGGAGTCGGGGGAGCTCCACTGCCCGACACTCGGTGAGCTCAAATCCACATCCCCTGATCTCGTATCTGGAGACAAGGTAGCGCTGGACAGTCTTCCGTTTGATAGCCTTCCGATTGTCGCCTCGAATAAGTGTTTCTTGTAGATCTCACCGTTGTTCTTCGGGCACGATGACCTCCACAGCCTAGTAAAGGAAGAAGAACCCTTCTTCCTCGACTGCCTGGTGGTCGACGAGAAAACCTCACTGATCTCACTACTGAACTTCCCGTTATCTCCATTCTCGTCCCAGTCTGTTCCACTAACAGATGCATTACTCTCTTCACATCCGCCGCCATTAACCGAAGGATCGCTGCCATGAAGGGAATTACTTGACCCCTGCTCGTCTACATGGCTTACAGTTTCCCAACCGCTATCATCGTCAGCCTTCCCATAAGAAAACTCTTTTGCTCGTTTATGGTAGCAAGCTTCAATCTCTCTTTCATTGGTCTCTTCTCTTGGCTGGAGCTCTTCGAATACTGAAAAGATGTCTTCCGAAGCAGGAGGGGGCTGGTACGAGAACTCCTTAACCTCTTGAACCATAGCCATGTCTGCAGCCTCTTTGAGGAACTCAGCCTCTCGCTTTCCCTCCATGTCGAAAGTGGAGTTACTTTTAGCTTTCAGGAAGGTCTCGATCTCTACCTGAAGCTTACTGAGCAGCAAATACTTGTCTTCCAGCGTCACCTTTGCGTCGATCAACTTCATCTGTACCCTCTCCTCTCGCCACACCTCTGCCATCTGCAGCATCCTCTTCTCTTCCTCCACTTCCTCGCGGATTCTCATCGACTCCACCTTCAACGTCTCAACCTCAGCCTTGTCTTCCCCGATTTCCTTTGCCAGCTCGTCGCAGACCTCCTCCATGAGCTCGCGGGCCTTCCTCTCCTTCTCGTAGTCCTGCAAGAACCTCTTTGCTGACATCCTGGCCTCGGCAAGTTCGTTCACAATCTTGGAGTTCAGAATCTCCATCCTTTGCCGGTTCTTCCTTTCCTTGCGGAGATCCTCCTTGATGGAATCGATTACTGGGCGCACCTTCTCGTGTTCTCTCCTCCGCCAGAATTCCTTCTCCTCCGCAAGCTTTTTCAGGAAGTGATCAAGCTTCTTCTTTGCTGACTGCCGCTCGTTCTCAAGTTCAGCAATCCGGCTTCGGGCTTGCTCGAGCTCAGACTGGAGAGAGGAGACATTGGTGGCGGCGGGCACCTGTTGATCTTCAAGAAGATTCCAGTGCCTGTAGAACTCTGCGTCCCATTTGGTGGCTCTCTCCATTGAGGTATTGGGTAATGCTGCAGATGCTTGAATCTGATTAAAAGAATATAACAAATTAGTGAAAGTGCTATGAATATATAGTTATAGAATGTGTTGACAGTACTTCGATGGGTGGAAGTACCTTGTCATTCTTCGGGTTATTGAGTAAAATGGGCACATGAGAATACTTCTTTGTGTTGGTACGGAGAGCACAGCTACCGTGATCATAGACATTAGGCTGCACAGAATAACACAAAACAATAAGCAAGAGTTTTAAAAAACATATGGTCATGGGCTGAAAGCTCCATTCATTCAGTTGGGTAACTTAAAAACTTTTAAAGAACAAATGGATCAAATTTGTAGTCATATCTACACACGCAGAATATTTCGATGACAAGTTTTGTGCAAATAGTTTCGCGCTTACAACTGTTGGTGATATGGCTCGTGTTCGATACGGATGCTAAGGATGCTATCCAAGGAGTTGGACAAGTCTGGAAAGGAGTTGAAACAGTCTAAGTACAAGCAGTATCAGCATGGCGGCATACCGCCTCGTATACCACCGACATACTTAAAAGTGCCAAAAATGTCCAGTTGGTTGTGTACCAAAATTTGGTACAACAATACTTTGCGGTGTGAGGTAGTAACTTTTGTAAGGCTCTCCTATATAAGAAATATTTTTTTCTTGTCCTGTGGAGTAGGTCGTTCTTGACTGAACCACGTAAATCTTTTATGTGCTTTGTGTTATTGTACGGTTTTGTGCTTTGTTAATTTTCTCATCATCGGTAAGGGTATTGTCGTGTTCCCACTTCACATGATGCATAACAATTGGTATCAGAGTTAAAGGGAACCGTTGAGATTTCAATTTCTTGGATCTAGATTAACAGTAGGTGAAGACATTGATTGGCTCTCTTTCTAGATCGGGACTTTTGAAATCGTTGGTTCATTAAGGTCTTTTTTTTTTTTTTTTGAATTTCGGCAAAGCGAGTAACAAAGTGAATAGCGAAGTAGAAAAATTTAATGGTTTGAAAATTTCTCATTGTGGCAAGGGTTAAGGCTCTACTTGTGAAAGAGTCGGCCTTTAAAGCCATCGCATGGAAGGAGAAAAAACATTCGGAAATGATTAAGGATTCATGGGACTACAAGGATTAGAGGGCACATAGCATGATTGATCTTTGTCTAGCGGACAAGTTCATTTACAATGTTATGGAAGAAATTTTTGCGTCCGATTAATGGTTGAAGCTCGAGAGCTTGTATATGACAAAATTATTGTCTAACAAGTTGTATCTCAAGAAGCAACTCTATAGTTTATTTCTTTCTTCGCTTCCAAGATTGTAAAACCTAGTTGACAACAATTCTCCATGGAAACAGACTTGAGAGAGAGAAGACGTAACTACTACTCTTCTTAATAATGATTATGAAGAGGTCAAATCCTATCAAAGTGTTATGTGGATTGATCGCTAGTGAAAGGAGAAGGTCGAAGAGTAAGGATGGAACGTAGCCGATGTAAGTCCAAATCATCCAGACAAGAGAACGATGCATGTTTCTTTCGCAAACAAATGGGACATATGAAGAAATAGGGTTCGAAGTTTAAGTAGTGGTTAGAGAAAAATGGTAGAGGTATTGTATTAGTTCAAGCGGTCATGGTCAAGGCAATGTTGCACAAAAAGCCAAGGAGCCAGCATGTGATGTACTTACCATACAAAGAGGGAAGAAATTTTTTCTGAGCTATGAATTCTTAATTCTGGTTGCTCTTATCACATATGTCCAAATAGAGAGTGGTTATGCACATATAAGGAGTTTAACAATGGTATTGTTCTTATGGGGAACAATGCATCTTGCAAGACTATTGGCATATAAAACATCAAGATAAAAATGTTCGATGGAGTGGTGAAAACACTTCTAAATGTGAGACATTCCGGATTATGAGAAGAACCTGATTTCTCTGAGCGTGTTGGACGCGGCAGGTTGCAGGCCAATTCGTTCAACTTAGTGGATTATGAGAAGAACCTGATTTCTCTGAGCGTGTTTGTTTGCCAGGCCAATTCGTTGAACTTAGTGAAGAGTAGTCTGGCGGTAATGAAGGGACAGAGATTGTTCGAATTTGTATCAATTGGACGGTAAGATAGTCACTATGGTGCGGCCATAGGTATAGAGAAAGAGATGGAGGATACTGAAAAACTATGGCATTTACGTCTAGGCCACATGAGTTAGAAGGGTCTATGTGAGTTGCAGAAAAACGAGTTACTAAAGGGCCTCAGGGAGTACAAGTTAAAATTGGGTAAATTTTGCATAATAGACAAGCAACAGAAAGTTGGCTTCAAGCAGACAGTTCACAAGATCGAAGGAGTCCTCGATTATATCCACTAGGGGCCCTCACCAATTCTTTCTAAGGGAGGTGTCGAGCAATCGATCACCTTCATTGATGACTTCTCATGGAAGGTATGAATTTATCTCATCAAACACAAGATTGAAGTGGTTGCTAGGTTTTGAGAGTGGAAGACAACTGCGGAGAAGCAAAATGGGAAAACGATGAAATATTTTCAAACAAACAATAGGAGAGTATACCTCAATGGTGTTTCAAGATTACTACATGGAGTAGGGTATACAAAGGCAATGGACATTTCCAGGACCTCCAGAAGAACATGGTAGCGGAGTGCATGAGCATGACATTACTAGAGAGAGCCAGGAGCATACTGCTGCAGTCTGGTCTTTTGTACAACTTCTGGACAAAGTTAATCATGTGTTCTATTTGGTCAACATGTAACCATTTACGACCATGACCATCGATCTTTAGATTCCAAAAGAGGTATGGAAAGGAGAGACAACAACTATAATTCATTGCGGGTGTTTGAGCACCTTGCCTATTTGCTCGTGAATTAAAAGGACAGAACCAAGATGAAGTCGAACTCAAATAAGTGTGTGTTATTGAGATTCAAATATGGAGTCAAAGGCTATATGTTTTGGAACCCAGTGAGCAAAAAGGTATTCACGAGCCGTGATATGATCTTCGATGAGACTTCCAAGTTGAGAGATGTAGAGTAAGTCTAAGTGGATTTTAATGGCGATGATGACTCGATGGAGGTGGAGGTTTCAGGCACTCATACGAATACGAACATCAAAACACCTATACATCATATTTGTGTGGAGGACGAATAATTTTCAGGTATGGAGGACAATGATCAACCCCATAAGGACCAGTAGACAATGGTGTTAAGGAGATCATGACGTACACACAAAGCACTGGTGCCACTTTGAAAATATGATTGCATTTGCTTTCATCACGGAAACGGATTATCCAAATGATTAAGAGGCCATTCGGCACGAGGACAAAGATCGGATAGTTGCCATGACTGGAGATGAAAATGGATATTTAAGAGTATGTGGAACCTGGTTCAGCTATCGAAGGGTAAAATGAGTATCGGATGAAAATGGGTATATAAGAAGAAATCCAATGAGCACTACAAGACATGTCTAGTTGCAAAGGGTACGCTCAGAGGGAGGGAATCGACTACAACGAAATATTACCTCCAGTAGTCAAGCATACTTCTATTTGAATGTTGTTGGCATTGACAACTACTCAGGATATGGAGTTGTAGCAATGGACGTCAAGCCAACATTTCTGCATGAATGGTTGGAAGAGAGGATCTTCATGAGGCCTAAAAGATTTATAGAGTCCCTCGTATGTGTGAACTCAAGTTGTATCTTTTTGGGTTGAAGCAATCTTTCCGACAATGGTACAAGCATTTCGACAGCTACATCAACTTAATGAGGCTCAAGGACAGGTCATCGATATACCTCCTATTGTATGTTGATGACATATTGATTCCAACCAAGAGCACGGCGGGGATAAAGGCACTCAAAGTTTTATTGAGTGCAGAGTTTGACAAGAATGACTTAGGTGGAGCAAAGAAAGATCATTCGGATAGAAATTCAACGAGACAAAAGGACTGAAAAGCTATAGCTTTTCCAAAGGAAATACATAAAGAAGGTACTAGAGCGACTCAATATGAAGGATTCTAAACATGTAAGCATTCCCAATTGCCGGTTATTTCAAGTTATCCTCCAAGCAATGTCTAAATGTATAAGAGAAGGAAAAGATATGTCGGATTGCGTATGCGAGAGTGTGGTGGTGGGTTCATTGATGTAAGCCATGTTATGCACTTGTCCTGATCTTTCGTATGCGATTAGTTTAATGAGCAGTTTCATGTCAAATCAAGAAAGTCTACACTAAGAGGTTGGGGAGTGGATAATCCAATATTTAAAGAGCTCAAAAGATATTGATTTTTGTTTCACAATTCAGAGCATGGATAAAACGAGCTGCATGGTTATGTGAATGGTGACTATGCTGGTGATTTGGACAAAAGAATGTCTGCTACGGACTATGTATGCACACTTGTAGATTCTCTGATCAATTGGAAGTCGACCCTTCAAGATATTATGGCTCTTTCCACTACGGAATCAGAATACATGGTGACAATTGAGGCATCCAAGGAGGTTCTATAGTTAAGGTGTCGGGTTAGTGAGTTTTGGTTTAAGGTGCAGGTTCCTGTGTTTTGCGACAGACAACGTGATTTATCTCGCCAAGAATTTAGTACACCATAGTCGAACGAAACACATCGACGTACGGTATTACAAGATACGGGAATAATGCAATAATGAGATCGATCTTTTGAAGATTGATACTAAGGTGAACTCGGTGGACATGCTAATCAAGGTGATTTTAGTGGACAAAGTTCAAGTCTACCTTGACTTATATCCAAGTACTCTAGGTAGAGGAGGGTTCACGGTCTCGGTAGATAGGTCATGGCAAATTTTCGGCTATGGGAAAAAGACCGTGGCAATAGCAGTTTTTCGGTTCTGAATCAAGACTGTGTAAGTGGTTGTATTCAATCTTGGACATGATTGTGGTGACTATTTTCTTGGTTCTCGTAAAAAAAGATGTTGTTTAGAGAGAAAAGACCAAAGATGGAGCTAAGGTAAAAGAGCACGAAATATCACAACTATCTCACAAGGTAGCTAAAGGAGCATCTCGTTAAGGTGGAAATTGTTGGATATGTCTCGTGTTCGATATAGATACTATATGCATTATCCAAGAAGTTAGAAAAGTCTAAAAAGGAGTAGAAACATTAAAGTACCAAGCAGTATCAACCTGACGGCATACCGGCAATATACCTCCGATATACTGCCAACATACTTAAAAGTGCCAAAAATGTTCTGAGTTTTGTGTATCAAAATTTTGTACAATAGTATACCGACAGTACGCCAGCGACATATCGTTGGGTTGGAGATGACCTTTTGTGTACGATTCATATCTAAAGTTTATGTTTCGACGAACCAGATCGTTCCATGACTTAGGTCAACTTTAGATAGGGATTTAATATCCTCAATTAGCTCATTAGAGGGTAAGTTGCTTGAGACTATATGATTGTTAAGAGTGTACCAAAAATTGGTACAATAGTATACCAACCATATGTCGGCGACATACCGTTGGGTCGGGGATGACCTACTTTTGTGCACGGTTCAGATCTAAAGTTTATGATTTAACGATCCAGATCGCTCCATAACCTAGGCCAAAATTAGATAGGGATTTAATATCTTCAATCAGCTCTTTTGGGGGTTGGGGTTGGCTGCTTGAGGCTATATGATTAAAACTTTTGAGAGCCAAGGAGAGAGCTTGATGGAGATCTCTGAAGGATAGGGTTAGTTTGCGGTGTTCGGTTGTAACATTTGTAAGGTTATGTTGTTTGATTCAATAGATATTTCTCCATTGCCCGTTGAGTACGTCGCTCTTAACTGAAGCACATAAATCTTGTGTGCCTTGTGTTATTGTACCATTTTTTTGCTTTGTTAATTTTCTTATGATCGATAAGGATATTATTGTGTTTCCTTTTCAGCATGTTGCACAAGAACAACAATATGAGTTCATTGCCTTGGTCAACGGAAGTATCCATCAAAAGTCTAGAGCATATTTAGCAGTATTAGCATATACCAATATGGTTTGGCATATCCGGATCCGATACCGACTGCTACTGATATTGATCGATACCGACGTTGGGAGCCTCTTTTTCAGCTAATTTGGCAGTAAAAATTGAATGAAAAAGACCAATCAGCACAGGTGTAAAATTATAATAAGACTGTAAAATTATGTAAATAAAGAAAACTTATTTATCGTACGTAAACCAATCAGCAAGGGTGACTATTATTTCATTCAATTTCAAAACTATTAAAATAACAAAAAACATACTTAAAATTATGCCTAAAGGTATAAAATATTTTTCTCAATTATTAATAGTTTATTAATAATTATTTATTTTCGATAGCAAAAAAAAAACAAATCCGATACTCCAATCTGAAACCGTCGATACCGCCAATTCTGATACTTATAGGAAGGGTCAGATCATACTGATATTGCAAACGTTAGTACAAAGATGACAATTATCATCTTTATAGAAATTTAATAATAACATAAACTTGTTATGTCCGTGAGATCGTGATCTGTTGGTTACGATGGGGGACTTCCGTGGGGATGGGCACGGTTCGAATCTCCCCTTGGGAACTTAGTTCCTAACTCGGTGGAAAGGACATTAAAAAAAAATAAACTTGTCATAATATTACATCCATCCAGGGTGACATCTAAATGTTCAAATACATAAAAAAAAAATAGTTAAGCCTGTAATATTCTGCATATAATATACACAGTACCAAGGTTTAAAGAATCGGCCGATACCGATACGTATCGACCGTATCAGATCGGTTTTGGTCCCTGCCGATCCGATACTCACACAAAATATCGGTATCGGCCGAAACCGGTACGAAAAAGTTTGTATCGGTCCGTATCGATCGATACGGGACCGATACAGACCGATACAAACTTTTTCGTATCGGTATCAAGATGTAAATAAAATCTCTCAAAATATCATTCAGAACTGTTAACTTTAACAAAGGAGATGTCTGACAAAAAAAAGTAATTGATTCCAACGACTTCAAATCAGCAAAGATCAATAATTAAGAACTGAAATAGTAGACAAAAAAATCTATAAATAGAGGCAAAATCTATAAATAGACATACACACAAAACATAAATCAAAGAAATTCTCAAAAACTTATCTCAATTTTCAGAAGGTAATATTCCAAAAACTCATTTATTCTTCGCGTTGCAGCTGCTTCCATCGGCCCGAGCCGCTGCTTCCATTAGCCCGAGCTGCTGCCACCGACCTCCTTCTCGAGAGACCCATCGATCTCCTCCTCGAGAGACTTTGCGTGGAGGGTCCTCTTCCTCAGCCGTGGTCCCGTCCCTCCTTCTCCAGAGACAAAAGAAGGAAAAAAAAAGGGGCTCGGCTGTGTTTGTATTTTTTTTCTCTCCCCCCTCTCAAAATAAAATGCATATATGTTAGGGTTTGGGTAGGTGGGCTTTAGGTTTTTGGGGGAAAAAAATCAGAACTTAGTCACTGACACACGTCAGAGAAAGAAAGAAAAAAAAGAAAAAGAGGACAGCGGCTGGCTCGAGACCTCGACCACAGGACCGTCCATAGTTTTCAAACCAGAACATAGTTTCATCTCCTAGCTATGAAGTCCATTAAGTTCCTAATTGGCATATTTATTATTTTATGGACTAACTAACATATATATTGTATCTAACATAATTGTATCTAACATATATTATTATTATTATTGTATCTAACATATATTATTATTATTATTATAACAAACTTTATATATCATTATAGTTTATTATTGTATCTAACATATACTATTTTTTATTGTATATATATACATATATACTATCTATTATTATATCCAACTTTATATATCATTATAGTTTATATAACTATATTATTGTATCTAATTATATCGAACATATACACTAACTTATATATATATATATAAAACTTAGTATATATGTACAATATAATTAGATAATATATAGTATCTATTATTGTATCTAACTTTATATATCAATATTTATTATTGTACAATATGTAACATTTTTTATCTAACAATTTTATATATTTTTATTACTGCATGTGTATATATATATATATATATATATATATATATATATATATATATATATATATATATATATATATATAACTTAGTGTATATGTACAATATAATTAGATAATATATACTATCTATTATTGTATCTAACTTTATATATCAATATTTATTATTGTACAATATGTAACATTTTTTATTATTGCATCTAACAATTTTATACGTTTTTATACTGTATGTAACATTTTTTTTATTATTGTATGTAACGTTATATTATTTCAGGATTACTTAATGGCACCAAAAAGTCGTACGCCGGAGGAAATGGATGCTGGTTGAAAACATGAAAAATGTGTCAATCCTAATAATAATAAGAGGAGGGTGGAATGCAATTATTACAGCAAAATAATGGACGGAGGGGTTACTCGGCTGAAACAACACTTAGCGGGTATTACAGGAAACGTAGCATCGTGTCATGATGTACCATTTGCTATAAAAAAAATGTTGTTGCTTGTTAAGGGTAAAAAAAAAAGGATAAAATAATGGCGAATCAAAAAAAACAACGGATAGAGGAGGAGTTGACAAGGATAGCTCGAGTAGATTCCTCCTCAGAAGAAGATATTGAAGACTTCACGAAACTTAGAAGGGACATGAGAGAAAGTAGGAGAGAACATGCAGCTGAGGAATGGGGTAGACGTTGGAGTGTCGGGGACAGAGAAACAGGGTCAAGCCGACGTTAGGTGGCCGATCAAAGTCAGTCGCATATCGTGGGGAGGAGGTAAAAAATATTCCAGAGATACAAGTAAGGAGTATATGGACCCTTATTTCCTAAGAAAACAAGGGGCAATGCAACCCAAAATAAAGGATACAATTAAGGGGATAAAGAATGCAAAAAATTATATAGGAAGATTTATATCAAAATTCTTTATATACAATAATATATCGTTCAATGCTGCTAAAAGTCCACACTATCAACCAATGATAGATGCCATAGCAGCTTCCGGGGGTGGAGTAAAAGGTCCAATTCCTTATGAGATTTCAAATACTTATTTAGATATGGAAATAAGTGACATGGAGGAGTACCTAAAATCTTTTCATAGGTATTGAAATGAGTATGGATGTACCATTATGTGCAATGGATGGAGTACACAGAACAGAAAATGAATCATTAACTTTACGATGGGTCATCTTTACGAGGCTATGATGCATTTTCTGTTGTGTACTCCATCCATCGCACATAATGGTACATCCATACTCATCCCAATACCTATGAAAAGATTTTAGGTACTCCTCCATGTCACTTATTTCCATATCTAAATAAGTATTTGAAATCTCATAAGGAGTTGGACCTTTTACTCCACTCCCGGAAGCTGCTATGGCATATATCATTGGTTGATAGTGTGGACTTTTAGCAGCATTGAACGATATATTATTGTATATAAAGAATTTTGATATAAATCTTCCTATATAATTTTTTGCATTCTTTATCCCCTTAATTTCACCCTTTATTTCGGGTTGCATTGCCCCTTGTTTTCTTAGGACATAAGGTCCATACTCCTTACTTCACCCTTTATTTTGGGTTGCATTGCCCCTTGACTTTGATCGGCCACCTAACGTCGGACCCCTGCTTGACCCTGTTTCTCTGTCCCCGACACTCCAACTTCTACCCCATTCCTCAGCTGCATGTTCTCTTCTACTTTCTCTCATGTCCCTTCTAAGTTCCGTGAAGTCTTCAATATCTTCTTCTGAGGAGGAATCTACTGTAGCTATCCTTGTCAACTCCTCCTCTACCAGTTGTTTTCTTTGATTCGCCATTATTTTATCCTTTTTTTACCCTTAACAAGCAACAACATTTCTTTTTTTATAGCAAATGGTACATCAGGACACAATGCTACATTTTCTGTAATACCCGCTAAGTGTTGTTTCAGCCGAGTAACCCCTCCGTCCATTATTTTGCTGCAATAATTGCATTCCATCCTCCTCTTATTATTAGGATTGACACATTTTCCATGTTTTCAACCAGCATCCATTTTCTCCGACGTACGACTTTTTGGTGCCATTAAGTAATCCTGAAATGATATAACGTTACATACAATAATAAAAAAATGTTACATGCAGTAATAAAAACGTATAAAATTGTTAGATGCAATAATAAAAAATGTTACATATTGTACAATAATAAATATTGATATATAAAGTTAGATACAATAATAGATAGTATATATTATCTAATTATATTGTACATATACACTAAGTTATATATATATATATATATATATATATATATATATATATGCAGTAATAAAACGTATAAAATTGTTAGATGCAATAATAAAAAATGTTACATATTGTACAATAATAAATATTGATATATAAAGTTAGATACAATAATAGATAGTATATATTATCTAATTATATTGTACATGTACTACATATACACTAAGTTATATATATGCAGTAATAAAAATGTATAAATTTATTCGATGCAATAATAAAAAATGTTACATATTGTACAATAATAAATATTGATATATAAAGTTAGATACAATAATAGATACTATATAGATACAATAATAGATACTATATATTATCTAATTATATTGTACATATACACTAAGTTATATATATATAAAAGTTAGTGTATATGTTCAATATAATTAGATACAATAATATAGTTATATAAACTATAATGATATATAAAGTTGGATACAATAATAGATAGTATATATGTATATATATACAATAAAAAATAGTATATGTTAGATACAATAATAAACTATAATGATATATAAAGTTTGTTATAATAATAATAATAATAATATATGTTAGATACAATAATAATAATAATAATAATAATAATAATAATAATATATGTTAGATACAATTATGTTAGATACAATAATACAATATATATGTTAGTTAGTCCATAAAATAATAAATATGCCAATTACAAACATTGGAACTTAATGGACTTCATGCAATAATAAAAAATGTTAGATACAATAATAGATACTATATAGATACAATAATAGATACTATATATTATCTAATTATATTGTACATATACACTAAGTTATATATATATAAAAGTTAGTGTATATGTTCAATAATAATAATAATAATAATAATAATAATAATAATAATAATAATAATAATAATATATGTTAGATACAATTATGTTAGATACAATAATACAATATATATGTTAGTTAGTCCATAAAATAATAAATATGCCAATTACAAACATTGGAACTTAATGGACTTCATGGCTAGGAGATGAAACTATGTTCAGGTTTGAAAACTATGGGCGGTCCTGTATTCGAGGTCTCGAGCCAGGCGCTGTCCTCTTTTTTTTTTTCTTTTTCTTTCTTTCTTTCTCTGACGTGTGTCAGTGACTAATTTCTGATTTTTTTCCCAAAAAACCTAAAGCCCACCTACCCAAACCCTAACATATATGCACTTTATTTTGAGAGGGGAGAGAGAAAATTTTCAAACACAGTCGAGCCCCTTTTTTTCTTCCCTTTTTTTTTCCTTCTTTGTCTCTGGAGAAGGAGGGACGGGACCACGGCTGAGGAAGAGGACCCTCCACGCAAAGTCTCTCGAGGAGGAGATCGATGGTTCTCTCGAGAAGGAGGTCGGTGGCAGCGGCTCGGGCTGATGGAAGCAGCAGCTCGGGGCGATGGAAGCAGCGGCAACGCGAAGAAGAAATGAGTTTTTGGAAGGTTACCTTCTGAAAATTGAGGTAAGTTTTTGAGAATTTCTTTGATTTATGTTTTGTGTGTATGTTTCTGAAAATTGAGGTAAGTTTTTGAGAATTTCTTTGATTTATGTTTTGTGTGTATGTCTATTTATAGATTTTGCCTCTATTTGTATATTTTTTTTGTCTACTATTTCAGTTCTTAATTATTGATCTTTGCTGATTTGAAGTCTTTGGAATCAATTACTTTTTTTTGTCAGACATTTTCTTTGTTAAAGTTGACAGTTCTGATTGATCGTTTGAGAGATTCTATTTACATCTTGATACCGGTACGAAAAAGTTTGTATCGGTCCGTATCGGTCCGTATCGGCCGATACAGACTGATACAAACATTTTCGTACCGGTTTCGGCCGATACCGATATTTTGTGTGAGTATCGGATCGGCAGGGACCAAAACCGATCTGATACGGCCGATACGTATCGGTATCGGCCGATTCTTTAAACCTTGGTCCTATACAAATCCAAATTTCCAATAAGATTCAAAAAGTAAACTTCATTCTACCTTCTCTGTGAAGGAAAACCTACACAAGACAACCATTTGCTCACCCATCTCATCAAAATCCAAACTTCCTATAAAAATGAAATCCATCAAAGTTAACTTGTTTACAAAGTTTTATGAATCTATTCCACCCACAAAACTACAAAATTTAGGAGGGATCAAATACCAATGCAATCAAAGTGTAACCTATTCAACAAAGTTATCCAAAAATTATAGAACAAAGTCTGCATATCTATGGAGAATTTGCACAGATTAATCCTAATTTCATTATCATCTCATCTGAAATTGAAATTCCCAGAAGCACAAGAATAATCAAATGTGAAGTTTTTAACCCAAACCACCCACAGAAGTTAGAGAATAGATTATTACTTCTTGTTATTCTTGAAATCCTGCCAAGACGAGATGTATAGTGCTAAGGGAGATTCTGCATAACTTCAACAAGACATGCACCTTGGAGCAAATGCGATATTATAGAGGACCCAATAGCGTCATATAAACTCGTCTAGCTGTGAATAAGCACTACCTGGAATAGAACAACACTAAGCAGTTTTTAGGTCAAGGGTCTCATTTCTCCATATGGTACATGCACATTGCTCATGCGTGCACCTCTCTTTTTAGCTTTTTAGTCTAGCTGTGAACAAGCACTACCTGGAATAGAACAGCACTAAGCAGTTTTGAGGTCAAGGGTCTCATTTCTCCATATGATACATGCACATTGCTCATGTGTGCACCTCTCTTTTTAGCTTTTAGATCTTGGAGGACCTTAGCACCTAAAGTGCACTTCTTGCCTCTAATAACTATGGTCATTCTCCTTTTCATTTCCCCATTTGGTACATGCACATTGCTCATGCGTGCACCTCTCTTTTTAGCTTTTAGACCCGGGAGGACCTTAGCACCTAAATTGCACTTCTTGCCTCTAATAACTATGGTCATTCTCCTTTTCATTTCCCCATTTGGTACATGCACATTGCTCATGCGTGCACCTCTCTTTTTAGCTTTTAGACCCGGAGGACCTTAGCACCTAAATTGCACTTCTTGCCTCTTATAACTATGGTCATTCTCCTTTTTTTTTCAGGAAGTCAAATAATATTCCATTATTGGACCAACATAATTGCACCACCGAAGTTAGAGAATAGATTATTACTTCATCGTCATTATTGTTATTCTTGAAATCCTTCCTAGACGAGATGTATAGTGCTAAGGGAGATTCTGCCTAACTTCAACGAGACATGAACCTTGGAGCAAATGCGATATCATAGAGGACCCAATAGCGTCATATAAACTCGTCTAGTTGTGAACAAGTACGACCTGGAATAGAACAGCACTAAGCAGTTTTGAGGTCAAGGGCCTCATTTCTCCATATGGTACATGCACATTGCTCATGCGTGCACCTCTCTTTTTAGCTTTTAGATCCTGGAGGACCTTAGCACCTAAAGTGCACCTCTTGCCTCTAATAACTATGGTCATTCTCCTTTTCATTTCCCCATTTGGTACATGCACATTGCTCACCTCTCTTTTTAGCTTTTAGACCCGGGAGGACCTTAGCACCTAAATTACACTTCTTGCCTCTAATAAATATGGTCATTCTCTCTTTTTTTTCAGGAAGTCAAATAATATTCCATTATTGGACCAACATAATTGCACCACAGAAGTTAGAGAATAGATTATTACTTCATCGTCATTATTGTTATTCTTGAAATCCTGCCTAGACGAGATGTATAGTGCTAAGGGAGATTCTGCCTAACTTCAACGAGACATGCACCTTGGAGCAAATACGATATTATAGAGGAGCCAATAGCGTCATATAAACTCGTCTAGCTGTGAACAAGTACGACCTGGAAAAGATCAGCACTAAGTAGTTTTGAGGTCAAGGGCCTCATTTCTCCATATGGTACATGCACATTGCTCATGCGTGCACCTCTCTTTTTAGCTTTTAGACCTGGGAGGACCTTAGCACCTAAAGTGCACTTCTTGCCTCTAATAACTATGGTCATTCTCCTTTTCATTTCCCTATTTGGTACATGCACATTGCTGACCTCTCTTTTTAGCGTTTAGACCCGGGAGGACATTAGCATCTAAAGTGCACTTCTTGCCTCTAATAACTATGGTCATTCTCCTTTTCATTTCCCCATTTGGTACATGCACATTGCTCATGAGTGCACCTCTCTTTTTAGCTTTTAGACCCGGGAGGACCTTAGCACCTAAAGTGCACTTCTTGCCTCTAATAACTATGGTCATTCTCCTTTTTTTTCAGGAAGTTAAATAATATTCCATTATTGGACCAACATAATTGCACCACAGCACCCCCCCCCCCCCCCCCCCCTACATGTAAACCTACCTTACCAAATTTCAATATTGTACTTACCCATCTTATGCAAGCTCAAAGTTTCATAAGAACACGAAGCCTGTAAAGTTCTCTTCTTTAGCTAGGAAGCACAAGACACTCCAAAAATCCGTGATGTTATGCGTCAAATGTCACATCACGTATGGGACACGACAAAGATACTTCAAAATCTACTAGACACCCCAAAATATGTGTCGTGTCCGTGCCACATAGATCTTTAGCCATAATTTGCACCTACTACACCAAAAAGTAACTAATTGGGGAACCAGCAATTACTCCATAAGTTTGTACTTCTCAAGGAACCAATTCCTCTACAATTTACAGAACAGGACCTACAATGACTTCTCTCTTTGATGACTAACTCATTCCTGGTTCCACACCAATAAAACTCCAATCTTTAACTCACCCATCACACAATGAACCCAAATTGAACCAATGACAACGCTATCAACACAATGCAACTAAACAACCAATTTCTCTACAATTTACACAACCGGACCTATAAAAAAAAACAATCTTTGACCATCTAATAAAAACCCAAACTTTCCACCAGATTACACAATGCACCCCCCAAAAATAATTCAGGGTTAGGGTTTTCCATACCTCGAGCCCCAACATCCGCGCCGCGAGCTTCCTCGCCGAGATCGACGCCGGCAGGTGCGGACCCGGATCCGCGGAGGAGAGCTTCCATTCGAGGAGGGGAGTGGAGGGAACGCCGCCTCCGGCCCTCCGGCCGCCTCCGACTCCTCCGCCGCCGCCGGCGTTGACGGGCCTCCTCAAGCGGACTCTGGAGAGGGATGGGCTCCGGATCCGCCTGCGGTTCGGGTTGCGAGAAGGGTCCAGGGGGAGGTGGGTGGTGTGCTGCTTCATGGATTCACTTTTTTTCCTGTTGATGAGGAGAAGAAGAGTCAGCCATGAGAGAGAGAGGGAGAGATCCGTTCTTGGGGCATGTGGATTATGTCGCAGGAAAGACAAAAAAGGAATATGACCGTTGGAGATTATTTGCAAATGAAACCTTATCTTTTCCAATATTTTTCTGTTCTTAGGCTCTCTCCAATGTGAATTTCTAAAATTGAGTTTCTATTCTACTTTGTCAGTGTACTTTACATAAATTTCTATCATAATTGACAGAGTTTCTACACTAAAATTGTACCCAATTTTTTTTTCCAATAGTTCTCAATTTTTATCCTACATGACAGAAAATAAAGTAAATAATTTAATAATTTAGTTTGAAAGTATGGTCCAATATTAATTGCTACGATAGATAAAAATTTTCTATGAGAGTTTCTACATGTAAAGTTTCTCATAAAAATTCCACATCCTACATTTGCGTCACGTAGAATAAAAATTGGAATAGAAACAACTGTTAGAAGAATTTTTTTCTAAAAATAATATCTACCATAGAAATAGAGAAGATAGAAACTCTTTCGAGATGACCTTATAAATCCAAGTAACTTTTTCACAATTTTACAAATTAGTTTGTTATCACTCACTTCTTAACTTGAATTCCAGGCACTACCATTAAAGATTACTTTTTGAAAATTCTATTCATTATTGAGTGCATCACAAAAAATGCATGTTGGTGCACTTAAAAATAGTCTCTCCATAAATGGCATTCATATAGTAAAAGCTATATATCGCCGTAAATTATTTTCTAATATAATTTAGCAAATATTTTTGTCACAAACAAGAGATGAAAAAGATAGCAATAAAAACTATTTGGGAAATATAAGTAAACTCATGATTATCACAAATTACTACTATTAATAGATTTTAACATTTCAGACTCTAATTGAAGTAATGTTGCA
This sequence comes from Iris macrosiphon, assembly GCA_036927795.1. Classification (NCBI taxonomy): domain Eukaryota; kingdom Viridiplantae; phylum Streptophyta; class Magnoliopsida; order Asparagales; family Iridaceae; genus Iris; species Iris macrosiphon. The sequence goes on from JAYESA010000009.1 coordinate 176,084,475, forward strand.
CTTAGTTGTAACTAACTATTGGAGTTAAGTTGTAACTAGATATTTGATGATTGTGCCAATAAACAATGGAGATATACTTATCCTTTTTGTAACCATGTAAAAATACTATTATATCCGATTGTTAAGCCATCGTACTGTTATAAATAAAAGCTTACGGTTTAACCCTTGAGAGGTTCAACCAATAGATAATTTCTCTCTTCATCTCTCTCAAATCTCTTAGTCAAAAAATTGACTACGACATGTTATTAGTATGTAGCTTTACTACGTGATCATTCTTGAATCATAAGAGTATGTATCATCTAAATTAATTTTATGATCTAGTTTTTTAATTCTTCCTTCTTAATAGGAAAAGAGGATTCCTCCTCTAAACACCACCCTCCCCCGAGCTCCATGGCAGACGGACTAACAACCAGATATACCCATCAGTTTTAAAAGATCCTTTGGATCTATAAGTCTGCAATGGCTTTCTAAACTATACATATTCTTCAGATAAAGCAAACATAAATGAATTAAATTTTTCTTAGATCCTCATAGATTATTAGCCCACAATAACTTTCGAAACTATACAAATCCTTCAGATCTATTAGCCATGAATGAATTTTGATACTTTTAGATCCCCCTGGATCATTATCCCACAATGGATCTCCAAACTAACGTCTACCATGTTATTAAGATCGGTTGGAGGCCTTCCCTCTTTTATTATCAGCATCCTTGACGCTATGAACATCCGTCCAGCCTTGTTGTTCTCAAGGTTAATAATAGGCACAATAACATCTGAAGCAATAATAAAAAAGTTGGCTAAGTCATTAGCTCTATTGAATGGAGCAACTTCGTTGAATGGAGTAGCCTCGTTGAAATGGTGTAGCTCCACTACATTATAGCAATGCTTGAAGCGAAGCTAAAATTTGACCAGGTTGAGCTTCATTGAATAAATGACAGCCCTTCAAATCTAGCCCTGCGGAGACTAACCTTGTTGCCAAGTTTATCCGAAGCAAAGTAAGAGCTGAGCCCTAGCCTTATGGAACATAACCTCGTAGAACTTAGTCCCATGGAACCTAGCTCCATTGTAAAAAGTTTCCCCGAAGAAAATTTAGTATCGGGGTCTAGCCTTATGGAGCCTAACTCCACTGCTAACGATTTGTCCGATGAAAACATAGCACTAAGGCCTAACCTCGCGGAGCCTAACTTTGTTTCCAACATTTACTCGGAGCAAAC